>OZ022264.1:5475607-6075607 GCA_963978885.1 Nemotelus pantherinus | reverse complement strand
TGTTAGAATCCATTGGAGTGTCAGTAGGAACTGTTACCGTTGTCGATGAAGTGTTTGGCGAGTTCAATTTATGCGAAATGTAATCGGAAGATATATGTAGTCCATCTAAATTAGCTGCCATTTTTTCTTCAGTTATAAATTGTTTTGTTGGCCTGTAATTAAGAAAAGAATAGTGAACAACTAAGTTCCTTTTCCAAATCACTCCCTAATTGTTCAGGTATTTGAAATAGAAATCTATATTTTGCATAGGTTTAGGGTTATTTTCAAAGTATAATAAGGAGAGTTTGACCATTTTACTTGAATTTCTAAGATATGATGTACATTTTCCGGACATTCTCAATGGAGCTATAAATGGCATTCTAATTGGAACTATACACACTAAGCATGATTGTTTAAAACAGCAACTTATACACCTAGTTGACACTTTTAACCGTGGCGATACACTGATTAAATCTATAAGTTTACCATACAAATGCACTTACTGTAAGTATACCACTAACCAATCGAAACGAAATACATAATTATATAGATAACCATACTTACATATTGCATTCGAGATCTGACTTTCGCTTTTTACAATAAATATCCTTCAACGGGTTGAGTGCGTGATGTTGGGTCCCTGTGAACTCAACCAGGCCATTGTAAGCAGCAGGCACCGTCCAAGGCATCGCCTGAGAATCCCACGGTATTGTTGGTGGACACGGCATTATATTGGATGCCTCCAACACCGGAATCGAATGGTGACTGAAGAACAAAGTGTATCTTTTGCATAATCGGAATTTAACTGAACCGCATCTTATATCATACCTCATTCTCTCTTTATTTGGCAAATTTGTCAAAGTGACACAATTTTCCTGTGCAAAAATTGGTAAATATTTCAACTGACGGATGGTTCTTGCTGGGACAGGTTACTTTCCTCTCTCTCTATTTACAGAGGCAGGCTGCAAAAGAAACTGCTAGAATTGGCACTGCCATACACAAGATTCGGGCAGAATTTTCTGCAGTGGCTTTTTGTTGTTTGGCAGTTGACAGCTGTCGAGTTTCCTATTGACATTTTTTAGTTGGCAGGGGTGGCAGCTGCCGAGTTTCTTATTGACATTTTTTAGTTGGCAGCAGCTGCTACTGTCAATAACAAATTCAAATCGGAAGAAAATGTCGGACGTTGTAAACAAATGCAGAAAGTAAAAGCACATTAACAGTACGTGCGCCATAAGCTTATCTTTTTCCAGTGAAAAGTTTGGCCGAAAAAGAGAAGCAATTGTTTTTAAAGCTATGCGACAGCCGTAATATGATGGTGAACAAACCCAAATCACCAGAAGAAATATTACAGCGTCTGGATGATCTGCGAAAATGGCAAGAACAACAACAACAGCTATTAATTCAACGGCAGAATACACAACGACGACTTCTTGATGAAGAACAGAGAAAATTGTATGAGCAGCTGGGATTATCGGTATCGGTTTCTTCCCTAAATATTTCGAACACGGATCAAGAACAAAATGAACGATGTACGGCATTTTCCAGCATTTCGAGTGGGTCTTTCTCCAAACCTGCCGTGCCGCCCAATATTTCTAACAATGATCGAGAAAGTGTTCTGACACAAGAGTCTGGATACGAAAGCGCTCATCAAAAAAATAAAGATGACAACTCTAAAAGCCTAATAAAAAAGCGTCCATTCCTGAAAAAGGGAGAGGGACTGACCAGTCGCTTTAAAATTAACCCAGAGAAACTACGACTGGATAATTTACCAAAATACAAGTTTGCTATCAAAGGTAGCACTAAAATTAAGAAACAAAAGCCACCGGAACCAGGCAGACTTCCGAAAAAGTTTAGTGATAGTGGGCCATATAGGGGCGCCGGCGTCTCGGATCCAGCGTCTAGCTCTAATGTTCGTGCTAATGTGAGGCCGAAGTCTCCTGAACGTTATTATTCATGTTCTTCGAAAGAAATCCAAGAAGATTTATCAGAAATTCTTTTATCAACCAGCTTGGATAAACCTAATATTAACCGGCAGGAACTTTTATCATTTAATGAATCTACACCAATAAACAAGACGAATCTAAGTGCCCAGGAGCCAGTATCATGGGCTGATGTACTGAACCCAAACAATATTAAACCCATTTCTCTGGATGGTCTGCGGAAGTATATGGGAGCTAACAGTTCCGACACTAGTTTCCTGGACGACGACGGAGACGGACTATCACTGTTCGAAATGTTGGAGAAAAAGGCTCAGGACGGGAGCTTGCTTCTCGATTCGAATGTGCTGCAGAGATGGATGAAAAATATACAAAGCCCTGTAAAAGATTTCAGCTCCAGTTCAATATGTGATTCGGAGTCAACCATAATAAGTAAAAGAGTTTCTCCACTACCTTGTGATATCAATGGCAAAATACAAATAGATGAATCTGATGCTTCATCCTCTGTAGGCGAAGATGAATTTGAATTTGCGAGATCAGACACCTGCCGAGTGCGATTTTCTGAAAAAGTAATTGTAAACGAGATTACAAGTGAATCTGAAAATGATACCGTCTCTACAGAAACTAGTTTCTGTGACGAAACGAACTCAAATCCACAAAAAATGCATTCTGGCAATGCAACTACTGACCAGATCTCTTTGAACGATTCTCTCAACGAAACTGACTTCACAACAACTCTTACAAATGATTCTGCCGATATTCAGCAATTGGATCTCCTGGAAAAATCCGAAAACCTGAAAGCCCGTCTGGTGGACCTGGAAAAGGAAATTGTCGAATTCCAAAAACACAATACCGAACTGATCAAACTGAAACAAGAGTGTGAAATGGAAAAAATTCGTTTCGAGCAGGAACGTAATGAGCTGACTGAAAAGCTAAAAGATGAACGAATCAAAATGGAAATTGAGCTGCACGACGAACGAGTAAAGCTGGAAGAGGAAAAGAAAAAATATGAAAAAATGATGAGGGAACATCGAAGTAAAACGCGGAAAGAAAACGAAGAAATTTCGCAGCTCAAGGACAAAATCGAGCAGTTACAGAAGGAAAATCGCGAAAAAGAAATGAAACATTCTGCAAGTCAAGCTCGTATGCGTGCGCAAATTAGAAATTTGGAGAAAGAAATGCGGGAGTTCAGCATGGAAATTGATGTATTGAAGAAAGAAAAGAGACGCCTGGAGAGTGAAAATGCAAAACTTATGCGGAATAATAATAACAAAATGTTGCAGGAAATAAACAAAAGCATTGCTAAATTAGTGCCGAAGACGGTAAGTATGAAAGCGCATCTTAATTTTACATACTTTAATCATATTCATGTTCATATTTTCACCGATTGCTTTGCAACAAAGAAAGTTGGATATAAGACTTCCACCATAACTGAGATCGTTGGCGTGGAATGTTTTCCAATATTCCGCATGGCCTCAAGATAACTATACATTTTTTGCTTCCCTTTTTTATTACTAAGATTACTAACCACCACTCATGATTTTGCTACGAATTAGAAGAGGCCATTAGCATTGAAGAGGCGTCATTCTGAAATTACAAACTATCTCTGTCTCCGGGCAGCGTATTTACAGTCACTGGATAAAACTAACTTCTTTACTGAGATTTTTGCTACTAACTCCTGCTTCTATTTTTCCGCACAAGAGATGTATTGAAAACATACATGGGCTGGGCACGGCGCACTTCGAAACAAGACAAAGTCCAACGCAAAGCTTTCAAGCGTATTAGCTTATTGGCCATGAAACCATTACTTCATGTATTGAATCCCTTGAGCATCGACGTAATCCTCTTCTTTATCGCTATTAATCTGGATATTGGACATTGTTCTAACAAAATATCAAGTCTGATCACTTGTAGAGCACGCTAAACACCTGAGCCTCTCGACGCTTTCACTATTACAGTCTCAGTACCACAGTCGTACCGTTAAATTTTACGTTTCTTTCTTATCTAGGCCAATTAGAAACCGCTTATCCTCTGCTGTTTTCCCCGCCGATTATATACCACAATTGTTTAAGCGAAACGAACACCGCTATCTCCAGCAATTTCGACCCTTCCTCCATCCCTTTCCTTAACTTTCCTTCCGCCATGGCTGTGCTATAGCATAATTGGGAATCCCATGATCCTCGACATCATCATAGAAAAAAACACCCTTAAATTAGTCGTTTATTAGCGACTACAGCTGACGTTGAAAATGGTATGTGATTATATATAAGTTCTAAGCAGGAAGTTTAAATAATACTTATTTACACCTTTTCCAAATATTTTTTCCTTGGCATGTTGAAGTTTTTTTTTATCATACTATAATTTAATTCTTTTTTTAAAATAAATCAATTGTGATTAATAATCATATAATAAGCAGAAATTAATAAATGATGAAAAATTAAACCAATATTAAATATTTCAGGCGCCCATCGTTGATGAAGTGAGAAACAAGAGCCAAAAACCAATAGTAGTAAAAGTAACGTCGCATTTTCCCAGTACATCAAACCGTTCCCAATCAAGGACCAGATCGCAGGATACTGCTGTAGTTGAGCGATCGTCAAGCTCTTCAGAATCGAATGCGGAAAGTGATGTTCCTGAGGCTCTTGAAAGTGCTTACTTCAGAAATAAATCACAACATGGATCGGATGAAGATCGAAGATCAATAGTAGAAAATAAGGAGAACTGCCACACAAGAGAAGAACCAGAAAACACACCGGCTGAGAGCGTACCTCCAAGAAATGACGATTTCAAAAGAGAAATTCTAAATAGCGATGGCAGTAAAGACATTTGGTACACGAACGGTAATTTGAAAAAGATTTCTGCTGACGGAATGCTTATTCGCATGCTCTATTACAACAAAGACATAAAGGAAACTAATATCAACGAAGGCACCGTCAAATACTATTATGCCGAAACGAATACGTGGCATACTACGTACTTGGACGGCTTGGAAATCCTCGAGTTTCCCAACGGGCAAGTAGAACATAGGTACAAAGACGGTACAGTCGAAGTGCATTTTGAGAACGGGGCAATACGTATAACGGATCCAAACGACCCAGCGAAAATCGAAGAATGGCGTTATCCGGATGGAGCCAAATTAGTTCAACTGAAAACTGGTGATAAAATCATAATTTTTGCGAATGGGCAAAAAGAAGTCCATACAAAGTTGCACAAAAGACGAGAATATCCCGATGGAACGGTTAAAATCGTTTATCCGGATGGAAGCCAAGAAACTAGGTATTCAAATGGAAGAGTTCGATTGAAAGATAAGGATGGAAACTTAATTATGGATTCCGAGCAGGTTTAAATAAATTCTAGTAGATATTATTGAAATTAGATTCTCGCATATTGTCAGATGAACTTGTGATTGCTTCGCATTGATGAAAGTAGGAATTGGATAAACCCAACTAACCCAACTAAGGTTTTATTTTAATGATTTATAATTATGAATGTCAACATGAGCTTCGCTTTTATATTTATTGCTTAAAGTAGGAAAGTTCGAAAATATATATTTTTATAAAAAGCAATTTTATATACTATATTTTACGTTTGCGGCCGCTATTAGAGCAGCAGGCGCTGTAAAAATTGCCTCGTATTGAATCTTTACTTGTATATTTCACTCGACGTAATGGGAAATTATACGAAATTAACAAAATACTTGCTTTCCATTTTCGCCAATAAGCATTTAATACCAACCAACCAATTCAAACCAAAATCCACCTTTATCTTAAAAACCGTAAATATATTTCTACCATTTATAACACATCTCTCGACTTTACCATGTAGCTTTAACTTCTCTGTATTAATTTATCTTTGCCGATTTTCTCTATATTTATCGTGAAATCAAGAGGTTTCATATGTTCACTGAAACCCCAGAGTTCTCTCAGAGCACTATAAGCAGCCATATTTGTGGCCGTTTGTACATCTTCTCCAAATCCTATAGTGAAGTCAAAAGTTTGTTGCAAATCATATTGAATTTAATGCAAGAGACTTACCATTTCCAATAAGCTTTCTGTCAATATATACGCCTACGTTATAAGCAGCTAGCACTGTATTTTTTCCCGATTCACCTATTAGTCTTGCCTCTGGTTCACTATACTTTTTCAGTTTACAAATTTCTTTTAGTTCCTCAAATGGGTTGTCAATGGGACACAATTCAGCGAGATCTTTCTGATTCAGCTGCGTGCAAACAAAGTCCCTGATAAAAGTGAATGTCTTTTCTTCGCCAGATGTTGAAGCCAAAGATCCAATAACAGCTTTGAAAGTATCGGCTAGTGTACTTTTCTGCGGTGGAAAGTCTGAGCTTAACACTAAATCTGCCATGCCCAAATCTAATGCAAGTTTCGCCAGGTTATCTTCCGATGACAAATACCCATGTATATTTGAAATCAGTGAGACTGGCATCTTAGGAAGCGAGTGTTTTAAAAATCCTTCGACATAATCATTAATAAGATCTTCACCACTTTCAACAAGACTCCGATTATCAGATAAACCTGTCGATGGATTCTCTACTCCCAAATTTTTTTGATTCTCTTCTTCTTGCATGATATAGGACCTGTGAATGAACGCTTGCTGCAATTTCAACAGATCGATATTTTCTCCTAAACGCTTGTTAAATGCAAATAATTCTGCATTGTAGTTCCAATCGACAAACGAGGATCGACGAGGTATTGGTTCAGGGCCCATTTTCTTCTTGCGTTTATTGATTTCACGAAGTACCGGCGCAACCCACCTTTTAATTTCTCGATGTTGTTCTACAGAATTTAAAGTTTACATCACTTTGTGGACCAAAGTAAAGAACATACGTACCATTTTTTGAAACCTGGACAAGAGCAGAAGCCAATAGGCGCGGAGAATATTTTATAATAAACATTTATCCACGGAAAGTTGCAAGCCACGATGATTTGTTGCTGTCAGTCAGATTTTTGCGGTGGTTAAGTGATGTCAGCTGGGTCAGCTGCTCGTTTACTTTCCATCACTTTCCGACGGAGCAAATCTAGACTTATTTTGAGACCCCCTTATCGTGCGTTTACATCGCGCGAAACTGCCTCCCG
Organism: Nemotelus pantherinus; assembly: GCA_963978885.1. Lineage (NCBI taxonomy): Eukaryota > Metazoa > Arthropoda > Insecta > Diptera > Stratiomyidae > Nemotelus > Nemotelus pantherinus. The sequence continues at coordinate 6,068,598 of OZ022264.1, read as the reverse complement.
CAACTATTTCGCGAAGCAGTTTCGCGTCGTGTGAACGTGGTCCGAAACGTCCAACCTATTTCAGAAACTAGTTCGCAGCGAGTCGTCTTTGTCGGGTTTTGTGCGAGCATCAAAGGGACTCGCTGCCATTGTTTCGCGTAGTGTAAATGGGTATATTTATTTCGTGCGAAACAAATTCTGAAAATTGCACCTGACTGATCGTTGTGTACAAAATATATTCATTTTTGCACTTTGTTTCTTGTTCCTCTCTTAGCTTAAATATATAAATGCCAATACACCAAATGTGGGAGCAATATTCCAAGGTAGTACTAACGAACTTGATGGCGTATTTGTCTCACCCAAATTAATGGCTCGCCTGTTTCACGTCTACGTTGCGCGCAATGTAAACACCAAGGGCGAGCCAATCGTTTCGGGTAACATTCTTTGGTAGCTGTTTCGGGAAGCAGTTTCGTGCAATGTAAACGCACCCATGTATCCTTGAGACAGTCCGACACCGGGCCAGATACAAAAGTGTGTGTGGAGTTGTGCAGTGTACGTTTTGTGAATCCCAGTCGAGCCTGTCTCTGTCCAAATATTAAGGAATGTAAATTTTAGAAGGTTTAGAATTAGGGAATACAGGTAGGATTTAAGGTACTATGTGTATGTATGGGACTGCAGAATCATGACAGTAATTAACAATAGACAAATGTTAAACAATTAAAACTTTTGTTGTACAGCTTTTTAACCTACAAGTGCGAATAAATGGGATGTCATATCAATTCAATAGCTAATAACTAGCTACGAAATAAGTAACAAAGAGCAAAGTGGTGTCCGGTTAAATTCTTCGTGTCACTGTTTGCTCAGTAATTTAGGAAATTATCAAAAATCATCAAACGATATAATGTATGAGATTCTCTAACAACACTCCAACACGAAACAATTTTCTCTTTTCTTAAATAATACAAATATAATGGAAATGATATTAAAGAATGATCAGTTGGGGTAAAGTATGTAGTTAGTTACGCACATTTCACCACCACCCAGAGACAATACAAAATTATATTACATGCGGTTAAATAATTTCATATGTGATATGCTACCCCTTGGGCAGTGTCAAACACTGCTATGAGAGTGGGATATAATTACAAATCAAACCGTTTTTTATACATAAAAATTTTTGCTAAAACTTGTCTTTATGGGAAAATTTTACCACCAGTGGGCGAATAGGTAGCAGAAGGCACCAAAATTTGAAGAGATACCAGAAACGTACAAAAAATGACGCGAAAACCACACATTGAAGAAAAACAAACAAACAAAAAAACACCCTCAAAAACAAACACAAACATACCAGCCAAGCATCTGTCGGTAAAATCGTCTAACGGCTATGGGAAACACAGTCGAGTTTAGCCCAGACCTGGAGGTAGCAGTTAACATTCTCACGGGAAAACTCGGAAAAACACCCGTGTCCCAAAAGTCTGTCCTAATAGCAATCCTAAGCCACCCAGGTGGAATAGGGATCTGTATTGTCACAGGAGATAAGTTCAAGAACTTTTCAAATTAGCCAAAGCAGCTGATTGCAGGGAATGCTGAGACGAATACAAGGACGTCCTAAGACTTCAAATCAGAAATAAGGAAAGCCAGGTGGAGCTCCTTGTTGCGAACGATAGCTATATTTGAATTATTCTATTTCCCACCTGGGACCTTGTCCATGCTAAGAACATTTTATACTAGTAGGCTCTGAATGAGCTGCCATTTTGTGAAAAATAGAAGAAGTTTAGTAGTCAGTTAATTGCTGTTGTGAAAACATTGGCTCGTCTAAGAGAGACGATAATTAGAAAATAAATTCGGTTTTGTTTTTAAATCCATCGTAGTTTCGGGTATCGAATTCAACATTAGTGGCGACCGTGACAGGACCCGGCAACGATGGATCGTTTAAAAAAAAACCGTTCTGTGCTCAGAGGAGCATTTACAAAATCAGTTGGCGATTTTGAAACCTTGCTGCAGAGTCAGCAACCGAATAAAGGGAAGCTTTTTGCTGTCTGGGAAGTGATTGAAAAAAGGTATGAAAAATTGCTTGATGGCAACCAACAGCTCTACGAGGCGCTTTTGGACGAGGCCACCGAAGAGGAGTTGCAGGTAGAACTGAATAGCTGTCTCTCGTATGATACGAGATACTTTGAAGTAAAAGGACAAATTCAAGGTCGTCAGACGGACGCACACAGTGCCGCGGAGTCGGCATGTGAAGGTGATGGTGCAAGCCAGGCATCGAGTACTGTTAGACGGCGGAAATATAAGCTGCCCACCATTGAATTGAAACGTTTTGGTGGCGATGTGAAAGATTGGCTGCCGTTTTGGAGCCAATTTGCCAAAATTGACGCTGATCCTGAAATTGACGATTGTGACAAGGTACATTATCTACTACAAGCTACGATCATTGAAAGTAGAGCTCGACGGCTGGTTGAGAGTTTTCCCGCGACTGGTGAAAATTATCCTAAAATTGTGGAGAGTTTGAAGGCTCGTTTCGGTCGCGAAGATCTCCAGATAGAGGTTTATGTGCGTGAATTATTGAAAATTATTCTACAGAATTCAGTGACAAAAACCAGTTTTGATTTAATGTCGTTGTACGACAAGTTGGAGGCGCATATGAGGGCTCTTGAAACGTTAAGGCTGGTACTGAGTTCGAGTTCACGTGAAACTTTGACATTTCCCAATTATCTGTTCATTCTTTCGAGCGAAAATTTTGACAATTGAGAAAAGCAGAGACAATGCTCATTTCTGACGGATAAAATGTCATGAATTTCACTTTTCGATTGATTTTCTTATTGGAAAGACATTTTCACTGCTCCATTTTCAAATTGAAACACCAAATGTCACTTTTCCGCTCGAAAGAATGAACTGCACAAACTAAATTGGCGTGAAATGATTCGCGACATGTTTCAGTGCCATCTATGTTTTCGAAGCGAAAGCAACTTCAAAGCAACTTTTCATGCGAAGAACACAGTACCAAACTTGCTTATTTTCAAGCGAAATTTTCGCCGAAACAGATTTCGCGCGAAATTTTGTATGAAAATTTCGCGTGAAATCGAACTCAGTACTATGCTTTAGGTGTTACCGCGGACAAATGTGCAGCAATGCTTTTCCCATTGATTGAATCCTGCATCCCAAGTCAACTACTGCGTGTGTGGCAGCGATCTGTCGATTTTACAAAATCAGATGTTGATAATTCCGCGCCAATGGAACATCGGCTGTTGAGCTTGATGGCGTTTATCAAGCGGGAAGTAGACAACGAGCAACATCTTGCTTTAGCTTCGGATACGTTCCAGAATAATCAACCGAAAGAGCGGAATATTAAACCCAATAGGAGGGAAATTGTTACGAGAACAGCAGCCGATTTGGTGAATTATCAATCTCAGCAATGTATATTTTGTAGTGGCAGCCATCTCACGGCAGATTGCAGGAAAACAGATATTTGGACGTTGCAGCATAAAAGGAGAAAGCTGGCCAATCAGGGAGCTTGTTTTCGATGCTGTCAAGTTGGGCATCGTGCAAATATATGCAAACTTGATTTGAAATGTGTGAGATGTCACCAAGCGCATTGTAGATCAATGTGCACAACATCGTCGAATACCATCGCCGAAACGTTGCAAAGCGCGCAAAGTCAAGCACTTTCGTCGCAAGCAAATACTCAAGTGTTTTTGCAAACCCTACAGATAAGGTTAAAAGGTGTCAAGTCAGACCAGATTGTTCGAGCTTTGATTGATACGGGATCCCAGAGATCCTATGTTTTGAGTGATGTTATCACAAGCCTTGGATTGAAATCGAAAAAAAGAGAAAAACTTATACATTCTCTCTTTGGTGGTATGAACTCTGCTGAGCAGTGGCATAATGTGTACGATTTAAATGCTGTTTATGGCAATTCACTGCATAAGTTTGAAGCTTTGGAGCAGTCCATAATATGCAGCGACATTCGACTGGCGAACAATGGACCCTGGGAAGAAGAGATTGAGGAGCTGGGTATTACCCTTAGTGACAGCAATAATTCAGGACCAGTGGAGCTTCTGTTTGGAGCTGATATAGCAGGGAAGTTATATACAGGCAAGAGATTTGTTCTGAATTGTGGCTTAGTGGCTATGGAAACCATATTTGGATGGTCGTTGATGGGTAAAGTAAGGTATCCGGATGATCCGGAGGTATGCAATGTGACGATGAGTGTGTGTTCTCTTTTGGATAAAGATGCTACCATCACTCATTTATGGGAACTAGATGTCTTGGGCATAACTGATCCACATGAAAAGAAGACGGCAGAGCAAAGGGCTCTTGATGCTTTGGACTTTTTTAAACACACAGTTACCATTGACCACGACAACAGATATGAAGTTAGATTACCTTGGATAAAAGGTCATCCACCTCTACCAAGTAACTATGAGATAGCGAAAAAGAGGTTGGAGAGCACTATTGACAAGTTGCGAAGAAATAACTTGTTAAAGAGCTATGATGAAGTTTTCCAAGAATGGGAAAGAAGTGGAATTATTGAGCAGATCACAGTCGATCATGATCATTCAAATGCACACTATCTTCCGCATAGACCAGTTATAAAAGAGAACAGTACAACAAGAATTCGTCCTGTGTTCGATGCTTCCGCCAGAGAGAAGAACAAACCTGCGTTGAATGATTGTTTGGAGAAGGGAATGAATCTTATCGAATTGATTCCTGTCATTTTGTTGCGATTTAGAAAATTCCGAATCGGAGTAGTTTCAGATATACGCAAAGCGTTTCTGCAGATTGGTGTCCATGAAAAGGATAGAGATTTTTTGAGATTCTTGTGGATAGACAAGAACGGTGCAACTAAAATTTACCGACATCGTCGTGTGGTATTCGGAGTTAATTGTAGTCCCTTTTTACTTGGCGCAACAATTAATTATCATTTGGAGAAATGTGCAGGTATTAACTTTGACGAAACTATTTTCAGGCTTCGTAGTAGTTTCTATGTAGATAACTGCGTTACAAGTTTGCCAGATGAGTCTTCACTACATCTTTTTAAAAAGGAATCTATAAAAATACTGTCTACTGCTGCATTTGAATTGCGAGGGTGGGAGTCTACACAACTTAGTGGAAAGGGAGGCGTGTGCATTCCTGTACTAGGTCTTATGTGGGATTCGAGACGAGACACATTGTTCTTGAATCGAGATAATCTAAATGGCATTGTTAAACAAGCGGATGGTGTCATGTCGAAACGGACAATTCTTTCGGCAGCTCAACGTGTTTTTGATCCTATTGGCTTTACTTGCCCGGTATCGTTGCAGCCGAAATTGTTATTGCAGCGCCTTTGGAAATGTGGTTTAAAGTGGGATGAGCCTGTTGATGACGAGATTGCACTTTTGTTTCGAAAATGGCTTGAAGGGTTGCGGTACCTGTTCGACATCGAAATACCCAGGTGGTTGGACATCGATATGGATAAAACGGAATACAGCTTTCATGTATTCTGTGATGCGAGCTCGGCTGCATATGCTGCAGTAATATTTCTTCGAAGCATTAAGGATGGTAACGTGTCAGTGCGATTGATTGCAGCTAAAGCAAGAGTTGCACCAGTGAAATCAATCACGATACCTCGTTTGGAGTTACTGGCTGCTACGATTGGAGCTAGACTTTTTGCAGTGGTTAAAGAATGTTTTACCAGTAAACAAATAGAGTGCTATTTCTGGTCAGACTCCTCTACAGTCCTGGCATGGATTCGACGTGAAGAACCTTGGGCAGTATTCGTAGGAAATCGAATTAAAGAGATTAGGACACTTACGGCAGTTGAGTCTTGGCATCACGTTCCGGGGACACAGAATCCAGCAGATCTGGCATCACGTGGGTGTTCTGGAATCACTTTTTTGAATAGTAGATGGTGGGAGGGACCGCAATGGCTGTATGATCCTCCTGCTTTATGGCCTGCAGAGGTTTGCGAGCACAACGAAACGGAAATAGACGGAGAAAGACGAAAGTGTTTTGTCATGATATCGGTATCGAGTGAATTGGATTATTGGCATTTGTTGTATTTTGCAAAATATCTTAAAACCGTTCGTATGATTGCGTGGATAAATCGGTTTATATATAATATACGTAACCCGAAAGATAAACGTTGTGGTGAATTAACTACTGAAGAAACTGAATTATCTGAAATATTTGTGTTGAAAATGTTACAAAGTGCGTGTTTTCATGACGAAAAATGTAAAGACTTATCTTCATTACACCCTTTTAGGGACGAGCATGGACTGATTCGTACTAAAAGTCGTATTTCAAACCGTGATGATATCCATGACTTTTTGTATCCGATAATATTACCGAAAAAACATTTATTAGTTTCGCGATTAATTCATGATACACATGTTAGATCTTGTCACGCTGGAACCGATATATTATTGAGCTTACTTAGAGAAAGATATTGGATACTCGGTGGAAGAAGATCGGTGCGGTCAGTGATATCTCATTGTTTTGTGTGTAAAAGGTTCGCTTTGAAACCTATAAGACTCGAGGCTCCGTGTTTGCCAATCGATCGCGTGAGTGATGTTGTCCCTTTCGAAGTAACAGGAGTTGACTTTGCCGGACCTTTATACTTAAACAATGGCGAGAAAGCGTGGATATGTTTGTTCACTTGTGCAGTTTATCGGGCGGTGCATTTGGAGCTTGCCACATCTTTATCTACCTTGTGTTTTATGAAAGCTTTGCGACGATTTATTAGCCGTCGTGGACGACCGAAAATAATCTATTCGGACAATGGAACGAATTTTTCCGGTGCGGCAAATGCGTTATCGAAACTCGATTGGAATCGTGTGTTGGAGTACGGAACCGTTGAGCGTATTGTATGGAAATTTAATCCGACTGCAGCACCCTGGTGGGGTGGCTTCTGGGAGCGACTGGTAGGGCTTCTAAAAACTTTATTGAGGCGCACCCTAATGCGATCAACACTTTGTTATGAAGATTTGCAAACTATTTTGTGTGACTGTGAGGCGAATATTAATGCCCGGCCGTTAACTTATATGCCAAGCGATGATGCTGAGTTTGTTACTTTGACACCTGCTATGCTCTTGGGACAGAGAAGAAGTCATGGAGTATTTGATTGTGACCGATTGGGGGAATCTTTCAACCTCTTGCTGACTGATCATCAACAAGCACTAAGTGCGACCCTTCGAAGACGATTTCGAAGCGAATATTTGGGTCGTATGACATGGCCTGCAACTAGTAGGCGACACGGGTCTTACGAGCCCAATATCGGGGAGGTTGTTTTAATTGGGGAGGACAACAAGAAGCGATTGGATTGGAGTTTAGGCCGCATTAAAGAAGTAATATGTGGCAGAGATGGTGTGATTCGACTTGTACGATTAGATACGGAAAGGGGATCAATCGTGCGACCTGTTGCGACTGCTGAAAGCTCTGTCGAGCCGTCGTCAGTGCAGCATAATTATATTTAAGAAATCGTGGTTACATTTACCCTGCGTGCCTTAACCCTGCCGACTAGCTCAGTCTGGTCGTGGGCCTTTGGGGACCAGGATTTCTTCGTGCTACGGCACGCACACTAAACAGACAAACACACACAGGCTATGGGAAAGGATATTGAAGGTTCCATGTGGGCATCATTATTTATAAAAACTCAACTCTACTCCATCCTTATTACACTCTTTATTGCTTCTTTATTCATGGTGCGAAAAACAAACAAAGTAGAGAACAAAAAAAATTTCAGTAACCGTGGAATAACAATCACCTAGGAAATAGACTTAAAAAAACAATATAAGGCACTTTAACAAGATCTCTGCTGATTTCTGTTGTTAGATGCTGTGGGTGATTATTGATTCTGCCCTATTCCGATCGGAATCGGTTCACACCGATCTTAACAAATATCTCCCAAATTAGAATTCCAAACTTATATAAATAAAAATTCTAATATATAAAGTATATGAGATAAAATATAAATAAAAATTCAAATATATATAGTATATAAAACTAAGTCGAACACAATCAACACCCACTCCAAGGAAAAAAAATTCAAATTAAAATAAATCGACAAATAAATCAACGAAAGAAAAAGAAAGAAGAGATATAAAAAGTATGGATACTTTCTTAGTTGGTTTTCTATAATAGTTCATTTACCAAAATTATATATATAAATTTTTCATTTATGCTAAATTATTTGCTTCTTTTGTTTTGTTACTATTTCTGAAGAATTAAATCTTTAAAACCAATAACTCATGCTTAAATAAAAAAACTTCTGACCTTGAATGAATGATCTTATTCGGTACTTAACTTGACCACGTGATCATCCAGTAGTTGTTCCCACCGATGGCTTATCTTCCTCGAGTTACCAAAACTCCTGTCCGCAATTTCCGTTCAAGATATTGATTATAATGTCGGCCGTGTATCGATTACAACACTTCTTGAAGTACGCTTCTTTACCAATATGACCATGTTCAGCCCAATTTGCAACTGATGTTCTTGACTTTTCGGCGATTCCAGAATACAACGATCCAGAATATAATTAATGACTGATGTTAAAACAATTTTCTTGTTTCTTCCTCTGCACTCAATATTTCAGATATTAATTTTTCGGAGTTTTCCTGCATACGATTTTTCAGTGATTCCAGAATATAGCGATAACTAATCACTGATGTTAAAATCAATTTTCTTGTTTCTTCCTCTGCACTCAATGTTTCCGGTATTAATTTTTCGGAGTTTTTCTGTATACGATTTTTCAGCAATTCCCGAATATAACGATAAATAATCACTGATGTTAAAACAACTTTCTTGTTTGTTAAAGTTTTACTATATTTAATATCACCATTAAACTTATGTGTTCCCCTTTTGGGTTTTCAAAAAAAATTCCTTCTGGTTTCCACCACGGTCCAACCGAAAAAGACCCCCTTTGTCTTTCACTCGAAAAAATTTTTCTCATGAACCGCAAAAGCGGTTCTTTTCCCCAAATTCTTCCGTATCATCCGTTTTGCTATGTCATTAGGGCATCCCCAATTCCATTTGTACAGTCTCACCCATCAGCTGACAAATTACTTTTTTAGCTCTATTGTGAACCGATTTTACTGTGGTGATTTGATGACTGTCATCAGCATCTTGTTTACTAGTTGTTCCGGCTGTCAAACTCGCGACCTATCTAGTTTTGTTTCGACTTTCAGATTGATTATAATTATTTGATTATAAACAAATTGTGCATGGAATGGGCCATATCCAATACTACATGCATTCCAGCACAGCCCAACCATCACTTTTTACAAGATGCAACCAACTCTGCGATTAGCGAGTCGGTTGAGGATGCAATTGTCCTTGCCATGATGACCACTGATTCAGCATAATATAGATTTTCCCCGCAGAAATCGAGTTGATCAAAGTAAAAGGTGTAAATTTAGCAGACAACATGCCGTATGTGAGGTAAAACTAAAAATTTTTTTTTCAAAACAGGCTATACCTTACCTAACATTCGTTTTAGCTATTTTCTTGTCAGTTTACTGCATCGCAACAGACCTTTGCAGCGTATTTATCCTTTGGAGTGTAACCCAGCGTCTGAAGAACTAATTAGTACTGAAGATTTGAGGAATGATGACAAACAGGAAGTCAACGATATTGAGGAGGAACTGGTAGCCCCGATATTGATGTCTAGACGCGGTCGAACGATAAAGCAGCCAGCAAGATTGATTGATTTTGTACCTAAATGAAAACTTTGTAAAAGTTCTCAGGTGGGAGGATGTTGCGAACGATAGCTATATTTGAATTATTCTATTTCCCGCCTGGGACCTTGTCCATGCTAAGAACATTTTATACTAGTAGGCTCTGAATGAGCTGCCATTTTGTGAAAAATAGAAGAAGTTTAGTAGTCAGTTAATTGCTGTTGTGAAAACATTGGCTCGTCTAAGAGAGACGATAATTAGAAAATAAATTCGGTTTTGTTTTTAAATCCATCGTAGTTTCGGGTATCGAATTCAACACTCCTGAAAAGAGCTGTGCGGTGGATTTAAAGCCACTTCGGAAACGTCGAGACTTGGGAAACGGCTGGCTAAACACTCTGTCATTCACGTGATAGGATGTTTAGCCAGCAGTGTTAATCCTGGTGTATAAGTTCGATAATTAGCAGAAAGCAACAGCTAGGAAACGTTGAAGATCCTCGTAGATACTCACTTCACTGGCTGCCTGGATGACTCCACCCCTCCACTGGTGAGCAGGTATCCAACCTTCATGATGTAAAAGGAATATACGAAGTCGTGACCAAGCAAAAACTAGCCTGGGCAAACGACACCTTCAAGCTCTTCAAGTCCCCAGATCCGATTGGAATTCTACCTGCCATGCAATTAGTCTGACTTCACTAATCCCCCAGTTCAGATCGCGTTCTATTGAAAAGAAGCTGGAATTTTGAAGAGAGGAAGGCATTGAACATTTCATAAAAAAATTTAAGGGCCTTTTAGAGGCTAGGCACAGTTTTAATATTCCTTATTTAGAGCAGATACTTAAAAAGCGTTAACGCAGATGACTTGAAGATTATAGAAGATTTAAATTTATTGAAGATTTTATCTATTACGCTGTGTCTATTCTTGGCTCTGTGCTTACAATCTGAAGGCTATTGGCCACAGGAAGGCTAGGGAAAATGATAATGTCCATATGAAAATTAATATTTTTTTATTCGAAAAGCTCAAGATTTATGGGATTGTTATTTCTAGATTATGTTTAAGACATCTTTCTATAGTCAGCATGTTTATGCGATTTCTACGATATTATCGAAACACTTAATGGATTCTAGATTCGGATCGAAACTGTTAATAATCTGCGCTAAACTTGGATTTTCCAGCATGGTCGTGTGATCTCCTTCGACGAATTTCACTACAACTTTTCCCGATGTCAATTTCGACAACTCGTAGTCTTCATCGATATCCGACACGGACACGTCCGTCGGGCGAATAAGTGTGATTGGCGATTTGATTACTTTCACCGAACTCAACTCTAGTTTTTCGACCATTTTAATACGATGGTACATGGCTCGCATCATCCGTTCAGAGTATTTTTTGCTGTAAACAGTTTGTCTCTCCGCATACTCGAGGAAAAACTGGATTCTACTTTCGAAATCGGGCAATGCCTTCAACTTTATAACAATATCTTCGTACTGTTCTTCGGGGAATATGCGGCAAATGGTGTTTGTTAGGAGCGAAATCTGAAGCTCTTCATCTGTGTACTCTTCTGCGAAGTTGAGCGAAGCCAGTTGCTTCAAAAACAGCGGTGACCCATCAATGACTGTTACATGTCCTTGGAAACCTAGTTCTTCCAACAAGTAAGCAAGTTCCAAAGCTACGAAAGTGCCGAACGAATATGCTATTATGTAAAATGGCTGATTCCTCTTGAATACTTTGTGGACTTGCTGCAAAAAATAATATATTGACAAAACAACACAAGCATGCAATCTCAATTATTACCTCAAATATTGAAGCAGTAATTTCAGGTATTGAAGTCATCTCCTCTGCACCAGTTAGTTGTAAAACACATGACGGAGAGTTCAGTTGGAGTGCTAAGTTATACCATGCTTGACCAGCGACGCTTTCTAAGCCAGGCACTATGAGCGAAGAATTCAAATCAATTGAATTGCTATTTTTCGTCACTAGTGGAAGTATTGTATGATGGCTATGGAGTTCATCGCCAAGGTTTCGCATCAGCAACGCCATTCCCGTTGGCTTATCGTCGTGAGCAAGTCGTAATTTAAGGTGATCTGAAACAGCGTCTTTGCTTTTTGCGTCTGAAATTTCTTGCAACTTTTGGAAAGTTAACGAACGTAAGTCTTGTGGGGAGAGAATCAATTCGAAGTCGCGTTCTAACGTTTGCTTGATTTCGACTGCCATCAAGGAGTCCATTCCAGTTTCAGATAGAGAAGAACCCATAGATATAGCTTTCAGGTCGCGAATGCCCATGATATTCAAAACCGTTTCCATCACATTTCCTTTTTTCAAACGCCGTTTCTCAGCAACGACCATACTGGCAACGATTGGGTCGCTACAGGAGAGGAGGTTGTCCAATTCTTGGAGACAAGATGAAATACGTTGTTGCAAAGTCCCACCAATTTCCATATCGATTTTGTCTTCGGCCATATCAGCAACTAAGCCCACTTCTCCAACCGCTCCCCATTGAATCGCCTTGGCTGGCAGACCATCACGAGCACGTTTCTCGACAATCCTTTCCATAACGGAATTGGCCATCCCGTAATTACATTGGCCAGCATTTCCCCGGCCACACGACACACTGGAGAAAACAACGAAATGTTTTAGCTTCGGACACATTTTCCGTGACACTTCGTCGAGATATTTCGTAGCTGCAGCTTTAGGAGCCATACACTGTGCCATTTTTTCCGGCGTTTGATTTATGAAAATCGAATCAAGTAGCACAACAGCAAGATTAAATATTCCCTCAACGGGTCCAAGTTGCGTCGCTGCACTTAGCAGTGACCTGCAGCCTTCCAGATTTGTTGTGTCATCAGTTCTTACGCTGACCTTAGCACCGTACGATTGCCAGGTTCTAAATAGGTTCGAAGTCACATTCAGGTGAATAAATATGATAGAAACTAGGCCAAGCTACTCACTTGATTCTGTACTGCTGATATGGCTTGGAAATGCCTTTACGGGAACTGAGTAAAAGTTTTCGAGCTCCTCTCAGGACCATCCAGTCGGCTAACTCCAGGCCGAATCCACCCAGACCACCAACGATTACATACACTACATCGGGACTGAAATACATTTGCGGCAGGGCCGAAATGGGGACAATCGTCTTATGCTGCGTGTCAGCTTCGTCGTGAATCTGTATTAGTACTTTGCCAATATGTTTGCCGGCAGCCATATATCGGAAAGCCTGTTCCACTTCATTTGCCTTGAACACAGTTGTAGGCAACGGCTTAACAACACCGTCGCGGATGCCCTTGTAAAGCAATTCGACAATTTCCTGTTATCAAAATAATATTTCGATTTCATTTGCAGGAGTACTTATAAGTGATTATAAACAAAGACTTACCCTAACACGATGCATTTCAGAAACGAATACTCGATCAGCAAATAAGGAGTGGAAAGATATTTCCCTTTCGAAAGTCGCCAAGCCGATCTTATTGTCGTTCAAAATGTCGAATTTTCCGATTTCAAAGAAATGACCTTTGTTACCTAAACACCGCACAGACGCTTGCAGTTTGTCCTCTGCCAGTGAGTTCAAGACGAAATCAACACCCTTTCCTTTGGTTTGCTCCATTACCATGTATTCGAAAGATGTGTCACGAGAATTACCAATATGTGATTCTGAAAGAGGAGCGAAGGTCGGTATGGTGGTGAAAGAAGAATAACAATGGATCATATCAGAATTACCTTGAAGTTGTGGGTATATATTCAACAGAAAACGTTTTTTCTCCTGAGTACCGACGGTGGTAAATACCTCCAAACCATAAGCCAAAGCCACATTAATAGCAGCCTGTCCAACTCCGCCTGAGCCGGCGTGAATCAAAATTGATTTTCCTTTTCGAATATCGGCTGACTGGAAGAAAGCCATGAAAACCGTTACATAGATACATGGAACAGAAGCCGCCTGTGCCAATGTCCAACTGTCCGGAACATCCCATAAAAAGTGAGTGCTGTCGATGTGTGTTGCAATCCCTTTGCAGTGAGTCATTCCCATGTACCGTTTCCCATTCTTTCCTACACCCGAAAATTCGAAGCCCAGCACACACGTATTTTCCAAACGTGTAGACTCGTACGTTTCCAAAGAAATGCGACCTGTTGCCAGCATAATATCTCGGAAGTTCAAAGACGAGTAGACAACTTTAATTTGGTAGTCTCTGATTTTGTTGGCCTGTTCAAGCCAGACCAATGACGATAGATCACCACGCTGTTGAATGTCTACGAAAGCAGCCAGCTTACTGTTCTCATCACGTGGAGTTGGCTCAAGTTTAAAATGGCGATACGCACCCCATTGCCCCTGCAAAAAGACTCCAGTACTTAACATTTTTAAGAAATAAGTGTTTATGAAAATACTTACATTTCGGAAGACGTTGATGGCCAGGCCGAACTTTAGGCGATCTGCATAGAAGGGGTTTTCCAAATCGAATGGTGGAGCTTTAGAATCGTCAATGAATACACAGATAACTTGATTGCCGCCTGGTTCTTTACGTATGCAGTTCACCAGTCCAATCAGTCCGTTTAGGCTCTCATTTTCGGCCACCAAGATGACGGTATTGATAGCCACAGCAGTTTGTGCCTGCTCCAACCAAGAGTAAGCTGTGTCATTTTCCGATACGCGGATGACTACTGGTGCATTTGATTTCTTTGGAATGCGTTTCATAAGAACTACAGAGCCTTCCTCGAAAGGCAGGAAAGCTATTATGTTGAATCCCGCTGGAGCTTTCAGCTGTGAGCCTCCCGTAGCAGAAGTTTCGATCGAGACCAAATAGCCACTCTCATCGATCGATTTCTGAGCTTCCAATATCCATTCGTGTTGGTTCAGAATATTGTTCGAAATAACAAATTGGCAGTTCTTTTGCGTTGAGAGCTTTCCATCTTCAACATGAACTCCTGGCAGCTCAATTTCTTGCGGCGTGAGGAGCATTAAATCGCCCGTTATCAAAGGAAGGTCTTCTATTGCGTTTTGGAAGTATTGAATGACTGAAGTGGAACTATCTTGTATGGCTTCGACGGCTTTTATTTTCAGCAAAGAAGCATTTTCTATAGCGGTTTGAATACAAATTCTGATCGCTTCTTGAATACTGGTTTTTGTAGCAGGAAGATAAGGAATGAATTTGTATGTTTCTAAAACTGGCACCCCTGGAGACTTCCTCCTGGATACCGGGCTTGCATGAAGTCCGATAATTTCAATACCACCGGCTTGGACTCGTTGCGTTGAATGATCGACGTGAACTTCGAAGAATTTATTTTCTGCATCCATTTGCGAAGCCAGGCCAATGTGATGCAGACCAAGGATCCTGAGCTTGCGAATACGAGTTGGCAGCATCAGCGAACGGCTATCGGCTCCAATAATATGAATTTGTAACAAACAATCCATAAATGCAACCCAATTGAACCTCCATCTGATTTTGCCACCAAGTCCGTCGCTTCGGGCTTCTAGGACATCTCGGAACCATCCGGCGTAGTGATATCCTCGAAGTCGGAGCTCCTTGTAGAAGTCGCGTGATTCCATCATGGCACCTTTTTCTCCGGGTGGTGCAGTCAGAGGAGCTGGCGGTTGAGGATTCATGATTTCGGTTATATTACCAGTAACGATAATAGCGCTCTCTTCGTTGATCTGAAAATAAAATATTGGAATTATAGCATCGTCATATCACATATTGACGGTACATTACTTCGAAATTTCCGGTTCCATGGTGGATGGTAACTGTTAAATTGACAGATGTGTCCTTTGTCAACTGTGTCGCTCTAATAAATCGTACATCGCTGAACTCGACCGGCATGTCCATGTACATAGGACCTCTATGCATGAGGGAGAATGTTTCCCAAACCATTTGCAGATAGAATGTTGCCGGCACTAGAACTTTACCGTCTATTATATGCCCGGACAAATATTCATCATCCTCTCTAGTCAGTCCGATTTGGAAGGTCTTTTCGCCAGTCTTCTCTGCTTTGATATTTTCGAACTTCGATACAAACCAATCGTCACTGTGATCCCATCGAATCATTGACGATAACGTCTTTGTTCCACGAGACACTGGGAACTGTACTTTTGGATACAGTCGGTCGATTGGTAAGTTGATGCCACTCAAATAGACTCTGGAAGTGTGATGAAAATGGGGCTTATATTAAAATATTAGAAAGTCGTAAAATTTAAGAGAATAAAATAATGATAAACTCAACATATGCTTTTGCTTATAGAAACAAATGTGTAGCAAGAAAAGAGTACTTAAATACCGTGTAAAGTAAAAATCTTTGTCTCCAAAAATCGCACGGAATCGAGTAGAACAAGGAGAGTGTTTTTTAATGAAACAGCATAATTGTTAAGTACTTACTTTCCAAGTGCAGCCAAAAAGAAGTTCAAATTGTTCTTATTTCCCCTCTGTGTTAGTGGTATATTAACAGCGTTCGGCATCGACTTCTTCAAAATTGCCTGAAGAAGCCCGTGTGGTGCAATTTCAACTGTCAGTGCATTTGAGGGCAGCATAGCGGAGGTTTCTTCGAATAGAACGCTGTTCAGTAAATTGTTTGTATGATACTCAGCCGAGCAGAGTTCACTTTGAGGTTGTTCCCATTGATGTTTTGGTACACTTGTGCTCAGCCATTTTGCTGAACGCTTCTTCGGTTTGGGAACAATTTCTTGAAGTTTTTGAAGCAACAATGGCCCCATGTGCGCAATGTAACGTGAATGGTAGGCAATATTAGAGCATGGTACCTCCTTGGCAAAAATGTTTTTCGCCTTCAATTCCGCTACGAATTTTTCAACATCCTCCGCTGGACCGGAAATAGTGGTTGAATCGACACTATTGTGACATGCCGCTTCAATACTCGGCGGCAAGAGTTTCCTAATGCTCTTGTAGCCGAGACCAACAGCTGCCATTGAGCCCTTGATTTTTTCAACGTCTAAACTGATTTTGCCTCGCGAGTAGGCTGCCAATATCATTTGTTCAGCAGTGAATCCTCCATCTGCATAAGCACACGCCAATTCTCCGACTGAATGTCCGATGTAGTAGTCAGGCTCGAAGTCAAGGGCTCGTAAGATGTCCACGATACCGATTTGGATTGCAGCAATGCCGACAAACGAGTTCAGGATATTATCGAATGTTTTTGGGTCAGTCGAAGTAATTATGTTGATAAGATCAAGTCCTTTTGATTTCAGTATAGCGTGACACTTCAGAATAGATTCTCTGAAAATAGGAACGCTCATCAGAGATGCGCCCATTTCTGTCCATTGTGAGCCCATGCCACTGAATACCCAAACAACTGGTCTTTGAACACCAGTATAGTGCTGAACTTCCTTTGCAATAGAAACGGCATTCTCTCCAGGTACGTTGGAGTATATACCGTAGCCTCTAAATACAAATCCAGGGATCGCATCTTTTTGAATATTATGCACTAATGCAATAAATTCCGTGTCAAGTGGGTCATTTTCAACAGAGTTGAGCATTATGTTGACGCCTTCTTCAGTTCGGCTGCTCCAGCATACTAAGCGGGGGAGATCATCCTTAGGTGCACCGTAGTTTTGCTTCTGTTTCAAGCATCCTTGCAGCAAAACATGAGCATTGGCACCTAAAATGAAAATAGCATGTAATCACAGCTAACGAGATTTTTGGTGAAAAAGATACACTCACCTCCAAATCCAAACGAATTTATGGCAATGTAAGGACTGCCCAGCTCTTCCACATCACACACCACTTTCAATCTACCTTCTACCAATGAAGGTATAGTATTCCGTGGAGCTACAAAGTTAATATTTGGTGCAATCTTTCCCTTTTCTAAAGCAAGTATGGACTTGACTATGGAACATACTCCAGAAGCTGCTTCCGAGTGTCCTATGTTTGATTTGACAGACCCAACCAGCAACGGTCCTTTTCGACCTTTGCACAAAACATTATCGATAGCTCTGCATTCCTCCGGATCACCAACCAACGTTCCAGTACTGTGTGCCTCGACAAAACCCAACTTGTCGGGACTGAAACCAATCTCATCATAGAATTCGCGCAACAACTTCTCCTGTACAAGACCTGAAGGATATGTTATACCTTCGGGCTTGAAACCGTCGCAGTTAGTTTTCGAATAGACGAGCGAAGCATAAATTCGATTCGCATCACGTCTTTTCTGCAAGTATAAACAATTCACTGATTCCGACCTTGTGTAGCCAGATGCGTTTTGATCGAAAGGCCTGCAGTATCCATCCGCGGCCAAAACACCCAATCTGGTGAACTGCAAAGTGACATAAGGGTGCAGAGTTAAGTTCACTCCACCGATGATAGCAGCATCTATTTCACCGTTACGAAAAGCAGAAAAAGCATTGTCTAGCGCGTACATCGAACTACTGCAAGCGGTGTCTACAACAAATGAAGGTCCATTTAGTCCTAAAACGTATGAAATCCGATTGGCTAACATAGCACGACTGCATCTGTAGCGGAAATAAGAGTGATTTATTTGATACGTAGAGCATAGAGAGGGGATATTAGAAAAGCTTACCCAGTGATGCCGAAGCCACCAGTTGAAATTTTTTCATAGAACCATGTTTTCTACGAAAAGAAATCATTCGATTGAAATATTCAATTATTAATACGGTACTGTTAACATATTCATCATATCGCTTACTTCTGATTCCGAGATACATCCACCGACATAGACACCAGTACGGGTACCACGCAATGATTTCGGGTTGACGCCCGCATCCAAAATGGCTTCGTATGCAACTTCGATCAGAATACGACATTGCGGATCCATTGTGTGAGCTTGCTTGAAATGTACACCGAAGAATGTAGCATCGAATTTTTCCAAATCGTATATCTTTCCTGCCCGTTGTGGAATTTCCGGATTGAAAACTCTCCAGCGTGTTTCTTCGGAATCAACCATGTCAATCTGTGAATGAAGTAGGCAATGAAAGGTTGTTTGCTACTGCACGTTTTTAGCGAATTCGTTTACAACGTGCACGTAAAATAAAAATAAACACCAAAAGAGGAATATAATTAAAGGGAATAGCTTTTTTATGGATATAATTGGTCCAACATCATCGACTTGAACGTTTTCAATGAAAGGCTATGCACATTTTGCAAACACCAGCAAAAGAAGCATATTTTGAATAGGTCGAGCGGTTGGTGATGTAAAGATCGTCTGCGGAGACATTAACGCCAAAGTAAGTCAGGAACCGATATTCAGGCACTACGCAGGCATCCATAAGTTCCATGGAACACTAATGACATAAAAATTTGGGTCATATAACAAGCTCTTCAAATCCTGAAATCTCGACCTTCTGCTTTACAAGACTATGGTCAGCTGAGACCTTGTTTGCGCTGGAGGGATGGCAGTGACCAGGATGCTCGAAGCTTAGGAGTGCCTAATTGGATGATATCGGCTCGCGATCGGGACTAGTGGAAACATTTGTTGAAGGAGGCAGTATTTGCGCCGATGATGATATATTTTCGCTTCCTCTTCATAAGTATACAATTTATCGCGAAACAAAATCAAAAGACAAACAATCTTATGATTACCTTATCATTTATGTTGCCTTTAACTAGTATCGTGGCACGAAATGAGCAGTGCTCAAATATGTTAATTCAACTGTATGTGCATGCTAATTCGTCGAAATGCAATCGGTATAGTGTCAAGTGCATAAATGTATTTAAATAAGAAAAGTGTGACTTTCAGCACTCGATTAATATTAATGAAAAATATTTAATTTATGCTCTCCACCTTAGCTGACACCACCACTTTTAATTTTCGTATCTAATTAACTTTGCTTGATTTAATTTACGGGGAATGGTAATTAATTCAAAACACTGACGCTAACTGAATGCGGTAAAAGTACGTCATTGACCTTTTAAGGTTTTTTGGTAAATAGATAAAAGTTATCATGTGCGTATACTTGTATTCAGAATTTTTCTAATATTTATTTTTTGTAAGCTATTTTGTTAGTCATTTCATAAAATATATACATATAACTCAGTTTGGCAGGCTGTAGCTTAGAGGGGGTTTACGGTATTATGAAATAATTTTGCCACAATAAGGATTTTCATAAGTTTCAGTCCATATTAATAGGATAAGATATTTAATTTATTTATCTGTAATGAAAGCAATGGGGCTGGTATATAACTGCCACTAGTAATAAATATCACGTCCTGAAATAAGCTGTACTAGAAAAGAAAATAAAACATAATATCTAATTCGAAATGCAACCGTGGGGGAAAATTAAGCAAGCTTAAAACTGATAATAAAAGCTTAGCTTATCTGTTGAGCTGAAAAAGAGTAAAATGTATATAAGCGAAAACTAAGAGATGCCTGAATATAGAAGAAATTGTTTTTAGCTTCGCTACTAGAGAAAAACACCGATTGAGATAAAAGATAAAATTTGATGTATTTTGATGCACCTCGATCGTGCATATTGATTGATGGAGGAGAGTGTGAAAAGAAGGAGGTATTCAGTGGCCTTGCATCAACAGTTACTGCAGAAGGAATCGATTCATTCGTTTTTAGCTTTTTGTATGTGCGACTATCAGAAGACGGTATTCGTTACAGGCAGCAAAAATTCAACACAATTACCCAGCGTGCCAAATTCGGAATTCGGAATTGGTTACGACTATTCCGAAAGTGAGCGAAAGAGATAGAAATATAAAAAGCTCTTGAAATGAATACAACTTTTGACTGGGGTATTACTGTTCATTATTTTATGAGAAACATTTGAATATATTTTAAGAATCTCTTCTAAAGTTTAGAAGAAACAAATTTAAAATCAATCGGAATTCGTTGCGAAAATTTCACTGAGTTCGAACAAATTCCTAACAAAGTGCAAACGAATCTGTGACAGGGAAATTGTTAAGAGTTTGTTACGAAATACATTGGAATTTGCAACAAATTCCGAACCTAATGCCGTTAATGTTTCATCTAGTAAAGTAAATATTAAAACAGTAGTTTAGTCGTACAACTGTTTTTCATGCATAAGTACAAGTGCCCACAAAGTTTTTTGAAGTTGTGTTGTTTGAGCTGTTAACATTGTCTATTTTAAAGGTTCGTAATGCTATTCAAATTTGTTATTCTCTTGTAACTTCTCCTTTTTGTATGCAGAATGTGCTGTGCGAAAATTTCCGTCAAGAAGACGGGACGAGATCGAAGGTTTTTTTAAAAAAGGTTTTTTTAAAGCAGCAAAGACAAGCTTAGCAAACGGGCGAAAAAAATTGTTATTTAAAATTTATAATATGAAATAAAACAACAAATAAAAACAAATTTCTATTGGAATTAAAAATTATAAGTATTTTATTCAATAAATGTTATTAAAATGTATCCAAAAAGTATTGGAAGCATTCTCAAAGAACTATTTGAAATCTGCACAAAAATCTTCAAAAAATTCACAAAGAATTCGTAAAGAATTCGAAATAAATTCGTAAGGAATTCGTAAAGAATTCGCAAAGAATTCGTAAAGAATTCGCAAAGAATTCGTAAAGAATTCGCAAAGAATTCGTAAAGAATTCGTAAAGAATTCGCAAAGAATTCACAAAAAATTCACAAGGAATTCCGAAAGAATTTGCAATGAATCTTGAAAAAAAATGAACCATTGTACGAAAGCTTTTCAGGAGCTAAAGAGGGGAAAGTTTGAGCACTTTCGGCGTTTTTGTAACGTTTTCCATATGCCGGTCTTAAAGAATTCGTAACGAAAAAGTTTGAGAATCCGAAACTTTTTTCTGAATTCGCTTCAATTTTCTGAAAGAATTCTCAACGAAATGCCGAATTTGGCACACTGGGTATCAGCACAGGCCCTATACTGTGGCAACTGGCATGTCGTCCGTGACTACCCAGCGTGCCAAATTCGGAATTCGGAATTGGTTACGACTATTCCGAAAGTGAGCGAAAGAGATAGAAATATAAAAAGCTCTTGAAATGAATACAACTTTTGACTGGGGTATTACTGTTCATTATTTTATGAGAAACATTTTAATATTTTTTAAGAATCTCTTCTGAAGTTTGGAAGAAACAAATTTAAAATCAATCGGAATTCGTTGCGAAAATTTCTCTGAGTTCGAACAAATTCCTAACAAAGTGCGAACGAATCTGTGATAGGGAAATCGTTAAAAGTTTGTTACGAAATACATTGGAATTTGCAACAAATTCCGAACCTAATGCCCTTAATGTTTCATCTAGTAAAGTAAGTATTAAAACAGTACTTTAGTCGTACAACTGTTTTTCATGCATAAGTGCAAGTGCCTACAAAGTTTTTTGAAGTTGTGTTGTTTGAGCTGTTAACAGTGTCTATTTTAAAGGTTCGTAATGCTATTCAAATTTGTTATTCTCTTGTAACTTCTCCTTTTTGTATGCAGAAGCTGCTGTGCGAAAATTTCCTTCAAGAAGACGGGACGAGATCGAAGGTTTTTTTAAAAAAGGTTTTTTTATAGCAGCAAAGACAAGCTTAGCAAACGGGCGAAAAAAATTGTTATTTAAAATTTATAATATGAAATAAAAAAAACAAATAAAAAAAAATTCTATTGGAATTAAAAATTATAAGTATTTTATTAAATAAATGTTATTAAAATGTATCCAAAAAGTATTGGAAGCATTCTCAAAGAACTATTTGAAACCTGCACAAAAATCTTCAAAAAATTCACAAAGAATTCGAAATGAATTCGTAAGGAATTCGTAAAGAATTCGCAAAGAATTCACAAAAAAATCACAAGGAATTCCGAAAGAATTCGCAATGAATCTTGAAAAAAAATGAACCATTGTACGAAAGCTTTTCAGGAGCTAAAGAGGGGAAAGTTTGAGCACTCTCGGCGTTTTTGTAACGTTTTCCATATACCGGTCTTAAAGAATTCGTAACGAAAAAGTTTGAGAATCCGAAACTTTTTTCTGAATTCGCTTCAATTTTCTGAAAGAATTCTCAACGAAATGCCGAATTTGGCACACTGGGTATTGTCACGAATCAGTGCCAGTTATTCCTTTAAAATGATAAAATTGCCAAGACAAGGATGCAAATTTGCTTCCCTACATACTATCTCTCAACACGTATTGCAGTCGTGACATTAAATTCACACATGAATCGCTCAAATATTATCGAATGTATTTAAATTGGTATCAGTTGCTCAAACCTATTTACCTTATTGTATAAATTATGCTCATAGTCTGCTATACTCCTTGAGTTCGGAAATCGTCCAGACATTCCTGAAATGACAATATCATCTCCATCGCTTTCAGGAAATATCCGCGAATATTTCTTGATATGTCCATTTTGGCTGGTCGATGACGCAGTGGAACTTTCGTTCGGTGCCATTTCAAAGCAATGCTCTTCCGTTAAAACCAAATTTTAACAATAAAAAAACTTTTTTCTTGGGTTATAACTGTTTTTCACTTAATCACAAGAATCCATTAAAGCATTAAAAAAACCCTCGAATTGAACACTGTCACATAAAATTTTTACAGAACACAACTATTTGAACACACTACTAAACCGATAAAAATATGTACTTCACGAATTGCTGGATAAACCGCAATTAAATCAACTCATGATCGATACCCTCTTTTATAAAAAAATCCAATGGTTGTAGTCATTTTTGAATATTCTAATTAAATCGTATTCACCATTGGATTTGAATGCTGTTAATTCCACTAGTATTTAAATTAGGATGTATTGATATGCCTTGGCAGCGGAGTTGGGCCTGGGTTGTATGAGTATTTAAACCATTCTATACTGTCGAACTATTTAGATACCAGGAACTCGATAATTTCTTACTTCGGTACCGAAAATACTCATGAATTTGTGACATTGACACTAAGTGGAATTTAATTAAAACATTTTGACTGTGTATGCAGGCACCTTCTTCAGACCTTTACCATGAAAATTATTCAAGAGAAGAATCGTGTTGTTCAGGTCAATAAAAACGACCTTTTTCATCTGTTGCCCACAAATTGGAGTTTGTACTGCAACATGTAGTGCAAATAGTCTGTAGTTACTTACATCTGGGCTGATATCTATAGCGTGCAATATTAATTCCGTGAAACATGACGCACTTCAGGGAAGAATTAAACAATTTGAAAACACGTAGGGACGAACAAAAAAAAGTTGCATTCGCACAGTTTTGGTTTTTTTTTTGGTTTTTGGATATGATGGGTGGGGCACCGCTACCTAAGAAAATACGATCAGTCCTTAAAGAGCATATTTTACCTAGAATATGCTCTTCTAGAATGCTATGATGAACGCTTTTTTTCAAGCACTGACTGAAAGCGCTTAAACTGCTGATTGGAGTTTAAAAGTTCAAAGACAACTAAGCCTTTTTTATTTGAATAAATAGTAACACTCCACGTGAGTGAATGTTATCAGGTGTATTGGTATGTCACTATTTCATTTCACTTCTTCTGCGCGTATCATTACTGTTTAGGGCCCATTTTTCATGGTCAGCAACTATTCGGTTCGAAAACGGCTCATTTCGAAGTCGTGAGAGTAAAGAAAAAATACTTTAATCCTCTGCGAAAGATTTGACTCGAAAAGTTCGTAAGGGACCTATTGTCACAAGTTACTGACTTTCTTAGCTTATCAGCTAGTTCGGCAGCAGTTTCGATGGAATTTTGTTCGACCAAGATTCGCACGACATCTTCGTCGAGCTCAAAACAAATCCTGCACGTGGTTAATCTTCGAGACTGCAGTTTGCGGCACGAAATTTCTGGAACCACGGTTGACAGTGAACTAGGCGTATTGCCTGCTGCCCGTATTTTTTAAATGAACCGCGAGGAAATGTTAACTCCAGAACTTGACCTTGACTTGAAGCAAAATTCTCCTCGATTCTCTTTTAAAGTTGATCTTAACGTTTAAATGGATCAACTCAATACTCGGATTGGTGCGTTTTGTCACTCGTACTGGTCATCAGTTTTGTAAGCACTTTGAAAGTTGAATGAGATTTCTGAATTTTGGCAGCATTTACCAGCACAAATGAGTAAAAGCATTGAAAAATTGTCGCAAAGTGCACAAATTTTCATTACGATTACTACTCAATCTTTTAATATATGGAACTGATAAAGCTAAACATACTGATAGTTTAGTCGTTCAACCAAACCGAAATTTAATCGGAACGTAATAAATTAAATACTATCATATACCGGTTTAAAGTAATTTATTGAAATGACATTTTCGAAAGATACAGTTTTTCATGTACATACGTTTTGTGTGAAAAGAATCAGGGCAAAAATTAAAAATCGAAATTAAATACATAGATCCTCATCTAGTAAGTATTCTTAATCAATAACATTAATTTTACTTTTTGACAAACTCAACGCCTTTGGTAATGTTTTTCTTCAGTTCTGGCATAGCTGTTTCCAACAGTTTCTTTTCGAAGTCATTCAATTTTGGTAGTCCAAGATTTTCCTCGATTCCGTTTTTGCCTAAAAGTAGCGGTGTCGAGAAATACTGAGCGTCTGTTACTTTTGACTCAACATAAGCACATTCAACGATATTCTTTTCGCCATTCAATGCCTTCAAGGCAGAAATAGCAAAACGTGCTCCTGCATATCCCATCGATAATGTAGCCGAGCCAGCTCCGGCTTTTGCCTTCACAACTTCGGTTCCGGCCTCTTGAATTCGAACAGTGATCTTCTCAAGGTCTGGCTGTGAGAATGATACTTTTGGTTTACACTGCGAAATCACGGGGATAATGGTCACACCCGAGTGACCTCCAATTACTGGAATATCAACTGAGTTCACGTCCACATTGCATGCATCAGAAATAAATTTTCGAGCACGAACGATATCCAACGTGGAAACGCCAAACAATCGTTTTGGATCGTATTTGCCTTTGGCTTTGAGCACTTCAGCAGCAATTGGAACGCAAGAGTTCACGGGATTTGTAATGATGGCAACCAGAGCTTTGGGGCAGTTATCAGCGATTGCTGATGCCAAATCGCGGACGATACCGGCATTTGTGTTGAAAAGGTCATCACGAGTCATTCCGGGTTTTCGAGGAACGCCAGCTGGGATGACAACGACGTCAGCATCTAGAAAATAGTTAATTATCAGTTTTCTGGTGTTTTATATGAATTTCGAAAAATAACTTTACTTTAAATGTATTTTCATTTATCTTCTTCTAAAAAATGATTAATATGGATGTTAAATGATTAATGATTAACAACGATCTAATGAATTTACAAACACAAACAAACAATTCTATTTAACCCTAGAATGGTACCGATGAGTAAATTTTACTCATATAGGGTATACATTTCGTCGCGCACCAGCCAGTTGGCCACTCCGACTGCCATGAGGCTAGAAGCTATATAATCTTTTTATGTTTAATGATAAAATAAAAAATGTATATAATACTATTGTTGCCATCTTTTTAGTGAAAACATGTACCTAAAATCATCCAAAAATTTACCGTACCATTCCAGGGTTAATATTGCTCGTAAACTATATTTTGCTTATAATTCATGGTAATCTTTACAATTATCAGTACGATTTCTAGTAATGAATTTTGTGCGTTATTCATTTGAGTTGAAGAACAAAAGAGATTTTCGTTATCTTATCAATAAAGATGGTCTTTCATCAGTCCGTTGAATGTTATTTATATAAGATGCGGGTTTATATGTTGGGCTAGCCAACGATTTCATTGTTTATACACACACGTTCGGTTATCCCACACACAAGCGTCATGTTACGCAAGAATAATGAATAAGTTGAAGTGGTGTGACTTGATTAGCTTACGTGAAACGCACAAACATAAATATGTGCATCGTTTTAAATTCGTTTATGGTGTAAATATATAAATGCATTCATCTGATTTGGATGTTTTACACTCTACAATGAACAGTCAAATAAGAAGTGTTTTTTTTTAATTTCACATAATTTTACATTGGTATGCTCAAACGTGGATCGAATCGAAGCTGATTAAAATACAGTCAATCATCACCACCGGTGCTAAATAAGTCATTAAGGAGATTTATTATCCAAAAGATACGATTTAAAATGGAAAATATGTAAGCAGAACTCTTGCTTACCGAAGTATGTTAGAAGCATGAACACGGATCTTTCAGCAAGAGAATTGCTATTATTAAAATAGATCGAAAGATACATCAACTGCATTTTTCTTTGTTGAGCACAGCCCCTGGACACGGACGGTATAACTTTCCACCATTAGCCCCTTCAATCCACTCGCGCACAAAGCATGTTAAAGCTGCCTTTACGCCATTTTGATCTCATTGTCAAATTGGAGGGGAAATACTTGGATTTGACCAGATTTGTAGCTAAAAAATTACTACCATCCCCTTCAATGTAAATCTTATGAGCATGTCCACTCCATTTCTACCACCTCACTGGTTGAGCAAGATAAACATTTTGAAATCTTCCATTGTCAAATTGTAGAGCACCCGTTACACGTTTCCTTTAGGAAATATATCATTCAGACTAAATTCATATCGGCAGTGTGAACCACCACCACCATTGGCATATTCTAAGTTTGATACGCTGAATTCTACTTTTTTTAAGTCTTTATTTATTTGTTGATTTTAATTGTGTTTCCTTGAAAATCCTACCCATGGAATATAGGGCGTTTCCGAATTCACGTCAAATTGTAGAGCACCCGTTGCACTTTTCCTTCAGGAAATATATCATTCAGACTAAATTCATATCGGCAGTGTGTACCACCACCACCGTCCGCATATTCTAAGTTTGATACGCTGAATTCTACTTTTTTTAAGTCTTTATTTATTTGTTGATTTTAATTGTGTTTCCTTGAAAAGCCTATTCACGTCTTGGTCCTCATCTTCAGCTTTTATGACGTCAGCAGAGTAGCTAAGCCATTCTAATAGTTTGAAGCAGACCAAGACGAGGTATCCGAAATCTATGGCTTTAATTCGTAACATTGCCTCGAAGCACCATCAAGCAGACGAAAGCTCAAATCAGAACGTGACTTCGTCAACTGTAATACAGGAGAGCAATGAGAAGGCGTAAGAAACTGAATTCGGACAGGCTCGACTTGATCTGACGTCACATTCTGTTATAAAAAGCTGAAGGCAAAGGCGAAGACGTCAATTCGGAAAGGCTCAATTTACAGCGGGCCATGTACAGTGAATACAGAGGCCAAGATATCATAACGGTTTTGTTTATTTGCCAAAAATTCAAAGACAAGTAGTGAAATGTGAGAACCTGATATGATTGCCATGAATTGTTTGCTCATAAATTCGCACATTTACACGTGCAGGCAATACTACAGGCTTACTTGCGCAAATCGGTTTGAATGGGAAAAGTAGAGCGTGTGGCCAGTAAAACGGTAGCATGCCTCAACCCAAAAGCGCAACTTGCACAAAGGTTGTACTGCGAGAGATTTGGTTTGTGCATACGGGGTTTATACAGTAAAACTTACGTGTGCTAGAAGTGCAAGCAGAATCTTCTTCACTCTTCAATCCTGGAGAATTTTGGTTGAATGCAGTTGTTTTTTTACGTTCGAAGTGGAACATGTCTGATGTCAGCAATTACCTTAAAAGTTTTATATCGGATTTTATTGACCTTTAGAAGTCATATAAAACACCCGAAAATCTTAAATCTTTGCTGGGTCATCCAGAGGCTAACAACCTTAGAGGTACAACTTAACCTTTCATGAGTAGATGAAGATTTGCGTATCATGATGCCTTTTCATCCTACAGAAGGAATGACTAGTCACAGTTGATCATTATACACATTTTCGTCCATTCTCAAAAAATTACGCTAAACATTTTATTTTATTTACAATCAACATAGAAAATTCCAATTATATGTTGCCGATTTTGTTGATTAAGATCAGGCCCCAGAGCATTATGTGTCCTCAATCGTCTACGCAAAGTCGAAAGGTAATAAATATAACCCTTGCAAATGACACTGCAATCGTTTCTGAGCACTGAGTGTCACGGGAAGGATTACGGAGTTGGATGTCCTCAAAAGTAAACTACTCTACTTTTGATATTGGAACATAGTTTAAACAGAAAGAGCTGATCTAGGAAAATATAGCGTGTGGCAAAGGTTAAAAGGATTGAATGATTCAATCGATCAGAGTCTTTCAATTAAGGAAAGTTATGTTTGTAAAGTAGAGTTTCAGTAAATTTACGTTCGTCTTATTCGATTGCTTTACAATCACATTCATGCTATGGAGGCCAGGAAACAGATGCGTGTTCTAAGTGTGGTCTAATAAGAAATGTGAATAGAAGAAGAGAGGGTTTAAAGGTGGCAAAAGATTGAGGTGATCTAAGAAAAAAGCCGGACATTTTAGAGGTAAGATTAATAATATCAAAGTATGTATATCAAATCTTAGTTTACCATCGAAGATGATTCTAAGAGATTTAACATGCGTATTGGAATGCAGTATGCGGTCATTGATTAAACAACTATGAACCAGCGGATTAGGTTTTCGAAAAAATACCATTGCGTGAAAAGTTTTTAATTTTAAGCAAAAGCTTGTTAGTTTGACACTTGTTTTCAAGAATGAGCAGATCCGACTGAAGCAGTCTTTGAATGATCTTACAATTGCAAAAAGTTTAACGTCATCAGCTTAAAAAAGACACTCACATGAAAGAAGTGGCGCTAGGTAATATACATAAAATGAAAATAGGAGGAGGAGTATAGATCTTTGAGGAACACCAGTTTTGGGTTTAAAGGGAGTTAACAGGAAGGACTTGTATCGAACGCGACAGGAGTGATCATAAAGATAGGACTCAAGCCATAGTATTATTGATAAGAAAAATCGAAGTTGCTGCAATTTTGACAAGAGAATGTTATGGTTCACAATTGTCAAATGGCTTGGAAAAGTCAATATATATGGCGTGTACATCAAACCGCTCATCAATTTGGCAATGTAGTTCGCGACGTGGCTGTAGAATAAACTTTGCGAAATCCATACTACTCACGACATTATGTGGCAAGGTTCTACGGTAATGAGAACTTTGGAAAAAGTTGGAAGAAGTGGTATCGGACGGTGATTAGCAGCAGCACAAGATAGATCTTCAAGTTTAGGAATGGGGTATATAAAAGCTGCTTTCCAGGAAGCCGGAAATGTATATCCAGAAATTTTTTTATTGAGTCTAGTAGATAGAATAGATAGAAGACTTAGATACTTAGTATTAAAGAAAATTGTAGGAAGACCATTCAAGCCAGCACTAGAAGATGGTTTTAGTTCTTTTTACAATAGTTTCAATAGCGGATGGAGTCAGATAACCAATTGGAAGTGACGGATTGCCAAGAAATTCAACTGGAATCAAATGAACAGGAGATGGTGTAAACGGACGAAAAGTGCAAAGAAAGAAGTTCGCAGTATGTATGAGGCGTAATATAGATTTGATCATCTTGTTTAATACTTTGAGAAGCGAAATTAAGAGCGCGTAGTTGCTTACGGTGGGACCAAAATGGCTTAAAGTTAACCGTATGTAAAGATAATTTTCTTTGTGATAAGTGACAACTGTAATTATCTTTAATTCGCTTTTTTTTGTGGTAGACCTCTCTTTATGGTTGGCTTTGAGATCAATAAATGAAACAAATCGCTTAAATTGTTTGTGGTACTTATTTTTAAGGCGAATGCTTGAGTTTATGGATTTATTAAACCAACGTGGTGGATAAGATATGAAATTGCAATAAACAGAGTTGAAATAGTCTATAAAAACAACAGAAACACCACAAGATAATGGAGACAGGATATTGGCTCAATCAATAGTTTAATCCGACATGATCACCTGCCATATTTAGGATTTTATTGTACGGAAGAGGGAAATCCGAATCACAATTTATAAAAAGAGATGATGACGACTCAAATGCTACATAAGGAAACAGGAATTTAGATGTTTCAAGCTGGTCCATAGTAATATTGGAGAAGACAAGATCCAATCCAAGTTATTACGAACAGAATTGAACAGAAGAAGTCTACAATTTAGATTAAGGCAGCCCATGCGACGAGGACCAATGAATGTTTGGAACGTTGTATTCTCCAGAAAGAATGATCTTTAAGTTCGGGAATGAAGAGTGAATAGCATTACAGAAGGACTCATAACATTCATTGTTGATGTCGACACTACCAGCACAATGAAAGTACACAAAGGAAACAAAAATTGCGTCACTACTATCTTGAATCTTTGATGCGAACAGTAACACTATCGAACAAACTATTCGTTGAGGAAAATATGAAATCAGAGGAAAGAAGTTTTTGACAGCAATGAGGACACCACAAACCAAAGCTTTAAACATATATCTATGACATAATTATCGCCCTCCGCTCTCGTCATCGGTGTTTTTAAGTTAGTTGTTCATAATTTTTTATTAATTTACTCATTTAGTGCTTACATTTAAAAAAAATTAAAGAAAATAATATAGTTGTATTTTGTCATAACTGAAAAAAGCTTCCTATTGATTCATATCATCATTCGTTATTTAAAAGATTTTAAAATTAAAGCAGGTAAAATGTTATCGACGTTTAAAAAGTTGCCCGATTTGTTGTTGTGTGTGCTATACAAATTACATATTAAAATAAAAATTTATATTGGTACATAAAATTTATTGAAATTTTCAAATGAGAATATACGCAACGAATAGGATGGATTAAACAACTGTTCTAAGCTTCCTCAACGTTTACTACGACGCAGACAAAGACTATAGGCCATATTTATGGCGCATATGAGTCGAGTATGTACCATTAAAATGTGGCTTTTTGGGGAGAAAATCAACTTACATGCTAGCATTAAATAACCGACAAGACACTTCCAAATTACAACTGGAACTGTAGAAGATATAACGAATTCATTCGGGAAAAGGCTGGAAAGTCATAGCTAGACTATTTGTTAAAAGATGCTCAGGTTATGAAAGATGATTATTATTCCGCCAGTGCAGTGAATGTGTGGTACTGACTGTGTAATCAACTGATGCCTTTGCTTGTGACTAATCTTTTTTGGAATCATCTTGCCACAACCGAAAGGCATTAATATGTTTGAGAAAGATATGAGTGTCGAATTCAAGTTCACATTATGCATATTGTATACATTTGCAGTTGATTTATTCTTTTGATTTTGCATTTCTGATAAGCTATTCTTCGAAGTTGTTTACGTTTGGATTAAATTATTTTTCTTTCAATAAATATGTTAACAATCGAGAAAAGCTAATTTTGATTTTTGTGATTGTTATTGATGCCATTATTATTATTTTGTTAGTTACTTGACTAAAGCGCATGTTTCTGAGTTTTTGTTTTGCGCACTACTTATAGCTTTAACTGGCATGTAATGCTTGGTAGAAGGCTGGATAAGGATATTTAATTACTTTACTGCAAAAGAAGACATAAATATATCATATCAGTCAGATAATATTTTTGTTTTACAGTCTGTAAACGCAGTGGTTGTGTATTATGGATAAGGTTTCATTGAAGGTTCTAAATGCCTAGGCCACAGAGAGCCGGTATTTTGAAAAATTTAATTTAATTCGATTGGTAAATAAACGAAACTTCTATGAAACATTGCAGAAGATTCGATAGGTAGTTTACTTACTTTTAAGACATTCGCCAACTTGATCTGGTCCAAGGTAACCTCTCACGCTGCTAGCTGTATCAATATGGGAGAGGTCAGCAGCAACTCCGGGAGTGTGGACGATATCGAGAAGTGATAATTCAGTTACAAGCGGATTTATTTTAAGAAGTAGTGACAATGGTTGCCCAATGCCACCGGCTGCACCACACACGGCAACTTTAAAGTTGTTCTAAAATTATCAGACGACATTTGCAATTAAAATACCTCACTAAGAGACTTAAATCGATTATGAGCTTTAAATTAAACAAACTTATCATCATTGCAGGTAAAAACAATAAGAGATAGTATGTAACCGTGACTTCTAAGTAACCGCTAGCAAATGATTACGTAAACCGTTCTGTAGTCTATAGAACTCACCGTCGAGGATGTAGAGAAATTTCGAGCGATTTGTGTTGCTACTTGTCGTGAAATTTGGCTAAACATTTTCGATGCAACAAATTAATTTATTTCAACCGGTAAAACAATTCTGAATGCAACTAGCAGCACCGAAACCAGAGTCGATAAAGATACCTCTGCGGCCGACTTCCCAGAAAATCCACTTGGCAGAAGTTGACGTTCTTCGCGAGCAGCGTGAAGGTAGTTGCACTTGAATTTGACTGAAAAAAATTTCATTTCTTGTGTTGGCAGTGTTGGCATAGCTGTTTTTGACAGTGCTGTCAGAGGGTTTAACAACGCGATTTTTGGCTACCAGAGGAGATCTCGGTTCTTTTGAGTGAAAAATGGCCATACAAACGTATGGCGACAAGCCGGTTAGCTTTCAATTGGAGGAAAATGGCGAGTATTACTACGTGGGATCAGAGGTATTAACGAATTCATTAAAATAGATCAAATTATTTAGTTTCTGATCGTAGGTTGGGAACTACCTGCGTCTTTTCCGTGGGACGCTATACAAAAAGTTTCCGGGCATGACGCGTATTGTTCTCTCAAATGAAGAAAGAAAGCGTCTTGTTGAATCAGGTCTAAGCAACCACATATTGGCAAGCTCAGTTTCCTTATTGAAAGCTAGTGAAGTTGACGATATCATTGAAGGGAATGACGATAAGTAAGCTGCCTTTGTACTTAATTTGATTGTTGCTAATTATTGTTCGCAGGTACAGAGCAATATCAGTCAATACCTCCGAACCACCTCTGCCACGGGAAAGTAAGTCAAAGAAACCTGCACCATGGGTCCCCACAATGCCAAACTCCAGTCACTTGGATGCAGTACCACAAGCAACACATATTAATCGCAACCGTGTGCACAATAAAAAAGTACGAACGTTCCCAATGTGCTTCGACGATACTGACCCCACAGCCAACTTGGACAATGCAGCGCAGCCCGAAGTGCTTGTGCCAATCCGTTTGGATATGGAACTAGAAGGTCAAAAATTGCGAGATACATTCACATGGAATAAAAATGGTGAGCTAATTGAAATCTCCAATATGCAAGGCATCGAAAAGTGGTTCCCATCATATATTATAAAAATTATTCTAATATGGTGATTGCAATTACAGTTACCAAAAGCTTTGGTTTATTTCATCTACTTAACATTCGATATCAAAGCAATCGTTACTCATTACTTTAGTTAAAAATTATCTTCCGCCTAACGTCTTTCAGAAAGCATGATAAGCCCAGAACAATTCGCCGAAGTACTGTGCGATGATCTTGATTTAAATCCGATACCATTCGTGCCCGCCATTGCACAAGCCATACGGCAACAAATCGAAGCATTCCCGAATGAACCGCCGATCCTGGAGGAAAGTTCAGATCAGCGTGTTGTGATTAAACTAAATATTCATGTTGGCAACACCTCACTCGTTGACCAAGTCGAATGGGATATGGCGGAAAAATCGAATAATCCAGAAGAATTCGCGATGAAACTTTGTGCAGAACTGGGACTGGGAGGCGAATTCGTTACAGCAATCTCATATTCGATTCGGGGCCAACTTTCATGGCATCATCGAACCTACGCTTTTAGTGAGACTCCACTGTCCACTGTAGAAGTTCCATTCCGAGCTCCTGGAGATGCTGATGCATGGGCTCCATTTCTAGAAACACTTACAGATGCAGAGATGGAGAAGAAGATTCGTGACCAGGATCGAAACACTAGACGTATGCGGCGATTGGCGAACACAACAACTGGATGGTAATTCATTACTTACTGCTCAGTTTTTATCCTTAATTTATAAAAACTTATTTGCTGGTACACAGGAAACCTCCAAATTAGAGATGTATGTAAAGTTATCGCAACAGTAAGGATATAAAGAAACATCTAAACTGTATTAAGTCTCGAAATAAACTGGACAACATTAGCAGCAAACTTACAAATTTAATTTTAATTCGTTTAAACTGAGTACAATAGATTTAGTACTTTCTCACTTCGCCAAATCGAGTCAATATTTACACAATCCAAGAGTAACTTAAAAGAGGACATTTTCAAACGCTATCGTCGTTGGAAGCAGTTGGAGTTGGACTAGACGATTCGTCGGGCTTACTTTCTAATGAGAACGGAGGTATTCGGCAATCAAACGTATGGCCGTCTTCGCGCTCGAGCCGAAAAGTTCCCCTGAATAGAAGTGAGTAAATTAAGTGAAAATTTAACAACACGATCAATAAAAACTTATGCTAGCGCAATAATAAACAAATGATTTATGAACTTTGAAGCTCGAGTTGGATTTCTTATCTCCATCATGTAATTGATCTTACTAACTACTCCGTAAAAATTACACTTAACGCTTACCACATATGACCGCTAGGTGCTTGTAGACTCACATGACTACTATATTGGAAAGCTGGAAGTCTTGAGCTTAGTACAGGCTCCTGTCCTACAACACCACGGCCACGTACTGTTTCTAAAGTCCCCGACAATGAAAATATCCTCCAGTGTCGTTCGCGCAGTTGCACACTCAATTCTCCCAAATTTTCCAGACGGATGCAATACCTCCACTAAAATGTAAAACAAATCTTGTAGAGAGAGTTTTTGCCTCATTCGTTACCATACCCAGTACACTGATGCTGCGGGTGTTTCTCTGCAACCCATATAAAAAGGTATTACAGTAACGCGAACTCCTTCCGTAGTCTCTTTATGAACATCGGACAGTTCCAACCAGGGGTGGTTTTTCTTTTGCCAAGCCTTCAGTGTATCCTGTGCTTCAAATGGTGGCTCTTTATTGGCGTTGTATGAAAGAAACTTATCAAAAAGCTCGTGATGCAACGGTGCTCGATCTGTGGAAGAGTATGGCATAATATCTTCATGCGCCACATAATCAAGACCCGGAATAGCGTATAAGCTTCGATTCGAATCCTGATTTCCTAAAAAAGTAACAGCTTCTGTTTGTGCCCTCTAAATGAAAGATGTCAATATGAATGTAAGCAAGTTTTCGGCAGCAACATACAATGTAAGGACAGTCCCTAGAGTCAATTAGCACTTGGTAGAAAGTGTGCATTTTTCCCTTCACCTCTTTGGCGTCATTTCCATCCTTTTCTGCTTTTTCAGGACCTATTTTGCTTTGATTTGGCGCGTCGCGATCAAAAACTCGAGCAAGCCATGGAAAGAGAATAACGCCACGGTAACCGAAGACTCGATGCAAAAATAATTGTCCTGTGTCATATTTTCCTTCAGGCTTAGGAGTTTCAAGTTTTCCAACCTCCGCCAAACTGTTTCGCCGAAACCGTTCGAGACGGAATAAAATTATATAAGTTTATGTTTTTGATAATACTCGAAAACGGTAATTGACACGAAAGAATTCAATTTAGGAAACGATTTACTTACCGTGAGAAAGATCGACAGAATTTCGTGCTGGTTCTAGTGAATATATCAAAATATACTGGACGCCGGAAAATAATTGCTGTCACTGTGAATGCCATATCTATTTTGTAGAGTTCTTTTATGAGAAACAACTACTCGGGAATTTTGTTATTCTCGATTCGACATTCGAAAACTGACATTAGCGTGCATCTGTCACTTGACACGCAAATAATAGGGTAGTGCCAAGGTAAAGGAAAAAAGTGGTTACAGTAGTAGATAGTAGTATTTGCATTGTCATTCTATCGGTAGATCTTCTGGAGGAGTTTATCAACTTTTACTTCCTATAATTTGGCAGAGACTTTGATTTGCCTATTTCTTCTCCGTAAACTTTGCAGCTGGTGCTCATCAGTTCATCGCTCGCGACATAGAGTGAAGATATTTTCTCCGACCGTTTTTAAATTTAGACCGCTAGATGTTCTTTTTTTTGTCATTTTTTCCCCATCATCGAAAAACTCTTAATTGCTTGTGTGCACCAATTGTGCACCCACCAAGAAATGTTTATTCGGACTCATGGAGATAAACTAATGAAGCTGCCCAGAGTGAAACCACTTTTTCACACCGACCTCCGCGGCTTGCGACTAACACCGGACATATCAACTTGACAGCAAGATAGCCCACGT
The DNA here is from genome assembly GCA_963978885.1 of Nemotelus pantherinus. NCBI lineage: Eukaryota > Metazoa > Arthropoda > Insecta > Diptera > Stratiomyidae > Nemotelus > Nemotelus pantherinus. The sequence continues at coordinate 6,032,028 of OZ022264.1, read as the reverse complement.
GGTGATCATTTGACATTACGATGGTGCTAAAAACAAACGTGCAAGAGCGAGGCAAAACATCACCGTCGCCTTCACCTCATGGTTTCATCCCTTCCAATATATTTCTATTGTGATGGGCCCAGCCCCTGGACACGGACGGTATAACTTTCCATCATTAGCCCCTTCAATCCTCTCGCGCACAAAGCATGTTAAAGCTGCCTTTACGCCATTTCGCTCTCATTGTCAAATTGGAGGGGAACTACTTGGATTTGACCCGATTTGACAATGAGCAGACAAAAAATTACTACCATCCCCTTCAATGTAAATCTTATGGGCATGTCCACTCCATTTCTACTATCTCGCTGGATATTGCCACTCCATTATTTTATCTCCATGATCCGGACTTGACACTTCCCTTGCTAGGAGGGAAAAAATCTGGAAAAAATCTATGTTCGAGCAGTAGATTCGAGACCCGGCAAGTTGGCAGTGTTAAGCTTAGAAACTCGAGTAATAAAGGGAAAATGGCAAGCTCCAGCAATCAACCTACTAATCCTGATGAATACGAATCGGCAGAAAACTCCGAATCAGATGCATCAGGATCAGATGACTACAGTGAAGACTCGGATAATGAAGGCGAATTCTTCACCGAATTTCAGCCGATGTGTGATTATACAAGCGATATAACAAACATCTTGTCGCAGCACGTTCATGTAAACAATGAAAATCTATTAGCTCTTAATCAAGCTATGCAACTCAAATTGCAAATGCTTCAAGAACTACTCAAGGGGCTTATGAAAAAATGCGAAATAAAATACAAACAAAATCGGGAAATGTTAAAGAATTTAGACTTGAAGAAAACGAAAGTCAGAAATTTTCGAGATTGTGGTGCACCTTACTTCAAGGATTGTGATAATTTTTCGGCTCCAGCAAACGATGACTACAAGTATCGTACTGAGGCGAAAGGAGAACTTTTCCTGTTAGATCTGAAACTCATACCTCAACGCTACTGGACGATATCGGATAAGTGCAATTTAGTTAATGCAATTAAATCACAGGTGTGTTTATTATAACTAGTGTGTTTCTGAATATTTTAAGATATTAAGCAATTCGGTTCGGATTTGTACATGAATACCTGCATACACGCAAACATAAATGATTTGTAACATTCTGTAGAAAATATTTGTCTTCTAGGTATTAGATTATCTAAATCTCGGGAACCAACAAGGCAATGAATCCGTTCAAGCTAAAACGATTCAGAAAAATATTTCAGTTAACACTAGCAGATTGGCTGTTTTGCTTCAGAGAGCAGGAAAAAGCTTCAAAATCGACTGGGATTTACTATCAAAAGTACTTGGAAGGCATTCTGAAAAAAGTTGCTACGCGATGTGGCATGGTTATTTGAAACCAGAGCTGAATCGTGGCAAATGGACAGAAAAAGAGAACAAACTTCTAATGTCTGTGGCTGAAAAGTATGGGTTCCAGAACTGGGGTCTTATAAGTCAAGGGGTTCCGGGTAGATCAGAAAACCAATGCTTCGTGCAGTTCCAGAACACTGTAACAAAACATTTGGCAAGCAATAGGAAGTTCACGGCACATGAAGACGAACAACTTTTGAAAGCGGTCGAAGCTCACACAGTGGGTGGAATAACGAACTGGAAGAAAGTGAGCGGTTATTTTATAAACAGGTCGAAGAAGTTCATTTATTCAAGGTGAGACCTGGAGTTAAGTTGCCTTATATTGTTGATAAGCATAATATTTTCAGATATCGCTATGTATTGAATCCGAATATTAAGAAAGGTAAATTCTCCCGCGAAGAAGATTGTGTCCTACTGGCCGCTGTTGCAGAGTACGGCGAAAACTTCGCTCTTATTCCGATGTCTCTCTTTCCAAACAGAAATCGGCAGCAAATTAAAAGTCGTTACTTCAATACTGTAAAATATAGATCAGTCCAACGTGGGTGGACGGCCGAAGATGACGAAAAATTAATCGAATACGTCAAAGCGAACGGAAAGGGAAAGTGGGCGGAAATAGCAAATGTTCTAAAAGTACACAATCGTACAAGCTGTCGCACACGATACTCGGTTATAGAAAAGTTCTTTGAAAAAAATCCAAACGCAACGGTGAAAGATATTCCACGAAAAAACAAGGGAATCCAAACGGATGTTAGTCAAGACAATTGGGTCGACAAAATCTACGAATTAAAAACCCAAGGCGATATTGTGGCTAAAGAGCAGGCAGAAAGACAAGAAAAATTCAAGCAGCAATTGATGAGGCGTCCCGCTAATTACCGCGATATGCTTAGACCATTAAACAGACAATTTTATGAATTGCTTAAATTTTCTTTCGATTTCAATTTCGGTCAGCCTATTAAACTGAAAGAGTATACGGTCTATAATTTGCCGTTCGTTTGTGATGCATTACTCTGCCGATTGTCATTGGCTGCTATTGAGAAGAACCATGATAAACTTTCGGGCGAAGAAATCGAACTACTAAAACAACTGCCTTTTAAGAAACCAGGCAAGAGAATAGCTCCTGTGACAAATATACAGCCAATACCAGTTAATTGGTCCACGTTGCTGGGTTTGCGTGCTGTAACAATAATGCAGAACAGTGATAGGTACAAAAGTATTGACGAAAGTGAAAAATTGAAACCCCGGGAAGGAACTACGGCCGAAAATACGTTCAAATCAAGGTTCTTCAAACTATTTTTCTTGACCGCGCTTGTGAGTAAATTGCCCCCAGATGTTGTAAAACTAAGAAGTCCAACAAAAGTTTCCGATGAGCTCATTTCGTGTGTGAAGCAGAATTCTTGTCAAACAGATGGATCATCGTCATTGAACGCAACAGGCGACTCCACGAAGAGACGCAAAATGTAAACTGAAGGTGAATAAATATATGTTTCATGTGATAAGATAGACTGTTTTTGTACGAAAACATATTTATTTTTCATAATCTGCATTCCTATCGTCTTCTTCCGCTTCAGGTTTATCGAAATCATGTATCTTGACATCGCCATCTTCTCCGTACTGTATAACATTGTCAATTTGTAGCAACAGATCCGATATACTTTCTTCGTCTTTAATATTTAACGGATAGAAACGTACTAAACTGTAGTCTTCAATCACACTTCCGATTGCCTCGGAAAGCTTTCTATATTTGCGACCCCAGGACGAGTCGTCTACTACTTCCCCCAGTAGTGCGTGCGGATCCGGATCCAAGTATTTGTCAATCTTCGCTCTTGATGATTTGCTAAGTAAGTCCATTTTACTTAAAACATTTAAATGCGGAATTTCGAGGTTAACCATCACACTAAGAGCCGCCATCGTTCCCGATATGAATTTCGACCCATCAATCATGAATTGTGAATCTACGAGAAACACTGAGCAGACTCTGAAATTCCACGCCGTTAATAGTTTCACGAGCTCCTTTCCCGTTTGTAAATGTGTGAACAGCTCTAACTGGCCCGGCATATCGAAGAGAATGTAGTCATCATCTGGATCATCAGTAGCTAATTGAATCAAATTGTTAAGATGCTATCAATGTCATATATCATTTATACCTCCTGATTCGTCATCGGGTTCGCCACGTAGTTGGTTTTGCAGCCAATCTTGGTTCTCTATGAGGAATTCCAAACAAAACACCAGTCCTCCATTTGGTCCGTATTGGAGCTCTTCATCTTCCATGGCATCGTCGACTGTAATAAGTTCACGTATATCTACCATTGGCTCGTAGTTGAAATTCTCGGCCGCTGGGTCAAGATTAACAACGTGAACAACACGTTTTTGATCTGCTGCATGTCGCTGTATCATTGAGCAGTACGTGGACTAGTCGAAAAATATTAAATTAGCATTAGCCTCATATGAATGGTTCCGTAAATAATCATATGGTGGAGATAAACAAGAGTATTATTAAACGAAAACAATACAGCAGAACTATTTATTATATAAAAGTTTTACGCGATCACGGAAAATATTCAATACAGATTACAAATTTCGATACAGGGCCACGATGAATACTTAGAAAATATGAAAAGGAAACAGTTTTAATGGTAACACAGTTTCTCTGTTCAAATAGAATTCCACACATCCATATTACCAAAGTAACGAGTACTGAAGTATCGAGGGATGATTATTTTTTCTTAAACAAATTTATACCTTGCCACTACCTGCCGGTCCTAAAACAAGCTGAGCGTATCGCATCTTCCTGTCTACTATATTTCTGCTCCAGTGTCTCCAGATCCAAAACCACTCGCTTCTTCTAACGTGTTTTGCAGTTTGACATTGTGAAGCAGCTGTTTTTGACAGCACGTTGCACTGCACCAGTGAGGTAGTAGAAATGGAGTGGACATGCCCATAAGATTTACATTGAAGGGGATGGTAGTAATTTTTTGTCTGCTCATTGTCAAATCGGGTCAAATCCAAGTAGTTCCCCTCCAATTTGACAATGAGAACGAAATGGCGTAAAGGCAGCTTTAACATGCTTTGTGCGCGAGAGGATTGAAGGGGCTAATGGTAGAAAGTTATACCGTCCGTGTCCAGGGGCTGCACTGCACATAAAAGGTCCAACGGTCCAACTAGTGATGAGTCTTCGCCCGTACGCGCGCATATGCGCCGAGGTGCCGAGGTAAACCACGCAATGCATATGTTGCACCCAGACATAACGTTCCGAACAGCCAGAAAAGTGGCATGCTCATTAAGCAGCCCATATCTATGAAGCAGCCGTTTGCTAAATTTTTGCTATGAGCTGTCCGTACGTAAAGTGGTGATGAGATACGACTTGACATACGTTCGCTTAAGCATAGTACTGAGTTCGATTTCACGTGAAATTTTCATACAAAATTTCACGTAAAATCTGTTTCGGCGAAAATTTAGCTTGAAAATAAGCAAGAGTTGTACTCTGTTCTTAGCATGAAAAGTTGCTTTTAATGTCATATGATCACCACGTGGAGAATTGATTGCCAAATTGATGGGCGTGGTGTTGGGCGCAATTCGAAGCGGTAGATACAAAGCAGTGGTTTCACTCTGGGCCACTTCATGAGTTTACCTTCATTGGTGTACCACCGAGCAATACCTTCTAGAAGTACGGGCCGTCAGGCTACGTAATCGTTCTCGCCGTGACGTAATGAGTTTAGGAAATTTGACATTTCCACGAGGCAGTGCCGATGTACACGGAGATTTCACTTGCGGTTTTTTGGCTAAAATATGAATAAAACGTTAGTTTTTTGTTCGTGGACGCGTTATAATAATAATATTTAGTCATAACGTACACTTTGTACCAATTAATTGTATCGCGACAGTAAATCGACACGAACCATCACATAACCTAACACCAACCGATAAACATTTCGTAGCGAATTTTCCACATTATACCGTACGCACCGCATTAACTTGTGTTTTAACTGTTCACTAGCACTGTTCCGCACATACCACTTTAGTTTTCATTTCACTCACTTTAACACAACCCGTACAATTAACACTTTCCCGCGGACGTCCCATAAGACTACGTGTGTTTTTCGCGACATTTGTCCCGATGCTCCGACGTCATCATTCTGCATTACGGCCCGTACATCTAGAAGGCATTGCACCGAGCAATGCCTCCTAGAAGTACGGGCCGTCAGGCTACGTAATCGTTCTCGCTGTGACGTCATGGCGGTAGGGAATTTGACATTTCCACGAGGCAGTGCCGACACACACCGAGATTTCACTTGCGGTTTTTTAGCTAAAATATGAATAAAACGTTAGTTTTTTGTGCGTGGATGCGTTGTAGTGTTAATATTTAGTTATAACTTGCATTTTGTGTCAATCAATTGTATCGAAAGTGAATCGACACAAAACACCACATAACCTAAGAACATCTGATAAACATTTCGTGGCGCTGTTTTCTAATTATACCGCGCGCACCGCATTAATTTGTGTTTTAGCTGTTCACTAGCACTGTTCCTCGGATCTCACTTTGTTTTCACCAGCCCCTGGACACGGACGGTAGAACTTTCCACCATTAACCCCTTCAATCCCTTCGCGCACAAAGCATGTTAAAGCTGCCTTTACGCCATTTCGCTCTCATTAGGTCTGTTCCCGTACCACCATTAATTACAATTAATCGCGATTAATTGCAATGAAGCTGTTCCCGTACTCCGTTTTACTGAAAACTGAAAATTTCCCCTCTCTCAGTAAAATTCAGTAGGGTCTGAGCTACTGAAAAATACTGAAAAGTGTCAAATGGTGTGGTGCGAGTAAATAGTTTCGAATGTGCGCGGCAAGCAACATATTTTTTGCGTAATTTTGCTATGAAGGTCCAATATTTTTGTGGCGATAATTTATCACCGCTCAGGATAACCGTACAATCACTATTGTTCTTCCAAAAACCGAAAACTGACACTTTTGTTTGTCAATTTTCAGGAAATGCAATGAGAGCGTTCCCGTACTTTTCATGAATTTCTCGCACCACATGATTCAGGAAAATTCAGGAAAATTCAGTGACTGAAAGTCCGGGAACAGACCTATTAGGTCTGTTCCCGTACTACGATTAATTGCGATTAATCGCGATTAATTGCAATGAAGCTGTTCCCGTACTCCGTTTTACTGAAAACTGAAAATTTCCCCTCTTTTAGTAATTTCAGTAGAGTCTGAGCTACTGAAAAATACTGAAAAGTGTCAAACCATGGCCTTCATATAAAAGGCCTATCGCAAAAGCAATTAACCTACAAGATGGCGGACCTAAGCTACTTTTCCCAACCAGTCCACACAGTGATGTTTTTTTATGGTTATAAAGAAATTCACGAGATCCACCTACAGGAGATATGAGGAAACTCATATGTCATGTTAATCAATGTTGTTTTGGGATCTTTCACAAGCAATTTAGATATAAAAAGTCTTTAGCATCAGACTTCAATTCATCGGGACACTTATCCGAAATATCGTTTATATCGAAGAATTTGCAGATTATCAAAATTTGATGATTTTTAAAGTGGAATAAATCCTACCAACCACAAACGGCAATTGTTTACAATTCACATTGCCGAGAGTAGGTGGCAGGTATTCCAAATTGCAAAGTTCTCGCGTATACAACAAAATAAACACATCACTTTCACGCCACTTATCCGAAATATCTTTTACGCGACTAAAACTTCGAAAGCAGTCTCCGGATAATAGGAAAATAGACTCTATTCCCCGGTTCAACCGAGCAGCACCATTCACATTACTAATTGTCAGAGAAATGTCAAACAATTTTCATTGTGCAATTCCCAATAAATCTTAATAACGAGAGGACTACACCATTTCAAAAAGTAGCTTAATGCCTGTCAGATTGCAAGTCGCGATAGGCCTTTTATATGAAGGCCATGGTCAAACGGAGTAAATATTTTCAAATGTGCGCGGCAAGCAACATATTTTTGGCGTAATGTTGCTATGAAGGTCCAATATTTTTGTGGCGATAAATTATTACCGCTTAGGATGACTTCATAATCACTATTGTTCTCCCAAAAACCGAAAACTGACACTTTCGGTTGTGAATTTTCAGTAAATACAATGAGAGCGTTCCCGTACTTTTCATGAAATTCCCCACCACATGATTCAGGAAAATTCAGTAAAATTAAGTTAAGTACGGGAACAGACCTATTGTCAAATTGGAGGGGAACTACTTGGATTTGACCCGATTTGACAATGAGTAGACAAAAAATTACTACCATCCCCTTCAATGTAAATCTTATGGGCATGTCCACTCCATTTCTACTATCTCACTGGTTTTCACTTTACTCACTTCAACACAACCTGTACAATTTACGATTTCCCGCGGACGTCCCATAAGACTGCGAGTGTTTTTCACGACATTTTGGCCTATTTCTCTGACGTCATCATTCTGCATTACGGCCCGTACTTCTAGGAGGCATTGGTTTACCTCGGCGCATATGCATCGCCGCGTACACAGAATCATCACTGGTTGGACCTTATGACTCACGTTGCGAATCCTCGAGTGAAATCAGAGAAATACACAAATTGAGCAAATTGAGCAAATTGAGTCTGACATTTCAGTTTCAAGTAAAGTGCTTCATCGGGGTCTTAGGTTTTCCTCCAACTAAAAACGGAGTCAATATAAGACATACATTGATTTTTCGACTGAAAAAAAACGAGGCGGAAATGCCGGTAAGTCATATTACTTAAATATATGTGATATTTATGATTTTGTTAATGCATTTGGGTGCGGTGTTTTGAGTCATATCTTACTTGTAGGCTTATCATTCACAAATCCGGGAGGCCGCTAAAACTGTTGGAAATTTAGCACTTTTGCCGCTGCGGACTCAGTTTCGAGGTCCAGCCACACAAGCTAATATTGATAATGATATTATTGACGAGTCTATTTACTACTTCAAGGCTAATGTATTCTTTCGAACTTATGAGATAAAAGTAAGTAGATATAGGTATTTTAGGTAAAGCTGTAAGAACATTTAACAAGGTTGTAATAGTCCAATATGTTTAGTAAACACAATTTTTCCTTTAGAAGCTAGATATTTCAATTTTCTGGCTGGTATAAATAATTGAATATCAGTCAAATTGAAATGCTATGTTTGATTTTCAAAGTTATAAAAAATTGTTTCAGATTTAACAAATTAGTAATAGTCAGTTCAGAAATGTAGCTATACTTAAGTGTAAGACGAATGAATAGTAATTGAATGTGTTTGCAGTCAGAAGTCGATCGCGTTTTGATCTACATTACTTTGTACATAACCGAATGTCTAAAGAAACTTCAACGTTGCGCTAGTAAGAATCAAGGTATGCAGGAAATGTACAGCTTGGCTATTTCGAAGTTTGACATTCCCGGAGAAGCAGGGTTCCCATTGAACGCTGTCTATGCTAAGCCGTCATCGCCTGCAGAAGCTGGTAAGTCCGCATTACATTCGGAATATAAATTAAGGACATAGTATAAGTAAAATTTTGAAATAGTGTTCGCAAAGAGGCATCGATAATTGAATTTCTTATCCAAATAAATGCTTGTTATTCAGTCTAAAGTCTGAACTTAAATGTGCCTTTTTCTAGATCTTATGCGACAGTACCTACAACAAATTCGTCATGAAACAGGAAATCGTATATGTGAAAAAGTTTTTTCAACAGATGATGGAAAACCAAGTAAATGGTGGCTTTGTTTCGCAAAGAAAAAGTTTATGGACAAGTCTCTGACAGGACCAGGACAATAAAAGATTATTGTTGAATGATTCCATTATATTCGTGTTCTTAATATATCAAACAATTGTAAAGAAAATGCTGATAAAAGAAAATTATGTAAATTAAAATTACGCTCGAATTAATTTATCTCGTTCTATCTGAATTACTCTGAACAACATTCATAAAAATGATACTAGCTGATGTTATGGTTGAAGTTACATCTACAAATCTTTTCGTGTTTCGGCTAAATAAATCCTTTTAAATCCCGTTGAATATCGAACAAACAAATTACTATTCCCTTGCGGCTTTCCTCCAAATCTACAGATTTTCGTTCAATGCACCTATTCTGAGCAACTGAGCATATTTGCTTATAAAGATCTCGTGACCAATGGAATTTAACACCACTTTGCTCAAAGAAACATGCCTGTTACCATCAGTGAAAAAGGCAACTTTCTTCAGCTCTTAAACTAGTTTTAACGAATCAATCCAACACAGAAAAATTAAATACCCAAAAATCACTTTATTAATCACACCAATTTTAAGACGTGTACTAATAAAAGATTTAAAGGCTTTTCTATTAATAATGTTATCCTATCAATTACTTTAACGATCGATTTCACCAAACACAACATCCAGCGTGCCAATAATGGCCACAATATCAGCTAACATATGGTTGCGACCAATTTTATCGAGAGCTGCCAAGTGCGCAAAACCTGGAGCCTTTATTTTACATCTGTAGGGACGGCTCGATCCGTCTGACACTAAATAAACACCAAATTCTCCTTTAGGTGCTTCGACTGCTGTGTAGGTAGACCCCGGCGGCACTTGATAGCCTTGTGTGAATAGTTTGAAGTGATGGATAAGCGCTTCCATTGAAGTCTTCATTTCAGAGCGAGATGGAGGCGTGACCTTGGCATCATCGGTCTTAATTTCACCAGGTGGCATTTGATTTAAGCATTGTTCGATAATGCGAAGTGATTGACGCATTTCCTCCACACGACATAAATACCTGTCGTAACAGTCGCCTTTTGTCCCGATTGGTACATCGAACTCAACCAAGTCGTAGGCATCATACGGTTGTTGCTTCCTCAAGTCCCATTTTATGCCTGATCCGCGAAGCATAACACCACTGAAGCCATAATTCAAAGCATCTTCCGCACTCACAGTACCAATGTCTACCGTACGTTGAACCCAAATACGATTTGTGGTCAGCACATCTTCCACCTCGTCTAGACGCTCCCCGAACTTGGACGCGAATTCATATATGTCGTCCATCAAGCCAAGAGGCATGTCCAGTGAAACACCACCTGGACGGATATAGGCTGCATGCATTCGTGCTCCAGAAACTCTTTCATAGAATTCCATCATTTTTTCTCGCTCCTCAAACAGCCAGAAGAACGGCGTCAGGGCACCGATATCCAGGGCGTGCGTGCCAACAGCCATAATATGGTTCAAAATTCTCGTTATTTCCGCAAACAATGTTCGGATGTACTTAGCACGAATTGGAACATCTATATTCAGCAATTTCTCGATGGCCAGCGAGTAACATTGTTCGTTGCACATCATAGATACGTAGTCAAGACGATCAAAATATGGCAAGGCCTGGGTGTACGTTTTGTACTCAATCAACTTCTCTGTTCCTCGATGCAGTAGTCCAATATGAGGATCAGCACGCATTACAGTTTCTCCGTCCAATTCTAATACCAGCCGCAGCACACCGTGAGCGGCAGGATGTTGAGGACCGAAATTGAGGGTTAAGTTTTTGACTGATTTTTCGACTGGTAGCACCTTGCTATTCCATGGTGGCACTTTCCACAAAGATGTCACTTCATCCGGGTACATCACAGCCCCACTGTACTGTTGGAAAAATTCTTCATCAGGATACCATTTTCCGGCAGATCGACGTTGGGTAGTGTTTGTTGCGCTCAGAGCACCGATGTTCTGAAGCAATGATCCACGCACAGCTGCGTTTGTGGCCTTCCTGACCGCAGAATTGAGAACGGTGAATGCCATTTCACTCAAATGGAGGCACTGTACGAACTCTAAAAAGAAAACAAGTGAAGAATGCTTATTTGCTAAGTAATTTGTAATTATATTGGAGAATAATTACATAATATCAGTGTGATTTTCCTGCAAGAGTAGAGTTCCACTTCCCGTCCGCCTAGCTGTCAAATTGACTTGCTCCGAACCTCAGCCGAAACTCTGCACCTCTGCACAATGTACCGGTTTACACCAGTCGGACCAAAAATGACCTGACCTAAAGCGCGGACTAAATGAACTTAGTCCTCAAGTGTATACACCGATCTGACCTAAAATTTGCTTAGGTGGAATTTAGTCCTCGTTCTTATATGACAGCTGTCATTTAGTTTAATTTTCCTTCATGCACTGTATTTATCGTTTCATTTTTCTCTCAAACATGTTTATTTCAACGATTTTGTGTCAAAGGGGAATGTTATGTGCTTATATTCAACATACATGCATTATTAATAGCCGCGCAAAAATCAATGTTTAGGTCGCGTGTGTTTACAGCGATATAGTCCACGACCTATATTTAGGTCAGGTCGCTTGAAATCGTGGACCGACCTACCCAACGGGAAAAATAATGCTTACGGATATATTCGGTAAGCATTACGCGTAATGCGTGTAAGCATTACCGGACCATTACGCGTTGTTTCTTTTTAACATTGCATGTCCTAGGCTGGGAAGATTTATACAAGGGGAAACTCATTCTTTTAGCTCTATAGCTTTATGTATAAGAGCTTTTTGGAAAGTACGGCATCGTATTCTCCCATTTATACGCCTCAATATGAATGAAAGCTTTGGCCGGCGGCCGATCGTATCTCTGCATGTGTGGTTTTTGCATGCTGACGCTCATTGGAAATTCCAAAAGCGCATGCTCTATGCTACTAGGAGGAATTGTCTTCATACATTTTACTTACCCGTGCGTGATGATTTGAAATGCTTCGAAATTTTCATCTTTCCGCTTTATATAGCAGACTACTCATAACCGATGTATGCTCGCAAGTTCTTTTCCCCTTGTTTCTGCGAGTGAATTTCATTGGCCAGTCTTGGACTTATAACATAATGAGCTTTCTCCCTTGCAGCATTTTCCATGCTCCAAGTCATGTTTACGAGTATATCTTATAATTGCTGGAAAATAGCTTTGGAAGTCGGAAACGTGCATTACCAGCATTGTTTGATTCATGCATTACGCCAGCATACATTACCGCGATTCCCGTTGGGTAAATTTAGGTCGGTCCGCGAGTGTATACACCACGTGGACTAAAAAATTTAGGTGGAATTTGGTGTTTAGTCCGCGGACTAAACGTCCGCTGTATACGATATCTCACACACGAAACTTGTGAAATTTCATTTGCTGATGGTTGAAAAATCGATCAAAGCGCTCTCAAATTTTATGCGGAGCAATAGAAGACTAATATTCTGGGAAATTGTAGCCAATGAACATGAACGGATTCTAGTCAATTTAAGAACCGAAAACTACGAATCAAAGTACATACATATTTGGAAAACAGCACTAATATCATATATATGTAGTTTCCGTCCAATCGTGTCGTGATGTGCCCACAAAATTGGGCTTTTAGGACTGAAATCAATTTTATTCCATCTATCATCGAAAAAGGCAATTTTTTTGAGGATTCAGCAAGAGTCATTCGTTTAGATCGATTAAGCTATTTGACGATGGGCCGTTACTGAAATTAATGAAACTCGAAAAAAATTCTTCGAAAGCCTCATTAATAGCGATAATCAATTTATCGAATGTTCCATTGAATTCATTAATTTGATCACTTTATCAGTGAACGAAAAAAAACCTTATGGTACCGTACCTTAGTGTACTGTACCGTACATTTTTGACGCCCGTACGCAAACACATTCACTACAAAAAGTACACATACCCTACCTCAGTCTATAATGTTTGCGTACATGTACACAACCGATATACCGAACGAAACAGACACGATGCAAATGTACGCTACGATTGAATACTGTACTGTAAAAAGTACACAAACCTTATCCTCTACAATACGGAATGTGTACACCTACACAACCCGTACACAAACGATATACACAAAACGTACTGTACGTTTAGTGTACTTTTGCGGTTCATTTATATGAACGGGGAAAAAATTACAGATAAAAGTGATAATGCCGTAGCCGAAATGAATTGATTATGCTCTCCTGTGAAGTTCAATATTTTTGACTCAGTGCTTTCACTTTAAAAGTGTTTTTCCTTTTCATGTAAATGAAGCGCAAAAGTACACTAAACGTACGGTACGTTTAGTGTATATCGTTTGTGTACGGATTGTGTACGAGTACACATTCCGTATTTTAGAGGATAAGGTTTGTGTACTTTGTACAGTACAGTATTCAATCGTAGCGTACATTTGCATCGTGTCTGTTTCGTTCGGTATATCGGTTGTGTACATGTACGCAAACATTATAGACTGAGGTAGGGTATGTGTACTTTTCGCGTACAGTACGCTTAAAGTACGGTATTTTTTCGTTCAGTGCTTTATAGTGTCACGAAATAAATTGAATGCATTTGTTTATGTATCATCAAAAGAAATTTATTGTTTGTCAAATTTCACGTATCGATGTATAACTGTTTTAAGCTGCAATAATCGACTGAATCCATGAGACATAATTTGCTACATTCACGTATACACCAGGAACACCTTCCCGACCGCATTCTATTCCCCAAGAAACTAAACCGGCTACGAACCATCGCCCTCCTAGCTCACATACTAGAGGCGAGCCACCGTCTCCCTATTAATATACAAAAGTTACTTTTCAAGTAGCTGCACCATATTCAATAATCCTTTTACTTACTGTGCATGCATCCTTTCCGGCTTCTCCGCCGGCACATATAAACGATGCCGAGTTGAAGACAAAGTTCGCACCAAGCCGAGTTGCTGACAAAGCTCTCTGACAACTGCTTGCGTTCCTTATGACAACATCAACTTCTTCCATAATACCTTTATACTGGCCACTATCTCCAAAGTTGTCTTTACCCCATCCCGAAACAAAGCACCGTTGTCCTTCAAATGATACTGCTGGAAGACATACAGTTCCTATAGTTGGTGTTTGGCCCAACGTCACAGCTTGCGTAAGCGTTATTACAGCAGCACCGTTCTGCAAATTCGCGTTGTTGTAACTTGGATGAATTGAGGCTGCAGCAACTTGATATTCTTGAGCAGGAATTGGCTCGTTGGTCGAAGTTGCATCCCATTCACCCAGACGGATTTTATAAGAATTTGTGCTAGAAATGAAAGGCATGCATGCGGCCAAATGCTATCAAAATTACTTATAGTTTCACATACGCTCGTCCAAATATTTTATGTGCTGCCGTGAGGACATGTCTGGCCGTTATAAGAGCCCCTGATCCTAAGTATACGTCGTCAGTAGTCAGCAAGACCGCTTGCCACGGGTATTCCCCGAATGACGCTTGAGGTGGAGTAGGTGGTTGGGCACCCGCTATTGGTTGATATCTGGTACCACACTGGTAAGGACCGGGTCTGCAGCAAGATATTAAGCCTGATATGCACTGGGATGGTGGCGCCGATGTAGATCCTTGCTATTTATAAATTAAATTTCATTAAATCTATTACATATATATACTTTGCCTGCATACATTATTTACAATTCGAACGTCTAATTGCCCACTACCGTCATTCGGGACACCATTGCATTGGCCAGCAGGAACGCAGATGCATGTGAAACTGGTAGTGCTTAGTGTTACGGTACCAACCGTTCCAGACACCAGCTGTCGGGCCATTTCTATGAAAAATACAAAGCACAGTACAAAGCGCAATCAACTGAATAATTTTAAACAAAAAACATTTCATTTAACCCAATCATCAGCCTGAAGGGCATTTGTTTAGTTAAGTAGTCGTTGAAATTTTCATTATTGAGTGTTAAATGTTTTTTTTGTACGTTTGCCCCACTATTATGAACAGGCATATTTAAGTTAAAGTCCATCATTGTTCATAGTGTCAGATTTTTTTCTAATTGCATAAATGCGTACTCATATCGAACTTGTGACAAATATAATTAAACCGTGAGTGCGATTATTTTTCACCGAAGCGTAAAATTTAGTCATTACGAAATTATATCCACTTACGTTGCATGGGTGCACTTGCGTTTGTAGCTCTAGAACCCGGTGGTAATGGTGAAGCGGGCTTTCCGTTTTGACCGGGAAACTTAAATCGTCTACTGCTTCTGTCTACGTTTATTGCAGTAGCATTTTGCAATAATTGCATCCAAGAGAAAACCACAGCCATCCATATTAAATCAGGTAAATACATTTTTATCTAGCAACGGGCGTGTGTACTTGGGTCAATTAAAATATGAAAATTACTATCGGTTTTGCTAGTACAACTATGCTAGTACATACAGAGGGGGATCACTTACTAGCTGGCACACGTTATAGAGTTGTCAAAGTAGCAATTCTAACTAAACTCTGATTTAGTTCACAGAGAGTTTATATAAAGTTCAAATAAATGATTGACATGTAATTAGAAGTTTTTCTATGTAAATTTATAAAAACTATCCAGAAATCTGCAATGGGTGGAAATTCGAGGTGATTTTAGTTGTCATCAAATTGTTACTGAGCTGTCCAAGGTGTGAGTAGTTTCCGAAAACGTATTTTATTGGATGCATTTTGTAGTTGACAACGGGTAATTGAATATAATATCACTAATTCGGCAGTGATTATTTTCAATATTCAAAATGATGGATCAATTAAAAAATATCCATCTCTGCATTGATTTGATGTGTCCATTATCCTCTCTTATCGTATTGTTATTTGACGATCAATCAAAACACACGTGCTACTGGTAATGTTTCAAATGAGTAACTGCCTTAAGCTTCAAATTATCCGCAAGCGATGGTTTTTTTATTTCTCGATAAACTACTGTTTATAAAATTGAAAGAAAGAATTCCCCATATTAGCATTTTTATGGATGCGTGGTAAACGAGAGCTCAGATGTTAAAATTAAAAAAATTCAAAGAATACATATATAGAAAATAGTTAGCAACAGTTTTCTGAGACGTATTATTGAAGCTTCCGTTTTATGATCAAAAAAGATGATATGGAAGTTTTCTTACCAGTTATTATAGGTAAATGAGGCGTAGGAGTATACGGATCTAGATTAAGTACTGCCTTAATGGCTTTATTGAGAGTCCTACTTAGTGTTGAAATATTAGCTGATGATGTTTAACTCCAATGCTCACGATAACAACTTTTTAACTCACTATAAAAAAATTCTAAGGTTGAAATTAGACACCTCTCACCTTATGTTTGATTTGAAAAACTGATCTGGAAGATAAAACGCATGCGCTAACACTGTACATGCTTTTTGATTAGTGCGAAGAGTTTGTTCTTGTCCAAACAATGTTTTTATTTTGCCACGTCAATTATATTCAGTTGATAGTACTATTTTAACATGCTTAAACATATAGGAAAATTTTCAAAAATTTAATTGATTTCTGTTAGTATATAGTATTTTAAAAATAATTCTTTAATATATTTTTATATGTATATTCTGAAAAGATTGGAATATACACAAAAAAAAACAGGTGCGTAGGTAAGTGACAATATTATCTATTTACGTTAAGTTTAGTCTAAGTACAGTAGTGTGCAATTTTATTTGTAGCTCAAAGACTTCTGTATCCAAATCGAATTAAATAAAAAAGTTCGTAGAATACGAAATCGTGCGAAGCTTAGTGTGAGCAATAGTTTATTAAATTTAGAAGGTAAATAGAACATATTTCTCATTCTTAAAAAATCTGAAAAACAATTTGAATACGGGTTTTGAGCTGGCCAAGACAACAACACCCTTTTGGAAACCGAACTAAGGGCAATATGCAGATTATAGCTTTGTCCCCACTTGAATGTCGCATTTGCTGGTTCAGTTTATTTTGAGATTTTTCCTTCGAGTGTACCACTAAAATATTACTTGCCTTATTTACAAAATTCAGTGAGAGCACTCACCAATCTGCAATAAATTCCACAGAATTCGCACTTTTATATTTGGCGTCTATTGGCATTCTCAATTGAAAGGATGATTCACTTTTCCGAATTTTGATGAATCACAAATAATTTTGCTAACCTAGTTCAAAGCAAAAATAATTTGCAAATTATTTGAATGTTAGTGTTAAAACCGTTATTGTGTTTTAAACAATTTTTGTGTTCATATTAGGTCGCAAAATCAACATGGTAGCTACCATTGTAATTTACTGACATCAAAACCCAGCCAGCAGCTCCCTTGGAGTTTTGAGAAACGTTTTACTATCGGCAAAACCCTTTTTAAAAACGGGTTTCGTCAAATTGCCAATGTTAGTCGACCCCAATCAATTTGAATTGGAGGGGCTCCTAATATTTATTAATTGGTCGCAAGAGTATTCAGAGGTATGTTTCTAATAGAATAAAAAAAATCAAAGATGGCAACGGAGCAGTTTTCTGAAAATTTTGTAAGCCGAAATATATCTGTTTGAGGACTATTCGTTAATCCCCTTTGGTGGCATATATTCAAATCAACCACAATTCTTTTCTTTAACATTTGGATTTCTGCAAAAAAAGAGTAGTGCAGCCACCCAGTTTTGTGCCTCGAATTTTCCTTGAGGAATTGAAATAGCATTTGGACAGATTGTAAGCATATATTTTAAGTGTAAAGCTAGGAAGAATTCAAATATAAATCAGTTATTTTTAAAAGCTAAATAATACATTAATGTGAAAATGCAATAGCCAAGCCTAGAGATAAACAAAAAATTTGACTATCTACTGTATATTTTTGAATAGCAGAAAAATGTTTTTACCAAAAAGTTTTGGCTTGTTTTCAAAACTGCACGTTGGTGAATTTTGGGACTTTGAATTGTATAAGTTGGAGATGATGTAATCAAAGCATTAGGGCAGTTTCTTTAATTTCAAGGCTTTACAAACGCTAAAAACATATAACCATATCTTAATCATCCTGTTAAAACTGGCTTGCTTTAAAATCACCGGATGGATTTGAGTGAAAAATGTTGTAAAAGAATAAACACACAAAACTATGTAGCTACGATGTATGATATTCAACGAACCGAAATTTCTTACCCTGTTTTTATCAAATCATCTCCGCCTATGCTATAGTCATGCTTTATTACTTTTGTGTTTCTGGATTTATGGGATTTTTGGCCTATTTTGCTCTATAGACATTTTGCCCTGCATGGTTTACAAACCATTTTTCTACTGTTTCTACCCACATGTCCATATACTCTGTTTCAAAAGGTATTGCCACCATACTTGCTGTCAAAAGCGAATTCTAAGCTCAGAGCTGCCAATTGGAAAGTATCCCGGTGTCAGATCAGCTGCCATATTTGCATGAATTGGAGAAGTCCCGCGACGATAGGAATATTTTGTGTGGGCAATTGATCTAGTCGTGTCTTAAGTTTTGTTTTGGCGAGCAATTCTTAAACATTTTCGGAATTAACTTTTTCGGAAAATGACACGTAAGTATCGATCAATACCTACAGCTCCACGATGATATCTAAGAGGCATCTGTCGTAACGCGAAGGCTGCCCCAATTTTGATTGTTATTGAAATACCGATCTAAATTTTTCACTTTGTAACTTCATTCAAGTGTGTAGCGTACTTAAATTAAACTAAGTTAAGCTAGCTTTTAGATTAAACTTAGTCAAGCTAGGACACCGGATATTCTTGCCAATGAGCTTCAAGTTTGGTTATTGAAGTAAATAGGTCTGTTCGCGTACCTGAATCTATTATAATATATTAAAATAGATTCGTAGCAAGTCGTTTTTGTACTCTTGCCGCAAGCCAATTTCTGCTACAAAAAGAAGCCAGCTGTAAAAATCTGTTGCTGCTGCAGTTCGCGAACGTACCTAATATGACTGCTGGGTAATCGAACTAAGCGGAAATGCGTTTGTTTTGATGACATGACAACACAATCGAAGGTTCTGATGAGCATTTGTTGGCTCTCAAGTGTTATAAAACTTATTCTTATCTGTTTTTTTTACAAAATATTTTTGCATTCAGGCTTGAATGTGATATGTAATATTGTCAATGCATGCAATTCGAGCATTGCGTAAATTTCCAGGATATATTAGATAAACACCAAGCATATGAGCTAAAGTGTGAAGTGGTGCCTCGTCTCCTTACTAGATGTGCATACGCACGGTAATTGATAAAATAAAAGATGAAAAACATGAAATTTAAAGAATGGAATATCTGACTGCAGCACATAGCACATGTATATAGAGACGGTGCCACAAATACTCTTGCATAGATTTTCATACGTGAAGCCAAAAGGAAATCGCTAGAAATTTTAGAAATGATTGAAGTAATGTGTAATTATTTTTCTCACATTATTACTAAACAGCCTAAGACAAACTTGAGTAAAGAAATTTTAAGCAATAACTCCCAAATAAACCAAAATTAATGATTTTCGTATCACAATTATTTGTACACATGCGAAATATCGCTCTAGGAAAGTAATTAATCATTATATTTGGTATGCTGTGTATCGTAATTGTAAAGTACTAGGTTCACTTACTTTAGTGTAGTTGTCATAACAGGGTGCTTTTAATTCGTTTGAAAATGCCCCGAGAGTGTGAGTTAGCATTGAGCGGACAGTAACATAAAAGCCTATGCTAACAAGATGCTAACAAGAGCCATAAAAAGTAAAGCAATCCCACAACATGTCTCCTACGGGTTGAAGGTGGTAGAGAGGCTCATTACAAATTTACAATCAATGTGAATACGAGTGTGAAGTGATTAGTTCCACGACTCACTTTACCCCTGATTATTTCAGGTACCTATTTAGAGCTAAGTGAACTCAAAGCTTGGTGCACGGACCCTCGTCCGAACCTGGATTCGAACCAGGGACCCCACACCACAAGACGCCAGTACTCTACCCACCAAGCTACACAATAACAAAGGCCATATTTAACTGAAAAAGGAAACAATCCTCACTTGAAGTTCGCTCTCGAACAAGGGCAGCATCTCTGGGACGGGATCTCTGGGGTAAGGTTGCATCTTCTTCAGATAGAATACAGGAATGTAAATTTTAGTTTTCAGATCCAAAAGAAGAGAAATGGAAAAATATATTTTTTTGTGGCTGTGACTCCTATAAGCCATTGGACCTTTAACCCAGGGACACCCTTTTTTCTGTAATCATCAATTCCGCAAGAGCAAGTAGTTTGATGTGCTCGAAAAATCTTATTGGCGACATTTTCCGAAAAATTGCAATTTCCATGAATCTGTCTATGGAAGATAGAACATGCGTGCAGAATTGATCCCACCACATCATTGTCTATGTGTACCAAAAACTTGGAATCGTAATAGGTTCGAGACTCTCAAGTTAAAGCATTTATATTTTTTTCCACCTTCCACTTTCTCCGTCAGTCAATTAATATGCACGGTCCGTGTGCATCAAATATATCGTCCTAGTACTTCCCAGACAATTGAAAATTGTTATAAGGGAAGGTACAATCGTTATTAATTTTAATTACACTTCATACTCTAAGTAGTTATATTTTGTCCTCATTAACATGCGTCCAGAGAAAAGTCTACAAAAAACTCTGGTATCTTCTTCATTAAGGATTGGTGTTTTTGATGTGAGATTTAACTCTATTATGTGTTTCGCAGATTTAACCGAGTTCGCAATTAATTGTAAAATGCGATAGCCTGCTATATTGGATCCATTTTCAATCGATCCGTTCATAAAATTGCAAGAGATAGATTTCTAGCAGTTCTGGTTTCCCAGTTAGTTATCTCCAACACAGTGCGGGGGGTGTTAGGCCATTTCAAATTGTTGCTCAGGATATTAAAAATCAGTTTTCTCCTTTCAAAATTAATTAGTTGTTGAATATTTAACAATCCTGTTCGAGTGTAGACAGCAACTTCTGCTGTTAGAGTCAGCATTCTAAACATAATTTTGCTTGCTTTCGAAATAAGTCTTCCAATCAACTCGATGTGTTGCTTTGATGTCTGACTCCATAAAATAGTTCCGTATGTGATATTTGAAAGTATATAAGCATTAAACATCATTAATGTAGTTCTGGTTTCCAAGAACTCAAATTTTCTTAAGGCTGCAATCATTGGTGCGACTTTATGTCTGATGTGGTTAATGTGGTGTAACCATGGCATTTTCTCATCCAGGATTAAACCAAGATATTTCATTGATTCAGCTTTTTCCAGACAAACTCCGTTTATCTGAATAAAGGGGTTTATAGGACTTTTGTTTTTTTTGCTGAAAAATGATGTACTTGGTCTTGTTGACGTTTATAAGCAGTTTGCTCTGCCTAAACCGCACTTGGTATGTTTCTAGATCTCTATTAATTTTATACTCCAGAGATGGTTCATCCTTTCCAGAATATAAAAGAAGTGTGCCATGAGCGAAAAGAACCAATTTGCCGGACAGCTGGGGACATGCAGGGTGAATAGTACTGATTCAAGAATTGATCCCTGTGGTATGCCTATATTGATGAAACGTTCTCGACTGATGCACTGTAATTGTTTTGTCATAAACCGCCTATCGACAATCCGCCATTCCAGGACATATCTTCTTTCATCGGAGGTTTACTATGCAAAAAGTGCTACAACTTTAACTTTTGCAGTGTATTACCAAGCACTATTATTTATTAGACTCATTAGTGAAATATTTATTTTACAGCTATAAGACATATTGAGATATTCACATTTTCTGTCAAAATGAAAGAAATAATTTTCTAGGTGGAAACCAACGAGATCTTGCTCGCCAGAAGGCTCAGAAAAAAAGTGCTGAACAAAAGAAAGGTAGACGAGATGATAATCTAACTGTTGAGCAACGAAAGGCGAGGTCAGTCTCTTAAAGTAATTGTGTGCTCTAATAAGTCCAGTTTTAATCAACACAGCTCTATAGGTAAATATGATTAATATCTATGGAAGGATAAGCGATACCCTTGCTTTTAAGTATTTTCGCATAGAAGTCATCTAGCAAATTCCCCAGTGCATTATGTTAAAGAGTACGAGTTTCCTGGATTCAAAAATTAAAGTAATCTGGACTTGTTAGTCGTACACTCTTAGAAAAAGATATTATGTTATAAAATTTGTAGTATTAAATTATTTCGATATCAAACGATATCTTCTGTCTTGTTACAGAGATGCGGAATTAATGAGGGAAAAACAAAAAAAGAAGGAGGAGCTTGCTAGACAGGCAGCATCGGGTGCAAAAAGCTAAAACTGCGAAATTTTGAATTTAAGAAAAGATTTTAAATAATTAAATTGAAACACAATGAGAGAGTAGATAAGAGATTTCTTTGACTTAAATTCGCCAGTATGAAATATGCATTAGTTATAAGGAGTCGACGTAAAGTATCTGGTTTTATAAATTTATTTCGTATATGTAAACTTTTTTGTTTTAAATATACATAATAAATAAAGCAATTTTTCATATATTATGATCAAAAGATGGTTTCTTTTTTGAATGAAATGGTTAAATATAATTTTACTTGCCTAAAAATTTGAAGCATTCTCTTGTTTTCAAGTAATTTTGTTTTGTTTGTGTTTTTTACTCGAATTGGGGCTAGCTTAAATTTAAAAGTAACGCAAACTTAAACAACCCTCCTGGTTAAGAATGATCTAAATTAGCGATTTAGTAGATACGGTGAACCAGTCAAATCAGGATTTAGTTACACGTGACTAAAGAATTTAGTCTCACGTTAGTTCACATGACAGATTGATAGTTAGTCCAACCGATAGATTTAACCAATGGGATTAATCACCCACATCATCTACCTGCAAAGGGGCTTCGCATTGACGGCCAACGATCTTACCTCAATAAAAGCGTTAAAGAACGCTTGGAAATTTTAGATTTATAGCCTGAGGGTGCGAGAGAGATAAAAATTTACGATGAGTTCATACCGCACCATTTTAATTTAATTTGAGTATGCGAAGTAATTAATTTTGCCATTAAAAGATGAACGTTTTTGTTCGTTCATTTAAATCATTTTTTTCACTAAATTTTTCACTTTAAATCACAACTACTTATTACATTTGTATATTTTACCTAGCACAAATGCTGCCAAGCAAAGAAAAAATAAATTCCCTAGATTTTTGTGCGGTATTTGTATTGAGCTACAATATACTATACTATCTAGGGAAACATACAAAGGTGCTATACAAAAATATAGGTATGATCAATAATCTGAATAGTAGGACTTGCACCATATTTAGTCAAATCCATAAATTTAGATATGCTGCGAAAGATTTTCCCGGAGGTTGTAAACATTTCCTCAATCTAGGGAAAAATTCCCTAGATTGGCATCTCTGCTTGCACTAAAAATTTTCAAATAATCTACAAGATTTGATACTAGCATATTTTTTCCTAGTAACTGAGATTCTAAAGAATCATCTTCGTATGTAATCCATTACTAATCTGTCACGTAGCATAAACAACTTAAAGCGTGAATCTAAATATTTGTTGTTCGCTCTATTTATTGGTTTAATTTGAAAATAAAAGTAATTTTCAGGGCTACGAAATGGGCATCGATCTTCTATGGGAAATCATAACGATAGGACATACGGAAATGAAACGGTTTAAAGTAGAAACCAGTTAAAATTGCACGATGATTCTCATCACAAGTTTGGTATGTTTCAAAATTATTCAATAATAATAACTCCTTAGTGCAATATTCTTTGTTTCTGACCTATGGAACTTTCTACGAGTGAGCAATACAAAGCTTAACCTTAAATGCATGCATCACCCGTGGGATGGGAATGGATGTCTGTATCAATAAATAATTAGTCAGCATCCGGATAGAGAGTCGATTGATAAATGAAAAGCTCAAATGGGGGAGCGCTAAAATAAACAAAAGCTTATAAATAGATTATAAATTGTTTATATCGATGTATCTTGCGAGAAGATCTTTGGTTTATAGTTTTGAATAACATAATCTAAGCTATTGCGATATTGTACTTTCCTAATACTGCCCTTCGCTAATCTTCCATTGCGCCAATATTTTCGATTTAGAATCTTGTTTACGCTGCTTTTACCAGCATCTGTTTGTATCTAAAGTTTCAACGTAATATTGAGCATCTAGCAAGTCTGGAGATGCGATGATGCAAGACGGTCTGTAAAAAGCGAAGACATACAACAGAAAACGATTCGAGCTATGATATCAGAAGTCATATATGAAGTGGAATTGTGAAGTGAATACTCTGCGGTTGTGGGTTGGTTTATGGCTTAAGCTTTCGTTTCTTTGTATGCATCATTCTAAATTTTCTCGCTGCGACGTCTACACACACGGCGTTCCGTAATAAACTTAAGCTTGAGGCAAGACAACGCAAGCAAGGCTGGTCAACTATCAGTATCTTCAAGCTACGTTAATCCATATTCACGTAGTTTCGCACGAAACAATATACTACACGGTCTACTAAGATAGAGCCGACGCGGTACTGTTATTCGCTCGATCGTATCTTCCTCTGGATTTTAGCATTAGAACTCTTCATTTTTTTAAAAGTAATGGTTGACCACTTGCTCACAGTGTTTGCAAAATTGAGTGATTAAATAAATCTTCTAATAGTTTACTAATTATCTGTAAATGCTTTAAGCATTATATACATATATACCAGTGCACTATCTAATCTCAGTATCAGTCAAGTGTATTAAGTGCGTCTCTTTTAATTGGATTGCAAAACCGATTTGTGATAAACGCAAATAGCTAAGTAATTTTTTTATGACCAACGGTGAAATGAAAACGTTGACATAAT
Organism: Nemotelus pantherinus; assembly: GCA_963978885.1. Taxonomy (NCBI): domain Eukaryota; kingdom Metazoa; phylum Arthropoda; class Insecta; order Diptera; family Stratiomyidae; genus Nemotelus; species Nemotelus pantherinus. The sequence continues at coordinate 6,007,125 of OZ022264.1, read as the reverse complement.
TCACTAAAAATAAACAGTAATCGCCACAAATATGTGTTAAGCGCATGCGTTAAAGTTTAATATATCTCAAGGAAAAAATCATATGTCGTCACTGTGACTCAAAACCCATCATAAAGTTTAGAAATTGAAATTTCTGAAAATTAGTTTATCTCGTGATTTGTCAGAAGAACGATATTTTACAAAAAAGCTTAATACTATTGTGCTCTAATTGCAATATCCTAAAAAAAATTGCCAAGTAAGTTCAGTGTCATGGACTATATTCACCTGTTAAAAACCACATCCAGTCTGTAGAAAATTCAAATTGCCCAAGTACACTCTTTGCGTACGAACTCATTTATCTTAATTTGACCATGAAATTGAGACATGTGCATTGACAAGTGTTTAGCAGTATCTACTTTGTGCCAATTTGTGTACGTAGTGAAAATTAAAAATGAATTACGTCATATGCAGCGTTGGAGTAGTTGTAGTGATCAAACCGGTTAGGTGTTCTTGTTATGATAATTTTACATACTGTGCCGGTCAATATCGGTTGGCTGGACAGAGGAAAAGTCATATTGATTTTCGTACATCTTGTGTTTTCATAAAACGAGTAGAAAATGTTTTCGGAAGATAAGGAAACAATTTTCAAACTGGTCATTATATGAGGCCCAACCGCAGAATATCGGTAGAACGATTTAAAGCAACATGCTGCTGCTGACATTGAATAAAATGGCATTGCCACCTACTCTGCTTCTGACGAATTCAACAATTTCGTCAAGTGCAAAATAATAATAAAATAATGATAATAATAATGAATATTTGCTTGATCGTAAAATGTGCTCGTGTAGGTACTTATGTAAATACAAATGGGAAAGTTCAGAATGTTATCGGGCTGATCACATTATAATATGACTTACATTTTTTTCAATTTAGATTGAATGGTGTAAAACTATTGACTTAATAACATTCGCATTCACTATATAAATTTTGAGCAGCTGAATTTGAGCAAGATTATCGAGAACATAGCTTATGTTGTTTGATTTTTTTCTTTTCTCAATGTGAAAAGCTATTGTGTCTACTTTAGAACGATTATTTCCATAATCTGCCCAAATTAGATATTCGACGACGACGTATTCTTTTAAGATAAGTATGTTTCCTCTTCAATATCATCCAAAACAGTTGTCTTTGCAGCTTAAATATTTTTAATTACCTTGGCATTTTACGAGAGAAGTGCTGAGAGATGAGATAATTGTTTATCTCAAAGTAAACCTATGTTGTATGTTTTCTTCTAAGTTGAGTGAATATTCTTATATTTTCAATAATATTAGATCTGAACAAGAGGTTAAAACGCTCACTTTATAATGCAATCTCTAAAAGTTTAACAATACCCTTTAGATTTAAACAAAAAAAAAACTGGTCTGTATGGAAGCACAAATTGTCAAACAATAATATTAGGGGTACTCATATGTAATCAATTATTTTTGTGGCAATTAGTCCATTAAATGGATCTTCGTCGTTATTTAGGATATTTTGTCATCTTGCTGACAGGGTCTTAACTCCCTTTTTATAAAATTCATTGATGTAAAACATGATTATAGGCGAGCTCACATATCAATGTTTCTAAAACTTTTATCACTTAAATGATGCTCCATGGATGGAAATTAATGAAAGTTGGATGACGATATTACAGGAGAATAGGGTGGATGTGCCTGCCCAGCTGCCACATTTTTTTTTGTTGAGTTAATCTTCCAGCATATGACCTGGCATTATCATGTTGCAACAAGGCTCTTTTTCTGTTGACCAGAGCTGGCTGTTTTACCAACAATTTGCTATGTAGTTTTCTAATTGTTGGCAATATAATTCAGCTGTAATTTTTTCTTACGGTTTTGGAAGATGAAGATGACTTAAGTCACTGCAACCCATGCTGCAACCCACCAAACGCACAATGTGCCGATTTACACCGGTCGGACCAAAAGTGACCTGACCTAAAGCGCGGACTAAATGAACTTAGTCCTCAGATGTTTACAACGAACCCGACCTAAAATTTGCTTAGGTGGAATTTAGTCCTCGTTCGTATATGACAGCTGTCATTTAGTTTAATTTTCCTTCATGCACTGTTTTTATCGTTTCATTTGTCTCTCAAACATGTTTATTTCAATGATTTTGTGTCAAAGGGGAATGTTATGAGCTTATATTCAACATACATACATTATTAATAGTCGCGCAAAAATCAATGTTTAGGTCGCGTGTGTTTACAACGATTATAGTCCACGACCTATATTTAGGTCAGGTCGCTTGAAATCGTGGACCGACCTAAATTTAGGTCGGCCCACGAGTGTATACAGCACGTGGACTAAAAAATTTAGGTGGAATTTGGTGTTTAGTCCGCGGACTAAACGTCCGCTGTATACAGTACTAATAACACCTTATTTAAACTGACAGATGGCTTAGGGGTAGATACGGTTTGTTGATTTGAAGAAAGACATTGTCTGGTGCGCTTATTGTTGTCGTACAAGACCCACTTCTTATCATCAATAACAATGCTTGTTAAAAACGAATCACTTTGTTGTCTGTACAGTAGAGAAGTTCAAATTGTACGCCTTCTTTATGCATCTCCGACAATTAATGTAGCACGAATATACTTACTTTGTCTGTAAAACTTTCCGATTTCGTGAAAGTGTATCTGTTTTAACTAAACCTCCGCTTGTCATTCATTGAAACCGCTGATTTAGATAAAACGAATTATTTATTTCAAATAAACTACTCTACCGATACTCAACAGAAAGACACGTCTGTCCACAGCCAAGTTCTTTATACGAATGTCGTACTAGTGATAAAACTAAATCGTCATTACTTTCGTCACGTTCCCCTCCGCTTCCTCCCGAAGTTGGCCGCATTTTAGAGTCGCTCGAGAATGGTTTTGCTTGATCTGAGCTTGAGACCGCTGTCCTTGTTCTGATTGAAAAAGGTTCCAAACATGCCGCCCGCCTTGAAAGTCTTGCTTTCAACATAAACTTCTGCTATGTTGACTGTTGGAACAATATTAGCTTCGTAATAGGCCGCTTCAATTCTCCGTTTTTCGTCAATAAAGTTACCACTCGTGTGTTGCCATCTGCTCCGGGATGGACCGCCTTTACTCGTGCTAATGGCCAAGCTGCCGCTGATGTATTTTCGTTTTTGACCAGAACTAAGTCTCCGATTTGTAAATTTGTATGTACTGTTCTCCATTTAGACTTCTGTTGTAAATGCCGCAAGTAATCGTCTTTCCATCGCTTCCAGATGTCGTTGAATAGCCGTTGTGTATACTTCCATCTCTTAATGAGGTTGGGTTTATTCGTATCATGCCCAATGTCTGGTACTAAGGGTCCGCTGTTATTGATCAGAAAATGATTTGGCGTCAGACAGGCTAAGTCATCCGGTTGTCCTGACATTGAATGGAGTGGCCGCGAGTTTATGCAATACTCTATCTGGCATAACAGTGTGGTTAGTTCCTCGAAAGTCAGTGAGGCTTGTCCGATGACTCTGGTTAGATGATACTTGACTGTTTTGACGCCTGCCTCCCAGATGCCGCCGAAATGTGGAGCCGCTGGTGGGATAAAATGCCACTGAATGCCTTGTAAGGACAAAAATTTGTTTATCCTATGTGCCGCTTCTTCCGATTTGAGAAATTCCATGATCCTTGTGAGTTCCCGATTTGCTCCCGTGAAATTGGTACCGTTGTCGCTATGTATGTTTGTAGGGACTCCGCGGCGAGATATGAACCGCTTCAATGCCGCTAGGAAACAATCCGTTGAAAGCTCTGTGACTGCTTCCAAATGTACCGCCTTGGTACACAAACATACGAATAATGCTATATATCCTTTATATTGTTTTCCGCCACGTCCTTTCCAGGATTTTATGAGGATAGGACCCGCATAATCTACACCGCAATTGGAGAAGGCTCTTGACGGTGTTACGCGGACCGCTGGTAGTTGTGCCATTTTCTGCTGCATGGTATTTCCTTTATTTCGAATGCAGATTTTGCAGCTTCTAATGACTTGTTTGATGATGATGCGTGCACCTATGATCCAGTACTGTCGTAATAATGTTGTTTGGAGAAGTCGAAAGTTGGCGTGTAATTGTGCCCGATGTTCGTGTTCAACAATCAACTTGGTCAAATGGTGGTTTCGATGTATGATGACTGGATGTCGTTCTTCATATGGTAAATCGCTATTATTGATTCGTCCGATCACACGCAGTAGTCCCTGGTTGTCAACAAATGGATCTAATGTGCTCAGTTGTTGATTCCGATTGAAAGGCTTGCCTTGCAATAGTCGAGCATATTCCGCCGAAAATGATTCACTTTGTGCTATCCGAAGCCAAGTAATTTTTGATGTAGTAATTTCCGCTGCAGTAATGTTTCCGGTTGTTCGATTTGTTGCTAATCGCCGACAGTTGTTTCCGAACCGCTGACAAAGTGCCGTGATCCGCAATAATTTTTCTAAGCTCGAGAAATTAGTAGCTGTTAGTGCTGGTCGTAGTGTTCGAATGGCATATACTTTCCGCGCTTCCGCTGTGGTGTCACATGTAAGTGTATCTACATTGTTGGTTAGTGGTCTCCGCAAATTTAGATTCTTCTGTAACATTGTTGGTCCATTCCACCATAACCTGTGCTGTAGAAGTTGTACTGGTTCCATTCCGCGTGAAGCACAGTCCGCTGGGTTTGATTTAGTATGTATATAACTCCATCTATCCGGTGGTATGATCCCGATGATATTTGATGTTCTGTTGGATACAAATGTTTTCCAACGCCGTGGGTTATCGGACAGCCATGCTAATACAACTTGAGAATCCGTAAGCGCATAGCAATGTTGCAAGTCAATGTTCAGACTAGTAGCTATTTTCCGCAGTAACTTTGCCAATAAATCTGCTGCACATAACTCGAGCCGTGGTAAAGTGACTTGTTTTAATGGTGCCACTCTTGTTCTTGCCGCTACCAATGTTGTTGAGTATGTGCCATGATCGTCCAGATTTTGGGTTCTTGCGTACACCACCGCTGCATAAGCCGTTTCTGATGCATCCGAAAATCCAATTAACTCAATTCTATCCATTGTTGATCCAAAAAACCGATTGATATGTATTGTTGTTAGCTCCGAAAGTTGGCTTGAGTGTTTTCGCCATTGTTCCGCTAAAGTTTCTGGTATAGGATCATCCCATCCGATACCCGTGGTCCATAGCTGTTGAAATTGTATTTTAGTTATGATGGTCACTGGTGCCAGGAAACCCAATGGGTCAAAAACTTTGCTCATCGCCGCCAAAAATGTCCGCTTGGTATATTGTTGATGATTTGCTAGGTTAATGTCGAATGTAAAGCTATCTTGTTTAGTATTCCACAACAATCCAAGTACTGAACTGATATCCGTTTTGTCCAATGTATTTAGCCGCTGTATGTAGGTTGTTTGTTCACTTAGTCGAGGTGAGTTCGAATTCCAACCATGCAAATGCATGCCTCCGCTTTTCAACAATTTTGTTATGTCCGCCTTTAGTGTTGTAGCTTCTGCCATATTATTCGCTCCGCCAAGAAAGTCATCCACATAAAAGTTGTTTTGGATAGATGCCGCTGCTTGTGGGGATATCGCTGCCTCATCTTGAGCTAATTGATATAATGTCCGAATAGCTTGGAATGGTGCCGAAGCTGTGCCGAATGTAACGGTGATTAATTTGTATTCAATCACTGGGCTGTTAACGTTAAACCGCCATACGATTCTCTGGTAATTAGCACTGTCATTGTCCACCAGGATTTGCCTGTACATTTTCGTTATGTCTGCTGACAAGGCAATTCGGAACGCTCTGAATCTACAGAGTATTGTAAAAATATCCCCTTGTATGCTGGGGCCGACCAACAACTTATCCTTTAATGCAACGCCGCTTGTAGTTTTGGCGGATGCGTCAAATACCACCCTGACCTTTGTCGTTGTGCTATTTGGTTTAAAGACCGCGTGATGTGGTATGTAATATGAATGTACATGGTCTCGCTGCTTGTCTTGCTCTGAGACTGCTATCATATGTCCGAACTTAATGTATTCCGCCATGCATTCATTGTATGCCGCTCTTAAATATGGATCAGTATCCAATCGCCGTTCTAAATTGTATAATCGCCGTAAGGCTTGTTGCCTTGATTCACCGAGTTGCATTTTCTCCTTGTTGAATGGGAGCCGCACTACATATCTTCCTGTTTGATTCCGCTTCGTGGTTGTTTGATAATGTTTTTCGCACTCGAGTTCCTCAGCCGTTAGTGTTGGAGTTTGAATTTCCTCCATTTCCCAAAACCGTCTTAAAAGGAAATCCAAAGTTCCGTTAGTCTCTTCATTTTGTTCCGCATTGCAAATTGTAGCCGCTCTTATACAAGGATACTCCTGAATTGTTTGCCTGTTTCCGGTTACGACCCATCCAAAAAACGTATTTCGTAATATCAATTGTTCATGTTGAATAGCTGCTTCGTTAGAGAACAATTTGAGTGTCGGTTCAGCGCCGAGTAACACGTCAATTGGTGCCGACTTATACCAAGTTGGGTCTGCTAAACCTAGCTTTAATTGTGCTTGTCTTCCGCATTTTACTGTTTTATTAGGTACATCACCTAATATTCGATGAATGATGAAGGCCTTTATACTCATTGCCTTTCCGCTGAACCGTGAAAATAAAGTTAGAGTTGTTACTCCAATGGTCGTAAGATTCCGGTTTCCTGAGATTCCCGCAATTGGAATTTTCAATGGATTCCAAGGTAGTCGTAAATGTTCGGTGGTGTCTCTTGATATTAATGAGACCTCCGAGGCTGAGTCCAATAATATTCGCACCGGGAGTCTGATGTTCTGACTCAGGTGACACTCCGCAACTGCTGTTGGGAGTATATATTCTTCCGCAAGAGAATCTCACACCTTGTCACGCCGCCCGCCGTCTTGAAGATGGTCCGCTTGTTTATGCATTGCCCCGCGTGTCTCGTGCAGCAATGTGTGATGTGCACCGCTGCATATTTTGCATTTACCGCTCTTGCATTTAGCCGCTACATGCCCGAAAGTGAGGCAATTAAAGCATACCTCCGCTTGCTGGACTACCGTTTTCCGTCGTTCCGCACTCATTTTTAAGAATTCAAAGCATCTGAATAATGGATGCTGTCCGCCGCATAATTTGCATTTACTGTTATTCTGCTCCATGGCTGATGTACTTGCCACTGGGCTTCGTCGTGGGAAAGGCACCGCTCGCGAGGGCTGTACTTGAGTCGACATTGATCTCAATTCATGTTGTCGTTCCTCAAGACAGTTAATCAAATCAGCGAATGTTGGTTGTGATTCCGCTGCCGAATATCTGGCCCATAGTTGCCGCGAAACATTGTTCAACTTAGAGTTTGCAATATATATGAGCCAGCAGTCCCATGAATTAGTATCATGCTCCAATGCCTGTAGAGCCCGCGTAGCTTCCTCAAAGGTATTAACCAACTGCCGGATGTCGTTTGCAGTGGCTTTGGTGATTGGCGGATAGTCAATCATCCGTTTGAGGTGTGCATCCGTGATATACCGCGTTTTATTGTAGCGTGCTTTCAGTTGTTCCCATGCCGCTTTATAATTTTGTTCCGAAACTACCATATGTCGTATGGTAGAAGCCGCTTCGCCTACTAATGCATCCTTTAGATAATGCATTTGTTGCACTGCCGACAAGTTTTTGTTGTTATCCACCAGATCTACGAAAATGTCGTGGAACGATATCCACTCTTCATATCGTCCGCTGAACTTCGGAATATTGATAGTAGGTAATTTGACCCCTGCTGAAGTCCCGCCTTTTTGTTCTGCTATTTTTATATTCGTGATCATTTCGCCCAACCGCTCTTGTCCTTCGGTTACTGACTTTAAAACTTCCGTTAACGCTGACTGACTTATATCTGCTTCACTTTTTGGTGTTTCCGCTGTGTCTGCTGCTTTTCGTCGCCTTTGTCTTAGCTCCGCCTTTGTTTTTATCATAATTTGTTGAAGCACCGCTCGTACTTCCTCTTCCGCCAGAATTACTTCTTCGTTTTCCGTCTCTGCTACCGCTTCCTCCAGCACAGCTTGGGCTTCATTAAACCTTGAATATTCCTCATTCAGTTGTTCAAGTCGCACCTCAATTTCATCAACCGAGATGCCCTCCGGCAGTGTCATATCACAGAGCCGCATAATCGACCTTTTCAACACATTCCGTGCCCGTTCTAATCTGCTAATGTCCCCCATATTTTTTTTGGGAATTGTTCCTCGTGTGTATTTACGCTGGCTGATAGATCGCACAAATTTCTTATTGATGTAATTTTCCAGTTTTCTATTCACTTATTTCTTGTCTCCCACTTTCACGTTGATTTCACTACCACTGTCTCAAATTCCAAAACTGTTCATTACAATCCGCTTGTCAATAATTGTTCAAAACCTTCGCCGCTTCACCACTGTCTATTTCACAACACTTCGATTTCACTACCACTGTCTCAAATTCCAAAACTGTTCATTACAATCCGCTTGTCAATAATTGTTCAAAACCTTCGCCGCTTCACCACTGTCTATTTCACAACACTTCGATTTCACTACCACTGTCTCAAATTCCAAAACTGTTCATTACAATCCGCTTGTCAATAATTGTGCAAAACCTTCGCCGCTTCACCACTGTCTATTTCACAACACTTCGATTTCACTACCACTGTCTCAAATTCCAAAACTGTTCATTACAATCCGCTTGTCAATAATTGTTCAAAACCTTCGCCGCTTCACCACTGTCTATTTCACAACACTTCGATTTCACTACCACTGTCTCAAATTCCAAAACTGTTCATTACAATCCGCTTGTCAATAATTGTTCAAAACCTTCGCCGCTTCACCACTGTCTATTTCACAACACTTCGATTTCACTACCACTGTCTCAAATTCCAAAACTGTTCATTACAATCCGCTTGTCAATAATTGTTCAAAACCTTCGCCGCTTCACCACTGTCTATTTCACAACACTTCGATTTCACTACCACTGTCTCAAATTCCAAAACTGTTCATTACAATCCGCTTGTCAATAATTGTTCAAAACCTTCGCCGCTTCACCACTGTCTATTTCACAACACTTCGATTTCACTACCACTGTCTCAAATTCCAAAACTGTTCATTACAATCCGCTTGTCAATAATTGTTCAAAACCTTCGCCGCTTCACCACTGTCTATTTCACAACACTTCGATTTCACTACCACTGTCTCAAATTCCAAAACTGTTCATTACAATCCGCTTGTCAATAATTGTTCAAAACCTTCGCCGCTTCACCACTGTCTATTTCACAACACTTCGATTTCACTACCACTGTCTCAAATTCCAAAACTGTTCATTACAATCCGCTTGTCAATAATTGTTCAAAACCTTCGCCGCTTCACCACTGTCTATTTCACAACACTTCGAATTCACTACCACTGTCTCAAATTCCAAAACTGTTCATTACAATCCGGCTCGACGGACCAAAATGTTTTAACTAAACCTCCGCTTGTCATTCATTGAAACCGCTGATTTAGATAAAACGAATTATTTATTTCAAATAAACTACTCTACCGATACTCAACAGAAAGACACGTCTGTCCACAGCCAAGTTCTTTATACGAATGTCGTACTAGTGATAAAACTAAATCGTCATTACTTTCGTCACGTTCCCCTCCGCTTCCTCCCGAAGTTGGCCGCATTTTAGAGTCGCTCGAGAATGGTTTTGCTTGATCTGAGCTTGAGACCGCTGTCCTTGTTCTGATTGAAAAAGGTTCCAAACAGTATCTGTACTGTTGGCCTAAAAACCTGAAGAATGCTGGATATTTTCTGGATATGTAGTTCGAGATCCGTTTCGACCAGTGATTTGAAACCACTTCGATCACTATCGGACAATTCAAAATCACCATTGGAAAATTTCCTAAACCTCTCGTACTTATTAACTTTCGTACATCCTTTTCTTGCTGTTGCAATCGTTGCACTAAATCCAGATCAAAATCAAATAACATGAAATTACGTAAATATTCTCCCAACGGCTGATCATTCGCCATTTCGCAACGGAGCAACGAACACTTTTATTTTTACTATGACAAAAGCTAAGACCACGTGTTGCAGTATGGAGCAATAAAACACCTGTACAAGTAAATATTCTGAATTTGACTGAAGTCTAAATAAAAATAATTGATTATTTATGGGTACTCCTAATACATTCTGTTGCTCTTAGATAGCTTGTTGCTCTTCAGATATACTAGGTAAATATCACTGTCAATATTTGGCCCATCGCGAAATCTTAAAATGTTTGAGCGCATCTAATTCTACTGATTTGAGAGGACATGCAATGTGTATCATATGCAACATTAATTCGCTCAGTTCAATGCAATGATATTTTGTTTGATTTTTTTAATTCAATATCATACAATGTTAACCACATTGGGTTTGTTTAGCTAGTTGATTAACTTTTCTCAATAAGATTTAACATTTGTATAACTTATTGCAAATAACTTTTAAATACAATTTATATCAATTGTGGTACTCTGAATAGAATCAAAGAAAATTTATTACTGATTACTAGTATTTAACTCAGGGCAGTTTTTATGTTTTTATTGTATGTTTTATGTCTATGTCTATCTCCAAACTTGAATTCCTTGAAGATGAAACACAAAAGTCGAAATACTTAATTATACTCGACGTTTATCGCAATGTTAAGACGATACTCTGCTTCTGACGAATACCAGCTAATAAACCAATTAAATATAGAGACTGCAGACAAATTCAGTAGGCTAGATATAAAAATTTTCCCTAAACAATTCAGGAGAAAACCACTTCGCTATTTAGTTTTTATTAGGGTCCATTTCACTCAAGTCTTATGTGATCTTCTTATGATTGTTTACCAGTGCTATCAGCATATATAAAAGAGTATTTATGCTACCGCAATCAACCACAGAAAATATACAAAGTACCATGGGTCTTACACAAAGCAATGCATTTAAATATAGGGCTCATATGAGAGCTTGTAGAGATGCCTGAAGACTGGCGGAAATACATAATATGCTCCATTTATAAGATAGTAGGCTTATAACATTATTGGGCACTTTCTATTAGATAAACTCCTTTATCCTGCAAAAGCGGATATCCCCAAAAGCTAAATCTATCATCAGGCAAATCAATATAGCTTCATTACTGGCAAATAAACAGTTGATCAGGTTTTCAGCATTAGGGATTCGATTGTCTGGAATTCAGTATTCCATTATAACATCTTATTATAGACTTTAAGGCCCCCTAGGACATCAAAGACCATGGTGTTACCGGTACTTACATATGGAACCGAGACTTAGGTGGTTGACAAAAGCAATTCTGACCTTTTAGCTGCGTTGGAGAAAAAAGTCTTGGGAAGAATCGTTGGCCCCATATGTGAGAAAGGACATTTTTGGAGACACTACAACTTTGAAAAAATAAAAGATAGACTAAGACGCTCGGTGCTTAGACGTCCGTTACTGGATGACATCAGCACTGGAAAAGCTTTTTGAGGGAAACCAAAACTTGCTCAGGGAGGCCTGGGCCGGCCCTCATTTCATTTGTAGTGTCGATGACGATAATAATGTCTTTTTGGAGAAATATTTCATTGTATGCTTGTGTATGATGAGAATATTGTCTAGAAAAAATTATTTCGAAACCACTGAGAACGAAATAGGTGAAATGGAATCTAATGCCCGAACTTTTTTTAAAGTAGTGTATTTTTTTACAATACTAAATTATCATCTTCCAAAACCTCCCCATTACACTTATTACATTTGTCTAATCAATCTATATTACATTATACATTGATTGTAAATTTGAGAAATCTGCTATTGTAAATGAATGTTGTTGCCTCTCTAATTTTTAGGGCAGTTTAGCTCCACGACGTACGTTTTCAGCAGAAATTAATGTTGGTAATGACAATTTTCATCCCGTGATTGATCTATAAAAACTATAACGTTCGTCAACAAAATCTTTCTTGTCTAGGCTTTCGTGAAATTGATAGTTAATGCCATAAATACAACTCGCAAATTTTCTTTACAATTTGTAAACTGTTGACATAAAAACGAACAACTAAATTATTCATGTACATAAATATAAAATATACATAAGTATATAAAAATATATGTATGCATATCAATGGGTGTTTTTAAATTTTAATCAGACGGAACGTTCTTCACATTAAAATGTATTGACAACTAATGGTAGTATTATAACGCAAAAAGCAACTAATCATTAATGCGATATCAATGTTAGAATTATATTTTTATATACATACAATTACGGCAATCAGCTTTTGTGCACTAAGTAATTCATGTATTTTTTTTTAGACCTCCATAGGAAGCTATGGCCGGACCACTTTTAAAAACATGTTGCTTATGCCAGTCACTGCGAACGGGATCCGTAATATCTGGAGTTTGTGGGATACTATTAGCAATCGTATCCCTAATATGCATGTTCGTGACACGTGTAGAATTCAAGACGATACTGATTGACTGGCTACCGTCGTCAGTCGTCAAAATCATTCTTGCCATAAATCTTTGCATGACTATCTTTATATCGACATTGCTGATTATTGGAACATTAAAGGTTTCCCATTCGGAATTCATAATAAGACATGATTAAAATTACTAAGACGTATTAATTTACAGCGTAACCACTTCTTAATGTTACCATGGGTTGTCTTAGGAATCGTACTTGCTGTCGGTCTTCTAGTCTCTGTTATCTACACAGCAGTTGTGTTTTTCATAGATGGATTTGTGTTGATGGGAGCGCTGTGGTTGGTTTTTGGCTTAATAGCAGTCGGTGAGTACTTTGATTGAATGCTAGATGACTGCAAGATGATGTAATCATGGTGGTGTATTGCTTGTGTGATTCAATACTTTAAGTGAATGAACTAATTATGAATAGATTTTTCGTAGTGATCTATGTTTTCCACATGCTCATTCAAATATATTTGCAGATTTTGCAGTTGGGCATGTATTTCTAACTGCTTTTCCACTAATTTAATCCTACTGATTTTATTTTGAATTTCAGTTATATACGTCTATATGTGGTGTGTAGTCTACAGTTATTTTGCGATCCTGCGACAAGAGAACGATCGAGGTATTTACAATAAGCAGCCATACCGAAGGTGAACATTAAATTGGCTCTCTCCGAACAATAACCAATTGATTGATAACTAAATACAAATCACCTCGAATAACCATTGAATATTAAATGTTATCTGTATGATTTAAGATTAATTTATTACTGATACATGATTTTTCAAATTGCTCTGTATATTTAAAAGTAAGATAAATATTTTTTTACGGAAGATATCAAGTCTATTCACGAAAACAATAGAATATAATTTTCCAATTGGAATCGCCGAAAACTTTACATATATACGCCTCGATTGTATTTACAAGCTGAATAGGAGGATAAAGCTGATCGAGTAATCAAAATTGAACAGTTCATTAAAAAACAAAACTACTAAATGTCTATTTTTTATAAATTTGTCTTTATTAATATATTTGTGTTTTAACAAACGTTTACTGATGTTTTAGTTTTTTTTTTCGATTTTCCTAGTACATACATATTTCGTATTTCGTGATATATTGAGACGATTGTATATAAAATACGCATGGAATAAATGAATTAAATTATAACTCCTAAACATTAAAATTAAAACGCTTCGATCGAATTAAATTACAGTTCAGTTTTAGAATATTTCGGCTTTAGTTGCTCTATTCTTTGTATAAAATCGGTTTTTTCGATACAGCCGTCACATGTCTCATCCCAATCATTTAGAATTTTCTTTAGATCGCGAACTTTCAATTTTTTCAAGTCCACGGCATTGATATCGATTTGTTTCTCTGTAAAACACAAAACAAAATAGCAAAATACAGAAGTGTTTTCTCTATTCGCCGTCCGCTATAGCTAGTTATTTTTAGAAAGTTTGCCACGAACGTTTATTACGTACCGAAACGTAGATCGCAGATCTGTGCGTCTTTCCGTTTAAGCTTTTCGCAGATTTTTTCAGCTGGCATCGACCAACTGAGTGGTTTTGAGAGTTCCCCTAAAATTCCTGTAGCCGATTCTTCTACACCGCCTAAATAGTAGCACTAAAATTTTAAAATAAGATTTTTGAGTATGATTGTGTTTGCCTATTGTGGAAAATTATCTTATGGATATGAATTTCAACACAATTTTTTAGCTATTAAATATGGGGAAACTATATGGAAACTTTATTGATTATTTTAATGCTGATTTCGAAAGAATAAAGTGTGCCGGAGGGCAAGCTATGTTGGTCCTATTGCCTTGAAATTCACGCGAGATAAGACAGCTCGTATTCTTTTGTTCAACAACAGTTTACGTCAGTAACCCGCAATAGCGGTGTTAAGCTAGATGGGAGATGAGACTTAAATGCACATCCTAACTCTTATAGATGACTGCAATTATAAAGCTTGATTGGGAACTGCGAGAAAACGGCAAAACCTTCACAAAAAAGATTAGGCCAGTTAAATTATTGATTAAATTAAATAGTCACAAGCAGTTAAAGCTTCTGCATTTTGTCAAAGTAGTTACCACGAAGTAAAAGTGATGATCAGCTATGGTTGTCTGATGAAGATAGAATGTTAAGCTAATACAAAGAACTATTGGTGTTCTTCCAGCTTTATTTGCGAATTTATATATTCCCATGTCTATAAAGACAATTTCTTCTTTTTATAGCTAGCTTCGAAGCGCAGGCCTGCTATTGCATAGCGAAAAAAAAAATGTTCGGTATGAAAACGAATCATTCACCGGGAGTGTGTTCAATATTCTATTAGCTGCTCTTTTAGCAGCTCTGGCTGTCCAATGTCACGAAATAGCTACTTTCTTATGCTTGCTATTTGACAGTCGGGCTGTCCAAGATTCCGGAATAGCTGCTATGGTAGCAGCTACTTGCTGCTCGCAGTCTCGAGGATAGCAAGAAAGTACCTAAGGTAAAATGGACGTGCGTAAACTGCTGATACACTGTTCAAACGTCGTTTTGGATTGGAAATGGGAATGAAAAGCGGTTTTCGCGCTTTGGTGGCAAAGGAGATGAACAATAAATTTGAGTATAGTGCAATCATAAACTAAATACGGGCTTTTGAACACTTTAACTCAACTTGAGTTTTCAGTAGGCTTTTACACAGCGCAACACATCTTGAGTTGTTAGAAGGCACGTGTGAAGCGCAACAGGCCGGGTACGTTGATTCGTGTATCATGAAATTTTCAGTTTCTTTTCCGCTCTTTTTCACAGATATGGTGTCAAAAGCCGGGAATAAGTGAAACGTTTTGAATATGTTAGGAAAATTTTAATAGTTTCTGCATCTGTATGGTGAAAACTCAGAAGGTTCAACAATTTTCAAAGTGTAATACAAATGGTGAGCTGATCCACGTAAATGCAAAGATTAAAGTTAAAAAAAACTGGAAAAAATTTATTATTGAGTTGTGCTGTGTAAAAACCGACCTACGTAACAGCTCTTGGCTGTCCAATATACATAGCTGCTTCACCTAGCTACTGAGAATATTACACTTGCTAAAGTGATGCTATGCTATGCTTTTGGAGCAGCTATAGCATGCACATTGAACACACCCCGGCTGATTAAAAAAAACCCTATTCAACACAGACAATGGCCTCCGCCAGTTTCATTTGTGATCTGTTTTCTGAGAAAATAGATGAGGCTTTTATCGATATGTTGCTAATCGTTTTTCGTGAAAATAAAATGAATCGCATAAACATAGGTGCACTAAGAGCAATGTCTTCAAATCGTTCTGTTGTCACTTACTTAACGGCGTCCCCTATTGTTCTTACACAGAAAATGAGATAAAAGGATAAACATTTTCGATAGGAAAATTTCAAAAGTTCAATTAATTCTGTGATTCGAATCAAATCAAAATCAATAGTTTCTAATAGCTACCTAGCATAATTTAACGAAAACCAAAGATATGACTAAAATCAGAAGTTGATTTTCTACTTTCTGGTATTTAGATAATCTTTTGTACTTTATGTATTTTTTTGTACTTGTACTTGAATACAACAATATTTGAAATCAACGTAATGTCATAAAATGGTCTTATTCGCTGAACATAATTCTTGATATTGCAGATAATTTCACAAAAAGCACATTTTGGTAATTTATCGAGAATGAAGCTAATTTATCAGGCTTATAACAATGCAGTATATTAATTATTAGGTTATTAGCATACGTTAGAAATCGCACACTTGTCGCACTTTACCGTTATTACTCTTGATAAGCAACGACAGAATATTTTGTGAAGAATCCTGACTCTTAAAAACATCAATGCATGGGCGACATAAATTGCAGCATTTCAAATTTGTAGGTACTTACAAATCGATGCTCCTTATTTTTCGCAGTTTTACAATACTTCCTAAATTCACTTTCAATTAATTTAGTATCCTTTTTTGTACTTTCATCTAATGATTCTGCAAACTTGCGAACAGTCTTAATACAAACTGCAATTAGAAATAAAATTGCAATAAACACCTTAATATTTTTTAAACAGTTATAATCTCACCTTCACAGTCCTCTTCTTTGAACCCGGAAGAAATTGTTGCTAGTAGCACAATAATTGCTACAAAAATATATTTCTCCATTTTTCTAGAAAAATTTACTGTAACCTAAACGATTTGTGATCGGTCTTCCTGAATGAAAGTGATTAAACTAGTTTTAGAGGCAATTTCAACACACAATGAAATTCAGCTTCTTGCTTGGAAATAATAGTTTCTTTTACAATCTAGCGACAGATAATGGACTAAATTATTTGACAACCGGCGCTCACTTCCACTTTTGTGACACATCACTAAAGTGCAGAACTTGGCGATTTATGATTGGCTAACGTCATTAGTTCTGCGAGATACAGTTCAGTGTGTCTAAATAGAGGGGAAATTTAAATCTGTCGTTTTCAAATGATTGAGTTTAGGCCAAAATGAAGTTTAACTACTTTCCAAAATAATTAATGATTTTCCAGAAAACTTTAACGTAATCTCACACTGTGAATACGAGCTGGAACTGATTTATTTTCTTGTAATTTATTATCATGCACACAGCAAGCCACAATAAAGCCATGCTAAGCACATACTAATGTTTCTCTGGACCTACTATTAGCAACAAGTGGTTTGCCAGGTCAGCTGCCATCAACATCATACATTGGCCCGATGTTTTGCTCTGTCAATGGTTGCTTTTGTTCCGTGTTATGTTATAATTCCATTCATTCTTAATCCAAATATCGCACATTTCCACAGGTGCTGAGCAAGTGCTATTGGTCAATACGTGGGCCATAATGTTTAGCAAATACACTAGCCAAACACCTTTGAACACATGCTCGTCCTAAAACTGAATATCTGAACGCATACCTGTGTCCTGCATTATCGACATCACCAGACGAGTTTCTATTCCATCAAATGTCATTTCGCAAGTCTTTCACTTCGTCCGTCCCGGGATCGTTCTGTTTTGTAGTAAAAATTTCTTGTGTGAATGGCGAAGGGTTTGTCATTATGAATTTTAATGAAATATTATCTAGAGGCTGTCTTTTAAAGTAAATGTTTCCGTCAGTTCGTGTACGTACAAAAAGATTAAAGTGAATTTTTATTTACATCAAAAAATATATCATCTGTGTCTAAACTAATTATGAAGATATTTTGCGTTCTTCCTAAAAACTAACGAAGACGATGCCAGTGTAATTAATCACCAGTAAGAAATCTATGTAAAAGTTATATGTAAGTTTTTCAATCAGTTTCGAGAATTTCATGTTCGTTGAATGTCTGATAGTTGTTTGCACGTGTATATTCGTCATTGTCCTGCTAAGGGTGAAAGAACCTTTTCCTTCTGATTAGAAATAACTGGCCAGCTACACTATACCACTCGATTGAATTAGCCTTTGGACTAAACTAACAAAGAACCAAAGGCTTGGTTAGTGACTTTTGTATTTTGCGGAATCGCTGCAAAAAATCGACGACATGTAAATGGTTTGAAAAGTCGATATGATTAAGAATCAAAACAGGTTGTGAATTATTGAAGAAATCTGATTGGAATTATTGTAAGGGGTTTCCTTCTACTATTCATAACAGTGAACGGAAGTGGCTTGTTCAATTAAATTGTTCGCATATTTGATATCTATAAAGCGTGATTAATACGACCTTAGATACTTAAACGTGTTCCTTTGGTGGAACGCAAACAAGCGCAGAGAAATATGGGCATGAGTCAGTGCAACTAGGTATCACACGCTCTGAGTAAATAAATACTAAAACAGAAATATCAGTAAAAGACAATCGAATGGTAATGATAAGGCAGCTGTGTGAATAAGAGTTAGTTTTAATGTAGATGAAAGGCGTCTTTATGATAAGTTGCATTGCTGCTGCCCGATGTATTGTATTCCCTTGACCTGTACACTACTTGTAGGTGCCTGCACGTAAATTCGTACTTTCAAAGCAGATATGCAGAGCCATTCAATTGTTATGCTGATAACTTTGAACTAGTATTTCCAGGAATGATTTAAGTGCTTTTTAAAGTAGATTCTAGATAATTTTGCAGATTTGGTAGTGTGTTTTCTATGTACAACTTTGCTAAAAGGGTGTCGGTACAAAGAGTATCGTCAACGTATTTGCGCAAAAATTTTCAAATCACTAAAGAATAAAGATGCGACTATCATTGAATATGTTCAAGCCGAAACGAGTATATTAATATATAAACATATATATATATATATATATATATATATATATATATATATATATATATATATATATATATATATATATATATGTATATATATATATATATATATATATATATATATATATATATGTATATATATATATATATATATATATATATATATATATATATATATATATATATATATATATATATATATATATATATATATATATATATATATATATATACAGTAGTGTTCACAAAAATAGCAGTGCATGAAAATAGTAGGGGATTTATGGTCAATTATTGAACTATTCAATATTTCTTTATTATCTCTTCGGAAATGTTTGTTGATTACATATCATGTATGTACTTTTGAAACAAAATAAGTTTATGGTACTTTATGTAAATTTAGTTACGATGTAAAATTTGTTGAAAGTAGTGTTCATAAAAATAGCAGTTATTATACAAAGCTAGATAAAATCGCAGAAAATCACAAAAAAGTTCAAGCTTCTACTTCTATTAATATTCTTAGAGAGTATTATTCAGTACTTTGTCGAATAACCATTATTTCGCAAAACAGCCGCACACCTGTGTGGCATAGAGTCGACCAATTTTTGACAACGTTCCAGAGGGATGGAATTCCACGCTTGTCGCACAACGATCCATAATTCCGTCGTATTCTTGGGACTTTTTTCATGTACAGCGTTTTTTACATCAGCGAACAGGTTTTCAATCGGATTTAAATCCGGAGATTGTGCTGGCCAACACATTACCCTCACTTTCTGTTCTTCAAACCATAATTTGGCTAGTTTGCTCGTATGTTTGGGGTCATTATCTTGCTGGTAGATCCATTTTAGAGGCATTTCTTCTTCGGCAAACGGCAGCATGACCTTTTCCAGTATTTTCACGTACTGGTATTGATTTAAATTGCCTTCTACTCGATAAATTGGTCCTACACCATGATAAGAAAAACAAGCCCAAACCATCAGTTTTCCTCCACCATGTTTTACTGTCTTAATAGTAAACTGTGGTTTAGTTGCTGAGTTTGGTGGCCGTCTTACATACTGCCGACGACCTGCGGAGCCATACAGAACAATTTTACTCTCATCACTCCATAAGATATTTCTCCATTTTTCCTGAGGCCAATCCACATGCTTTTTTGCAAATTCTAGCCTTCTAGTTACATGTCTCTTTGTCAACAACGGTACCTTGCGGGGGCTTCTGGCTGGCAATTTAACTTCTAGCAAACGCCTTCTAATTGTCACCGAGCTTATGTCAAGCTGAAGATCCTCTTTTATTTTTCTGGAGCTAATCATTGGGTTCGTCTTCACTAGGCTAACTATTTTTCGGTCCGTCCTTTTGTCTGTTACTCGCTTTGGTCCACGCGTTTCCACTTTTCTCTTCCATTTCAAGGCATTGCTTACCATTTTAGCAGAACAACCAATTATTTTTTGTATTTCCAGATATGTTTTTCCTTCCTGCCGTAGCTTAATAATTAAATTTCGCTGCTCTTCGGTGCAGTGTTTAGAACGACCCATCACTACAATTTCGATTACAATTTTTTCAACGATTTAGATCACAAACAACGTTTACTTACCGTTCTTTATGTCAACAATAAAAAGCAGAAACAATGTTAAAAAGATTATTATTTTGCGTCAAGTTATTCTCCGACTGCTATTTTTGTGAACAGCTATATTTTCGAGTACTAGCACGAATGACACTATGAAAAAAAAACATCGCAAGTGTCGCACATTTGAAAGATCCCGTTATGCTAAGATATTTACAGTGATCGATCGAAACCAGTTTTGCATTACCCATAGAGCAAGTGCTGAGGGATATGGTCATGTTTCTGAAAACAGACTCTGCACTGCTATTTTCATGAACACAACTGTATATATATATATATATATATATATATATATATATATATATATATATAAATTTATTTATATAAATTTAACTATAACAATAACAAAGTAAATAAATTTATATATATATATATATATATATATATATATTTTATGTAAATATATATATATATATATATATATATATATATATATATATATATATATATATATATATATATATATATATATATATATAAAATATATATATATATATATATATATATATATATATATATATATATATATATATATATATATATAAAATATATATATATATAAATTTATTTACCTTGCTTCTATCAAATTCCTTTTCGCTAAACTAAACAGTGGTAAAAATAAATAAAAGTCTAAAATAAAGTTAGCCGCAAACACTGGTTCTGTTATTCCTTTGATTTTTGTTTAAGACCTATGCTTTTGCTACTTAACTTTATAGGAGAATATTATTGCTACACATCAATCACATACTGATCACACGTCAAACACTAAACAAAATCGTTTTATAATATCAAGCATGTAAAATTGACTCACGATTGGAAATTTAAAATAAAAACATAGATAAGGACATCCGTTCCTGTTATCACAACTGTAATCATGATAAATTCTACAGTGGGGGTGTAAAATAAATCTCCCTCTGTTTGGCTCTTATCGTTTATGTTTTTCCGCAGATTATGTATTTTTTGCAAAAAGATCGTAAAATAAATATCGTAAAATAGAATCTATTCGAAAAATTAATGATGCATTCAAAGCTAAATGTACGATGAGGCATTCGTGAAGTTTTCGCGAGAAGTACGCAATGTCAATATTTTTTATCTGAAATTCCTGTTTCATGCTTGTCATAATTATTTATTGTTTTTGCCTCAAACGTCAATTATGTGATAAACAATTGTGTCTATTTCTCGTAAAATGAAACTAAGACGTCACTAATTGATGTCGTGTCAAGTTTATGTTAGTTGCAGAGGTGCCCGTTCGCATCAATATACATACAAGCTTTCGATAGCAGCGCGTATTGCACGTTATATTACTTTGTTTCTTGCATACATTTTCATGTCTCATTCACATAGGATTAGTCATTTATCACAAAGGCAATTAGGCTACTTCAAATATAATATATAAGTCCAAATAAACTCCACGTTAGACCAAGTGGCTATCAGTCGAAGAGAATGCCTTTAGTTACTGTACTCAGGAAACCATCTAGTTCTTTCAATAAGCTTCATAAGTACCTTTAAGCCAATAAAAGGATAGATCAGTCAGATGAGAAAGGAAATATGCCCAGAGCGCAGCCATTCTTCTCCTTACCTAAATCAGAAGTTGGCACATGATCACCTCAACGATATCTCATAATATGTTGTGCTCCTCTCTCTGTTCCACGCTGAGGCTTGTTCCCGGTTGTGTTCAGTTAATCTAACACCAACTAGCCGATTTCTTTGTTCGATGTATATTTTATCATAATCCGGCTAAGTAATCCCGTAAACTCTACACTTCTCTTTGTTTTGCCTTTTTTGTCTTTCACGTGGCCTAGCCTAGAACCTAGTAATTTAGCCTTTTTTTACCAGAACTGACTTCATGTCAAAGCCTCCGAAAATTGGCGATGAAATTATTGGAATATATATAGCTGTTTTTTTGTTCTTCTTGTATAAGCAGCGACGTTAACTGATCGCGCTGTATTTTGTCTTTCTCGTTTTTTATGACTTCGAATTATTTTCTTGTCAAAACTATTTTTCCTTACTATATCTTCAATATACTTTATCTCTGAGCAAAATCCTTTCTGATCGATGGGCACTGTTAATAGCTGGTGAATCAGCCAGTTGTAGGGTGCCATTTTGTGAGAGTCCCTATGCTCAAACTTGGATGGTGTTCTTCTCTAGGTGTGCATGGTTTCCCGGTAGATGTTGGACACAACCCCATCTTCTCTCAAATCTAAGAACGGTATTGTTTTCGACTTGCATTGAAAATTGGAAATCTCTAGAGCTTTGTTCGGCTTTTATAAACTTGCTTCCAAACCAACTGTTTTTCACGATAAGCAGGATGTCGTCTACATATCTCATCCATAAACGAGGAAGTGAACTTTGTTCATGTTGTTTTTTTCCGTCTGTCCATAAATATCTCACTTATAAAAAGTGATAAAAGAGCTCCCGTTGCGACACTTTTAATAGCTTTGAAGTACTTGCCTCTGAAAGTAAAGTAGCTTTCACTCATGCAAATTGAAGTGAACAAAGTTTCAAGTAGTCTTTAACCCTCTTCCTCCACTCCGATGCGTTATTCTTCTCTAATAGCCAAACCTTAAAGAAACCAAATGCATGTTTTACCGGCACGCTTAGGAACAAAGCCTTGACATCAAAATATACAACTAGTACACCTTCCTCTATTGCTGTCACTCTTCCAAGCCCATCACTAATCTTTCCTAAAGCTCTACATTCGTCTACCATCCATTTTCGTCCTTATTGGTGCGTTTGCAGAGGTGACAGTCTCCCCTAGCTCATTTTTTTCTTTGTGTATTTTCGGAAATTCTTGACAACGCTAGGTTTTTGACCCGTAGTTTGTTTACTTCTCCACTAGTCCCCATGCAATCTTTCAAGATCCTTTCTACGCGTTTGATAAGTTCTGGTAAAGGATCTATTGTTGAGCTTTTCCATGACTAATCATTCATATTCATCCTTGTCCATTATGACCATATTCCTTTATCTACTTTAGTATAAAAGATCTGTTTGAAAGCCAACTCTTTAAGCACATTTGTGTCTTACCTGCATTCCTCCTCTTACTACTTTCCTTTCTGATGAGTTTAGCCACGTAGCCTGTAAGCGGTGCTTTCTCCTCTTCGAGAGCTGTTATTATCGCTGCGTTCACATCTACCACCAAGTCTGCTGTTGGAAAAGCTGTTTTCTTGACAGAAAAATTCAAGTTTCGGTTAAGCATCTCCATTTGCTCTCTCGTAATTCGGGCCGTGGACTTGCTCATCAAATAGTTGAGGATAGCCTCTATGGCATTTTTTTCTGGTATCCTCTCATCAGCTCTTTCAATTTCCTCGGCATAATACTCCTATTACTGTTTTTCTCACATTCGATAGCCATGTTGGCTTTTGCTACAATGCCTAGAATGTTTCCTTTTTTATCCTAAGTATCACTTGCCATGGCCATTACCCTCAAAATATCGATATCTGTCAAGCTAGAAAAAAACTAGATCATAATAAATTCAGTTAAAAGTTACTATAAAAACTTATCAATTTTGACTAGTGTTATAATTGTATTAACCAATTCCAACTTTCACAGCAATCACTCGTGCTGCTGACAATAGTGAATTGATATATGATCCCTGCTTATGAAACAAAACTTGAGATATTAATTTACTGAGTACGAAATAAATGTCTTAATTAAACTACAAGTACAATCGGTAATTTGTTAGTTCCTAGCAATTTGATTTATTCGCTACAGAACAAAATATATTTCAATTCTATAATAATTCTACTAATATCAAGCCTATTATGTCGAGCCATGATCATTCGACACAGCCAAATAATATGATTATTTAATCAGGTCGATATGCACACTACAAAACCACTTAAATCCCTTGTTTCGAAAAGCCACATGTAATTTTCGATATGTACTAAGAATGGACAGAGTCGCACTGTCTGTACCTCGTGCAGAAATTTGATTCAATATATTGAATTAAAGTAACCTTTATAGTGACTTTAATTGAGTCTGAGCTCGGATGATGTATCTGGTTTTGTTATGTTTATTAGCCAGAGAGTTGTCGGTTTCTTTTCAATATCAATGTGCAGAAAAATATACATGCGCACAGCTTTTTGATGACTAATATGCATAATTATGTGAACATTGTGCTGTTTATCTTGGTACTGTTTTGTTGCAAACATTTTTCCGCAGCATACTTTGCGGTTACGATTAGATTGTATGAGCAGCTCTATTGAATAATGTTTATTGCAAATAATATTTTGTGTAATTATAGGTTTCTAGTGAGCTACATGTTTTGCAATGGACACACTCAGAGTGTCATCCGATATGCGTACCACGTCTAAGTCGAGGGATCCACCGAGTCGATCACCGTCTCCTAGCTTCTATGAAGAAAGTAAAGATCAAGTATATAGTAACATGAAAGCAAATGAATGAAAGCGGCATGAAAATAAAACAATTTCTTTAGTTAATTAAGTAAAAATAATATTAATCTCAAGCACCATCGATCGAAATTTAAATGTTCAAACAGAAATTTCGAGCAACCACCGCCAAAAATTGATCAAAACATACTTTACACCACCGTAATTATTGAATTGTTTGCGATTGAATTGAAATAGTTGTTGTTGGCTTAAAATGAAGCCATCTGTGTTATACATAACATATAGTGTAACTCTTTATGCGACTCTTCGTAAAATCATGCGTGAATTCATTCAAATCCGTTTCAATTTTGCCCCGTTTATTAGAATACAAAAAAAATCAACCAGCTTCTTTCATTGATTTATGCATGACGTATCCTAAATAATCTGTTTCAATATCTTAGTAACTATCGAAATGATTTCAGTGTCCCGAGAACAATATATGGATCGGGACTTTGTAGAACCTGCTCATAGCAGTTTACGATTTCGCAGTCAGAGTCCATCCGCAAGTCGACGAAGTCGAGATCGAAATAGACGCGATCTAACCACAGTTCGACAAGATCAAATTGGCGTTTCAATGTACAACGAAATGAATAATGCAGATACGTCGGGTACGCTTGATGATTCGAGACTGTCAGGTTAGTTGGTGACGTAGTAGTCTCATAGTGCTCAAATACATAACGATTCAATGTTCATAGATGAATGCGATAAAACACCAGGTAGTAAACCGTCAAAAGAACGAAAAAAATATCGTCATGAGAGAACGTATAGTGCCCAGGAACTTGACAGACTAACTACGAAAATTCAGTGTACAAAAGAATCAATTAGGAAAGAACAGACAGCTCGCGATGGTAAATGTTAATTTCAATTATTTTCGTATGATATTATTGATTTTTTGCTCCTAGATAACGTCAATGAATACCTTAAACTAGCTGCAAATGCTGACAAGCAACAATTGCAACGTATTAAAGTATGCAATTATAAAAGCATTATCTAAAGATTAATCTTATTAGTGTAAACTGTCTTGCAGGCCGTCTTTGAAAAGAAAAACCAGAAAAGCGCCCATAGTATATCTCAACTGCAAAAAAAATTAGAAACCTATACGAAAAGGCTGAAAGGCATGCAAACCCAAAACTATAGTAATAAATCACAACACCGTCAACCTAGAGAAATGCTACGGGACGTTGGTCATGGCTTAAGGTAGGTTCTGAAGGTTTTGGAATATAGTGGTTCACATGAAAATGCAAACTTTAGGTAGCGCTTTTGTGAGATTGGCAGGATAATATTTGCGTCAATACTTTATAGGAAGTACAAAGCAGCGATATGCCTCTATAATTTTCGCACTGTAGTTTGTTGAGCAATGTACAGAATTACGAAGCTCTTTAAAATGAGTCAATCTGTGCTTAGCCTGGTTATCATCAGTGTTGACATTTCGTTGTCTTGTGCTTGTGACCGTTGTCTTGTGCTGATATCTTAGAAAGTTCGTTCCTCCAAGCTTAGAGTTTGGCGCAATGAACTCACGATTCGTCCTCTGCAAAATTGTAAACCATTTCGGCCCTTACGAAAATGTATCAGAAAGGGTTCGACATATGGATACGACCCCGCAAACGAAATACGGACTACACATTTGAATCCTGGAATGTTAGATCACTAAACAAATTTGGCGCTGTTAAAGCATTATCACGCTGACTTCAATGCTAAAGTCAGGAATGAAGAATATATCGGAGAGCGACTAAAAGGCTATATACGTAACACGGCCAACGCCTAATGTACTTTGTGTGTAGCAGATGCATAATCATAAGTTCGACATGGTACCAAATCTAATCCAAATAATGGTGTCCAAAGCATATGATACAAAGTCCAGTCCTCTATTTACGTTCGGCATCGGAAAACTCTAAATGGCGTCGATGGCGGAAAATTTCGAAAAAAACCTCTTGAAGACGAAGCCAAACCCCATCCTACAAGATAATACAGTAAGGCCGTTTGATAGAGTCTGCATTGAGATGAGGACAACCATTAAAACCATTGCATTAAGTATGAAGCTGGGCTCAAAAGAAAAAAATGGTTTACCTACGAGTACCAAGATATGCTTGACAAAAAAGCTTACAGACATTTCTCGAAAGGAATAAAAGAACAAAGAAAACACATATGAAAACCTCTGACAAGTAGCGAATGAAATCATTATATGTAAGGAACGGAACGGGATATAATGACGATCGATTGACGGGAAGGAATTGAGTTCGTTTGGAGCTAGTGAAGTGATTCACACTTACTCCATTTTTCTTTGTTAGCAGTCTTGCGCTCAGCTATGATTCTTGGCTACCTAGAGTACTTAGATTTAGTTTATGTATAATTGATTTGACTAGCTAGCAATTTTTTTGATGTGTTTCTGATTCCCTAATCGAGAATCTGACAATAACCATGAAACTATTAGTGTGGCGGTCTATTTTGTCGAAGAGGTTTAAAGCTTTGTCACCCAGTGGCGGCTCGTCAGGGTGGGCCCGGCCCGCCTGGCCCACCCTGACGAGCCGCTACTGGGCCCGCTCGACACAAAAACACTATTATAAGGTATACGAGAAATATCTACTTTACTTTAACTCAGTGGCGGCTTGTCAGGGTGGGCCAGGCGGGCCGGGCCCACCCTGACGAGCCGCCACTGTTGTTACCTATGCACTTCTTCGATCGTACGACTTCTATTCTAAAGTCTTCAAGTATGTCCACGGATCTAATGTCATTTCCCATTTGTGGATGTAGTCAACAAGCGTATTTATGAAGAATTGCAGATTTGAAGTGACGGCTTCGGTTTGTCGGGACATGTGAAAGATGCTTCGGCGAATATAGTTTAGCTACGGGCAGTTTAAGGATGTCTGCAGTGTATACGAGTATATTATAGAATAAAGAGGATAATGGAGATTCTTGAGGAACTTCAGCTGCAATTTACTTCTCCGGTGAGAAGTGCCTGCCATTTCAGGTACAGAAGTTTCGGTAGTTTCGAAAGTTTCCATGCATCTGAATGCCTTCTCAGACAGAGTATGGCGTTGATTATGTCCGTTATGGTTTTTAATATTTCTGGTAGCTGTGTCAAGCAAATGTTTTTAATGTTTTACGACGTTTCAGTCCGTTCATCAAGATCCTCACTTCTTGAAAGTCAGCCGACCTTAACGGCTCTACCTCCCAAGATTCAAAACTATCAAGGGTTACGGCCACTCGTTCGATGTATTCTTCATATTCTAGGTCGTCCTCAGATGAGATGCTACTGTGGAATTGTGTTTCGAAGGAGACCGCAAAGGCATTCGTTTTAGCTATTTTAGACCCTGTGTGCCGCAGATTAGTAGCATTAAAAGTTTGTTTTTGGTCTTGAAGTGTCGAAACAGTCGCTGTAGGGTGCTATCCCTGGGCGCAATGGTTGGCATCAAACCCTCCCATTGCGCATTCTGGCGTTAGGATATCTGATCACGTACATAGTTGTTAAGTCATAGTTGTTGGGTCATCTGTGCGTCTAGTTCTTCGCCGGAGCTGATTAATCCTCCGTATAAGTAACTTAATTGATTTAGGGAGTTGTATAAAGCTCAAAGATGGAAATTTAAGATTATATTATGCAGGCCGATGTTTTGATTCTGACTTCGTGAATTTTGAAACAGTTTTTGTTACTGTTGGTTTAGACTAAGCTTGCACCGCCCCATGTACACATTCAACTGTCTCCTTGCACTCGAACTTTGCCTTTTCCAGCGTAATGTCTTTAAAAAGGCCTTCCTTGAGCTTCGTAGCATCATAAAAATAGTCTGTATTATATGAAACGTTAATTTTTGCAGACACGTTGGTGGTAATATCCGAGATGGGATTACTGGTTTCTCTGGATCAGTTATGTCAAAACCTAGAGAATTCGCTCATTTGATTAAAAATAAATTTGGTAGTGCAGACAATATAAACGAAATAGCAGGTAATTATTGACAAATTCAATTGAAGTAATGTTTGATATCTACAATAAATTATCGTCTCTCCTAGAAGCAGATCTATCAGCTTTAAATGTATCAGCATCCTCACAACAACCGGATTCGCATACGGGCGGAGGAGTTTCAACACCGAACAATACAACACAAGCAGCGTCAATGAGCTCAGGTAATACTGGAGGTGCAGGAAGTGGTAAATTCAATAGTGAAAACGGCAGTGAATGCAGTAGCGTAACGAGCGAGAGTATACCACCTGGGTAAGTATATCACTTAGGCAGTTTAGTCACCGAAAGAGAACTTTTCTAATTGTTTCTCTGCGGAGTAAAACGCCTAAACGTTCAATTTCTACTTTATATTCAAGTAGCTCTGGAAAAAGTCAATCCGCCACTAGTCAATTGATGTTGAAGGCACTTCTGACGGAACTTCAAGAGCGAAAGGATGAAAATGAGAAATTACGCGAAAGACTTGAACGGCTGGAGGTAAAGTGTTTTCTGCATATTTTTAGTATCATTCGAAATTGATTTGATCGTTTTACAGACGACACAGAAAGAATATCAAGACTTGACGGTAACTTTGGAGGGTGAACGCTATCGCGCTGAAAGACTGGAAGAGCAAATCAATGACTTGACCGAACTTCACCAAAACGAAATCGAAAATCTAAAGCAGAATATTGCAGACATGGAAGAGAAGGTCCAGTATCAAAGTGACGAAAGGCTGAGAGATGTGAACGAAGTTCTCGAAAACTGTCAGACACGAGTACGTGTCTGCTTATTTAAAAAATGTAACTCAAACACATTTAATTAATGCACTATTTTACAGATTTCTAAAATAGAACATCTATCACAACAACAGTACGTGACTGTGGAAGGAATAGATAATTCAAATGCACGAGCGCTTGTTGTAAAGTTAATTAATGTAGTGCTAACAATACTGCAAGTAATACTTTTGCTCGTAGCTACGGCTGCTGGTATCATTATGCCTTTCTTAAAAACCAGGTAATTTTACTTCAGTGCCAGAAACTGCGATTTTGTATACAATGCTTTTACATTTATTTAAACAGAGTTCGTGTTCTGACTACAGTTTTTTCGATATTTTTTGTGATATTTGTGATACGTCAATGGCCTGATCTGAGAGATATTGGAGTTCATATAGTGCGACATTTAAAAGAATCGCTAGTGGTGAAGTAGGGCACTATTTGTAGGGGAAAAAAATAGATCAATACGAACAATCTGTACATAACACTTTTTTTACGTTTAAAGTATGCGACAATAGCGTAGTGTTGGGTCAAGTTAACGAAAAAATAACAGGAATGTTCGGTTTAAAATAACTTACTAATTTATTTATGCCTATTGTCAACAATGTTAGTATATTTGAAATTGTGACAAAAAAGATCCTTACACTTGTCGACGAGATTAGTTTGCAAACAATGTACGGTTTTCATCAATCTATTTTATTTTATTCACACGAAGCTTAGCAAGTCATACAAACCAGTAAAATCTAAAACATTCTATTCTACATCAGCAGGCAGTTCAAAAAGATCAAATATACCACGTATCATATTTCAAATGTTGGTTTTGGGTTGGAGAAGTTTTATTCTCCTCAGCTCATCGTTTTAATACGAGATTTAAATATTAAAGCACGACTATAGTTTTCAATGTTTCAACTGTGAGTGTCATTTCTTGGATTTGTGTCACACTTACAATCCCTAGCACGACCCACTTTGCTAATAATGTGCCCACCGAGCGCTATTGTCACATCCTGACATTTCATAAAAGTAAAAAGAATATTATTGGACAAGCAATTATATTTGTGGCCTAAAAGAAGTTCGTTAGTAGTGAATGTTTTGTTGACTTTTAGGTGAAAGTAGTGTAGTATCATTTTCATGCGATTATGTATTTAAAAGTTATTCTCATAAATATCTGTTAACTAGACTCGGTATGTGTTAGAGAATGGCGAAAATTATGTTCCTGATGATTTAAAAACAATACACACTTGACCTTCATTGTTATCATGCATAAGAGATTAAGCTATCATCACTGAAAAAACACACATGATCAATTAGACGATGCTTGAAAATGTTTGTAAAACTGTAAAACTAGCTCGGAAAAAGAAACATGTAATGTAGTCCAAAGGATTTTTCTACAGCTATTCGGCCGTAAAATTTTTAAACTATTAAGAAAGAAAAAGACGCTAAATTAATAAGTGTTTGTTATATTGTATTATTGGTGAGCTTCTTTGGGAGTTTATGACGGTATTTATACTTGTCGAAAAATATTGTTAATTTATAAGTTAGTTTCATTGATTTGGTTGCCTTGAGGGCCTTAATTATAAGAATATTTCGAATATTTGTATCAAACGGTTTTCTTGGTAAATAAATAGATGATTATGGTTAAAGTGAAATGAAAACCAGAAACAGAAAACATCCAACAAGTGTCTAAATGGAAGTTATAGATGACAATTTTAACATTGGGCTGTGTATATTTTTTCATCTCATCTCACCAATATGTCCACAATAAAGCAGTCACCAAGGGTTGGAACATCTCATTCTTAAAGACTGTTCAAATTCGTCTCAAGTGTACACAAATTAGTTACATAAACAAGTGTGAATTTACATCTCGTACATAAATACTATGTATTTTTGCATTACAAAAAAGATGCCCACATATGGTATAAGGATGTTGTTTATGAAATTTATGCCTGAAAAAATTATTTACCTGCTATATAAATAGCTGGTAATAAAAGTTTTTTGCCAAATTACTTCGATTTTAATCGAACCTATTGTAGAATGGATGTTGTCGTTAATGAAGTCTTCAGCTGAGTCATGGAAGAAACCGAATTGTGGCAATTAGCTCGGGTAAAACTCGACTTAATGGTATCCAGTCGAAGAATATAACCACCAGAGCGCAGCACCAGGAGTTAAACGTTGAAGAGAACATAAGATACAAACCCCAACACAAAAACACAAGCTAACTTTTCTTACCAGGCAGACATATATCGGTAAAATAATCTAACGGCTATGTGGAACATGAATTTAGTCGAAGCTTTTCTATATCTTTGGGGCAAACGCAGCAATTTACCTACTTCTCCGTATACTTTGTTTTAATCGTCATAAATATCAGGCTCTGCGGCTGCCTCTGTCAGACAGACTCCGAAGAAGGCGCACCGGCAAATTAGATTTGGACTAATTATGTAAAAACAACCATCAATACAATTATAATAAACAGAGTAATGATTTATTATCATCAATTATATATTCACGTCTGTAAAAAAATTATCAAAGAAAAAACTAATAATACAAATGGCATAAATATTAAAACTTATTTCAAGCTCATAAAAAATATTTTTTTTTTATTTTATATTGTATTTAAATTAATTATAGAAGAGAGCTCAGACTAACAATTTCTCATTCGAAACGTCTATGATAATCAGCTTATAAATAAAGCAATTAACCAAACAAAATTAATGAAACAAATCGAAATATATGGCACGGGCTTAAAATAAATTTATCATAGCTCCTGATACCACAAATCAATATTTTATATTAAACTATTTAAATTTAAGCCATAAAAAACAACCACTTCAAAATTAATTAATTTAGAGGAAATCAGTGTAAAACTAAAAGTTATAATTCACGAAAAACCACCCCCAATTTCTTCTTCCACCTGAAAATACACCTCTGAATGGGTACCACCCATGTGGCTATAAGAATATAAATAAAAAATAAAAAGGAATAAAATAATGTCAGTCATGATCAGAACAACCCACACTTAATAAACTATTAACGAACCCAATAAATATAATGACGGAAGAGCTGCTATATTTGCTGATCTGAATAAAAATTATCATAAAAAATCGGTAAAAAATGTAATAGGTCGCGATTAATTAATATTCTTCGTCTTCCTAACCGACCTAATATAATCCTAAAAACTAAACAATATAATACGGAAGTTATAAGAATGAACACCTCAAATAGCCTAAACCAATTATTACAATAGAGGAATAGCAAACCTTTCTTTATTTAATTAACAGTATGCATGCCATTCTTTATTTAATTATCAGTCTGACGAAGAGAACTATCTAAACTAACTAAAAATCCACCGATTAATCTCTTAGTATTCAAAAGAAATTGAAGTATTTTTATTTGAAATTCCCAAATTAGCTAAAAAATAAAACAAAAAAATAATAATAAGCCATTTTAATAAAATACCGGTGTCATTCTTCCAATTTTCAATGAATTTTGAAATTTTACTTCATTTTCATCCCAAAAATAATTTTTCGCACATTGCGATTCTCACGTCGTTTACACAGTCCTCGAAATAACGAACTGTTGTGTTAACATGGCACCACTTGGTAATCGAGCTACTTATGGATTTTGAAGTTTCTGCATATGCAGAAGAAATCTCTTTCCTCGTGTCAGCGGTGTGTCGGTTGTCGTCTCGAACATCGAATATTATCTTTATACGAAAATATTCACAAACAACCTTCATTTACTCATAATTCATTAAGGTAAGAGAAAATGGTTTGGGTCAGAGCTCCGGGGCGTCGATTTTGCAAGAAATATTCGGGAGATAACTTCTGCCATTGCCACGTTTGTCTAAATCTTGCAAAATCGATAGGGGTCAAAAGTAGTTTTAATGTATGCAAGTCTTTAAAATATTCTCAATTTACTTTCAGTATGGCTAACCCTTTGGATGCTGAAAATTTTTGGACACAGAAAACCCTGTACAATGAAGCTGAAAAGAACTACGTTATGCACATATCGAAGGTGAGTGGTTTAAAAATAGCCTCGTGTATTGTGCACATGTCTCCTAAATAAAATATTTGAAACTAATTCGAAATTCGCAAGCTGCTGAGTGGATGTTTGGAAAAGGACAAGAAGCGCGCTCCGGTACTCAAAGGTAGTATTTCGCAAACCATTGCGACAGCACCTGCACTAACTGTCACTAAAAAGGAGAAAGAAAAGAAAAATAAGCAGGTCAATAAGATAGTTAATGTTGAGAGTAACGTTAAAGGGGCGCCAGTTCAACGAGTTCCCGCAAGTCCTCGAAAATTGCCGGTGGAAAGAGAAGTGGAAAACAAGGATGTCGTAAACACCGTTAACGCTCATCCTAATAAGAAATCGAAGAAAGATCGACGGTGGTATCACGCGAACAAGATCAATAATAGCGAAGATGAAGAATTAAACAATAAAAACACGAAAACATCAGTCAATGGCAGTGCAAAAGGAATTGAACATGCACAAGATGAGAAAAAAGTAGATAATATACAGAGTTGTTGTGTATTATTTTCTGCTTGAGTTCATCATTTGGTACAATTTTATTTATTCATTTCACACAGTTAGATTTCATCTTGAAACCATTCTGTTTAAATTTTGCATGCAGTTGTTGTGTGTTGCCTTTGTTAGAACTAGAAACATCTATATTCAGAATATATGATAAGCGATTTGTTTTTCTAGGCTGGCTCCGGAGCTAATCAAGGCACGCTAGTATCGGAGATCGCAAAAGCCAGACAACACATTAAGAATTCTCTCGAGCGGGTGAGTCAAGTGAAGTATATAATCTGAATGATTAAGAATAGAAAGCACTGAAAATTAATTTATAGATGGACGGGATCGCTGCACTAGCCGCTGCTTCGCCAGGAGGAGATGTCCTTCAACGAATTTCAGCTTTGGAGACAGAAAATAAAAACCTAGTTGAATGTAAGTACCGTCTGAGTTGTGGCGCAACTTAATTAAATGATCGTATCTTCTAGTGACCAATTTACTCCAGAAGACTTTAAGCCAGACACAAGATCGCGTGCAGGCACTCGAAACTCGTTTAAATACGTTGTCCATCTCTGGCGGTACCGTGGCAACAACAGCGGCCGCACCAGCGAATGGAACTGCTGCTAAGAAACCCGAGGCAGCCGAAGATGACGACGACGTCGACTTGTTCGGCTCCGAATCAGAGGTTTCACAAACACAGCCCATTAATATGAGCTCATTTGATACAATTCGTTTTTCTTACAGGGAGAAGATGAAGCAGCAGCTAAAGTACGGGAACAACGTTTGGCTGAATATGCAGCGAAAAAATCCAAAAGTAAAAACATCTAAGGTGTTATCGAAAGTAAAAAGTTAATGAAGTTATTTCTGTTTAGAGCCTGCGTTGATTGCTAAATCAAGTTTGGTGCTCGATATTAAACCATGGAGTGACGAGACCGATCTTAAAGCAATGGAGGAGGAAGTTCGTAAAATCGCATCGGAAGGTTTACTTTGGGGAGCATCAAAATTGGTTCCTGTTGCTTTCGGCATTAAGAAACTGACAATTTCCTGCGTCGTTGAAGATGAAAAGGTATCAATAGACTGGCTTACTGAACAAATCGAAGCAATCGAAGAACATGTTCAAAGTGTTGATGTTGCGGCTTTCAATAAAATTTAATCTTGCTCTGAAAGAATCAAATCAATTACCTTATTATCGGAAAATCGATTCATATTGTACTCAATGTGTGCATGCCATCCCGTAATAAAAATTACTGTGAAATAATTTTGAATTATCCTAGAATGTTTATTTTTAGAATTTGTTTATTGAAAGTGGTCGAAAATAGTACTCCTGAGAACTATCGGCAGCATCTAAGTCTGAGACTGATGGCAATCAGTCGATTAAAAAAATCCTATTATCTGAAGGAGGTCGTCGTTTTTAGTTTCAATAATTAAAAGCAATGAGGGTAGAGGTACAATCAGATTTCTCATATTTCTCACTAACCGTAGCAGCAAGTTTTTCCTAATGAACAAGTGCAAGTTTTTCCTAATGAAGTCTAGTAACAAGTAACAACGGACACCCTTGAGGAGTGTGTGAACCTATTGAACTCTAAGCTTAACAGCCGTCACCAGGTTCTTGAGCAGGATTCTGCTCCGGTGCATAAAACCCACATCACAGGTTGGAATGTCCTTCAGTAAGCCCAGATTTAAATCTCCTGGACTACAAGCTGCGGGCAGAGTTGGAGAGCATGGTCTGCAGAAGATGGCATCCAGTAACAGAGATCCTTAAGTGAGCTTTATAGCAACCAGTAGCTAATTTTCCTAGAAACGGTGCACACTGCCATATATGACTGCCCAAACAGATTAAAAAGTTGCATAAGAGTTAAAGGCGGTCATTAATAATTTTTTGTTTATTGTAGTCCTAACAGCGCGTCGTATAAAATTTATTAATTTTGTCAAAAAATCTCCATGATAGAACTTAAGAAAAAAATATTGTAGTCACATGCGAAGGAAAGACTTTTGCAGGATAAGAGTAAAGTCATTTACATAAAATAGGAATAAAAACCTGTAGCCTTGAGGAACACCAGTGCGGGTTCTGAAGGGAGCAACTCTAATTTAACGCTATAATTAAAGCACTCTTGAATCTGGATTTAGAGATGGACGGGGAATATTAGTTGGAGAATTTATTAAATATTTTACAGCATCTATTTATCGGTTCTCTGTCACCATAAATACTGTGATGTTGGTGCTCATGGAAGAGACGTGTGTGCCTAGTCCGTCTTACTGAATCATTGAACGCTATATTATTGCAAATATATTCAACGTTAATCAAGCTCCTAATCGCATCAGAAACGAAACATGAGCATAATAACGTTCTCCTTGAAGAAACTGTTGTCAGATTCAAAAGACTTAGCCTGTAACTAAAGGATGGAAGGAGTAATGGACGAACTAAAGATATATGCAGAGTTTTTGTGACCCATATGCTCTTGAATTTTTTTGCGCGCCTCTTTATGAATCCCAGCTGCTTGCTGGCTCTTGAAAGTACTTGGTCGCATCGAAGATTAAAGCGAAGTATCACATATAGTGCTTTGGTAACAAAGTGTGTGAATTAAACAAGATTAGCAGAGTAATGGTAAGAGGCTCTTGCAAATAATAACTGATAGCAGAGAGCAAATTCAATAAGTTACCTTAGAAAAAAAGTCAAAAGACCACTTAAACAACAATAAGTAATTTTCAATGTGCGAAATAAAGGATGGTAGTGCATTTTTACTAACCTGTTTAATATCGTGTACGGGAACATTATTATTAGAGAAAATAGGTTCGAAAACGCTCTGATATTTTTTCAGATAAGCTTCCGCTCAAACCCTTTCACAGCAAAATAAAAATGAAAAAAGAGATATGACATATTCTTCATATTATATTTTATTTTAAGAAAAACATACCAAATTGAACTATCTTAATTTGAGTCAATGGATTCAATGAATCCGCAGCATGTATCGGGATCAAAAAGAAAAACATTATGATGAGGCGCTTCTTTCTGTGAGACTGATTTGATAATTTCCTGTGCCAGCTGGCCCCCAACAATTGCCGAGACTGGCGATATTTGGGCAAAGACGTGTTCGAATGCAATGTCCTCGACCAGATTTGGAGCGATTCGGTCACGTATTTTTAACAGATTGCCAAAACTCTCCGACCGATTCGTGATACTAGGATCCGCACCAAACTCATCACGATAGGTTTGTAAAATTCTTAGAATGATAAAACCTGGGCCAGTGCGTTTCAGTTTTTTCGCGAAAACTGGGCTCTTGAAATCGAAGTCAAGAACAGTTTTAAGCGAAGGATAACTGAGCTGCCGTTTCGCTTGTGTGGTGACAAGTTCGGTTTTTGGCTTTTCATTCTCCTTCGAGACGATTTTATGCTTCACTACATCTCTGTAAAAAAAATAATATTCATTAGCCCGACAAATTTTATTGAATTTAGTATCGCCTACTCAACAAACTCGTGCTCCTGTAGATCAGCAAAAGAATACCCAAACATTCCCCAAACGTCTCCAGCGAAGAATTTTATATTTCTCTCCCGGCAAAGTTCATCAATGGTCACCAAGGAACTTGTGGATAGTCCAGTTGCAACAACTACATCGAAATCATTGAAAAAGTCCGCTCCTACGTAGTTGGAGGCTGCTACATTGGCAGATCTCGTGTCGGCACGTATTTCTACCATTGGATTTAGTGCACGAGCACGTTGTAATGAAGCCTCAGCACGATTCGATCCGATTAATGTAGTTGGTGCAAGAAATTGGGCACACCTATCCACTTCCGATACGTCGGCGTCATCAAGCAAAACGACTGATTTCACACCGGCCAGTATAATATTCTTTGCGATTTCCGCACCGAAACCAGAAACACCGGCTATTAAAATTCGTGAAGCGCGTAGCCTATCAAACAACAATGCAATATTTTGATTTATTTGTTGTGTAAAATTATGCTTACCTTTTCTGAGATTCAAGACCCCATAGACGAATCTGTCGGTCGTATAGTTCGGCTTCATGTTCTGTTAACTCGGGTTCGTTTAATTCGACCATTTTGGATGTTTAAATTATTATTTAGAAGGGACACAGCTGCAAAATAAAAACATTTTGATCTCATGGTTGGATTCGAGTAGTATAACCAATTAAGTGAATCATTTGTAATAATGTTTTCTTATGAAAAACATTCATTTTTCAAATATTTTTTTAAATGAACATTGGAAAATAAGGTGGTATCCATTCATACAAACCTCAAACTTGCCGGTTGATTACTATGCAAGTTGGCAAATTATGTAGGCAAATACAATTGGAGCTATCAAAAGGTAATATTTGATGACTCATTTTAAGCTTCTTAAAACTTGTAAATACTTACTACTCCCACTCGGCTCCAAAGATCTATTAATTCAACTTTCGCTGCTCCCGTTTCCAACAAACAACTTTCCTCAACGAAATGTCACTTTGTTTTGAGCACACCACCAGTGACACACCACCACTGCACACCACACGAAAACACCAAGCGTAATCTGTCAGCTTAACGAAACTTGAAGCACCTGCTTTTTCGTCATAAAGCTAGTACTAACATCCATTTCACATAAAATTTCAAAATTTTCACTCCAAAGAGTCACCAGATATAGAAGACTTGTCAAAATTTATCTTCGCACCGAACCAAATAACGATATCATCTAAAACTGCAGTTTCGATTACATTGAATGAGCTAATGTTTGTTAAAAGGTTGTAATTGATAATCGAGCATGTACTGAGACTATCACTTGTATGGCAGCACTTTCGCTCAGGTGTGTGCTCAGTGCTCATACACTGCTATATTCAACGATCAAGAACAGTTGTGACAAACCGTTCGTTTTCAAAAGGCATAAGAGTTCTCTTGAGCACTTCGATTTAATTTTTAGCACTACAAATATGTCGTTTGCACTGGCACGAGATCCTAGCATTGATCGCAGATATCGGCCGCGACCTCAGCGAAGGGTAAACTTGATAAATTTGATTGCCGAGGACGATGAAGAAAATGATAGTTGGAGTGATACCCAAAGCGACTGCGAAATCGAATCTACAACCTCGGCCAGTTGCGCTACTAACAATACTGCGCAAAGCGAAGGAGCGTTAGTGTATTTACGGCTACGACCATTGCAAGGAAAGGAGGTTTCATCATGCTATGAGAGCAAAGGAAACGTTTTGATTACGAAGAACTGCACTGACAAAAATGGAAAGAATGTGGTAGAAAAGCATTTCACATTTACTGATATAATAGACGCAACGGTGCCTCAAGCGTCTGTTTATGATTCTTGTATAAGGCACTCCATAGAGACTGAAGAAAATTTAACAGTACTTACGTACGGAACATCGGGGTCTGGGAAGACGTATACGCAAATCGGTATTATTTGAATACATTATATAGAATCTTTTCGATCCCTTGTTTTTGTAATAGCTCATAAAAGTTAATTCTAGGTGACGCCGAAAGTCCGGGAATGATTCCTCGTGCAATAGAACACATTTTCAATCACTACGGAGGGAGTGTTCGGGACTATCCTTGCTTCAGTGTTGTTAACTCAGCAATAAACTTCTTGAACAACGATGAGATTGAAAAACACCTTCGGCTGCGTCGGAAAATGCTTGTCGCTAATAACAACGAGCGCTACAATCATAACCGATTAAAGAATTTGATCCTGAATGAACAACATTTTGAATCTCATGAATCGGAAGATAAGAGTGTGTTTGTGTGGGTATCTTTTGCAGAAATTTACAATGAAAGAGTCTACGACCTTCTGAATCCCGCCTATGAACAGCAAATTTCGAAGAAAAAGGGACTGACGATAGTCTCAAACAAGGGACATGTATTCATAAAGGATCTCACATCAATATGCGTCAGGAACAGCTTGGAAGCCCAAATTCTTTTAAGAATAGGAACACAAAGAATCACCTTCGGGTCTACGGCTGTAAATAATCATTCCAGTCGTTCCCATTTTGTGTTTTTCATCGATGTGATAACAGCCCCAGAACCCGACTTGGTAACATTCCATTCATATAGATTCTGTGATCTGGCCGGATCGGAACGCCTTGATAAAACCAAGAATGTTGGCAATCGTTTAAAAGAAGCCCAGCGTATTAACACGTCGCTCTTGGTGTTGGGCCGTTGTCTTGATGCAGTGTATCATAATCAGCAAAAAAAGAATGCGGATGTCATACCGTACCGCGAATCTAAGCTGACGACTCTTCTGCAAGCTCCACTGGTGGGCAAGGAAAAAATGACCATGATCGTGAACATAAATCCTTCAGACGATTATTTCGAAGAAAATTTACACGTGCTGGGATTCGCGTCGATTGCAAAAAATATCGTCTTCAAGCAGAAGCCGAAGAAGGAAGTAAAACAATTTCGATATTCGTGGCTTGCTGCAAATGGGCAAGCCAATACTTCTCTTTGTAGCAACGAGAACTACGAATTTCTGAAGGAAGAGAACAGAATGTAAGTATTGGGCTTTTCCCAAATTTCGGTTCCACTTAAATTTTTTTTTCTCCAGGCTCAGCGACGAAATCGAAAGTATGACCAATGAGATAACAAGGCTAGAGAGAGCTCTAACAACACAGGAAATGGACCTGAAGAAAATGCTGGTCAATGAATACGAAGAGAGGATGCGACGTCGGGAAGAAAATTGGGAGAAATGCATGCAACTGAAGACAAATTATTACGAAGAGAAGGTATGGTTTTAGCTGAGTGTTACTGCTACTGCTTCTATAACTCTCTTATTCATAATATTCATTCTATTTCAGATTCGAATTCTAGAAGAGCAACTTAAACATAAAGCTAATTCAAGATTGAGTCCGGTGTATGTTTCAGATTCAGATAGCGAGTCGTACTCTGACGATATCCATAGAAACTCTGAATAGTGTTTTTAAACATTTAGGCTTTCGTTCAATACATTTATAATTTTATATTTAAGTAAATAAATTTAAAGAAATATATGTCAACAACATTGAATATAGTTTCCAACAGAATTATTTTTTTTATGAATTCCTAATTTAAATCAGCCAACTATCCTTGACAATATGGCTAACAAAACTCGGTATTCGTTTAGTACAACTAAAATGTATCAAACAAACTTGTCATGCGCCAAAAATAATCCGTTAATCCTTTCCACTTAATCATTTTTTTTTCTTAGCGGTGAAAATGAAATTCGAGAGGATGTTGTTTTGGTTCATTCTGTCAGAAGCAAAAGGATGCAAAGATATTGTCGATAGTTTTAAAAGTGCTGTTGAATGGATTCGAAATGCGAAAATCACCTCACCCGACATCTTCTTTGGTGTATGGATTGCCAATGGTAAGCTCTGCTTGGGAAAATTATCGTGTGGAATATTTAGTGTACCGTTGCAGGGATAATTTCGGGCTCAAACAATTCGTTCTGTCCCAATTGGATTGACCTGCCTATATATCCTTTCCCTAAAGGACGAAATGTGTATGAAGAAATTGGTATTTATTAAATAGCGGAACATATTTTAATATATTCGGGATTTAATTACTAGTACTAGAAGCAATCGCAAAGGGCAATTTAAAATTGAACCAAGACCTGCTCGCATGGCCGCTACACGAGAATACTTCGACGGAATGCATATCAATGGCTGATTATCTGGCACATATTGACGAGGGCGTTCCAACAAGAGAGCTTTCAGGTGTGTAGCAGTATAGAAATTAAAAAATAATTATACAAAATCTAGTCGTTTACAGACATTTGCATGGCGCAATCACTTTCTACAGAAACTTGCGTCATTAGTAGCGAATGCATGAATTTACTACTCATTGAAGATGAGTCCTCGGGATATCATAAAACCCACAAGTAAGAATTACTTGAAAAGTTTCATGACTGTGCTCAGTAATTATCTTCTAGAGTTATGCTCGTCTTACTGATTCAAAGCCTATCTTGTCAACAGCATGTTCCCATAGGCACATCGATTAATATAATATTGGAGAAGTTGTGCAGGTCTGTTTTCAACGAGATGAATATTATAATCGAACTAGAATTTCCTACAACTTTGCGCGATCTATTTTTGGAACAATGTAATTTCTATAGGATAACATAAGTTTTTTTTCTTATTTCGTATTGTTTGCAGCCTTATTATGTGGATTAGCTGGATTCAAGGATTTTTTCAATAATAAATTAGTTGGGAAGATATTATCATGGCAAACAGATTACGGTTGCTTCGCGCCAATAGATTCTAACAATGAGGGTGATTGTTCAGAGCATATGTCTAGTCTGGGTTTGGTTTATACAAGTTTATTGTTAAAGTATTGCATTTCGGAAGATTTTAGTAGCAAGTTGATATAAAAAAATATGCTCGAAACCTTCATAGTTTATTTGGACTTACGTAATATACTAAAAAGAGGATGTATATGAAAATAGATGTATCTATCCACAT
Source organism: Nemotelus pantherinus (assembly GCA_963978885.1). Taxonomy (NCBI): domain Eukaryota; kingdom Metazoa; phylum Arthropoda; class Insecta; order Diptera; family Stratiomyidae; genus Nemotelus; species Nemotelus pantherinus. The sequence continues at coordinate 5,964,789 of OZ022264.1, read as the reverse complement.
AAAATGTGTAATATTATAATTATTATTAATACTCGAACTATAAACTTCTATAAAAATAGCTATAAACTTCTAGTCGTTTTCCTGTGCATGGTATTGAAACCGATGGTATGCTCTTGATAAGTTGTATTTCTAAAGCGTGCACCTGAGCGGAAGTAAGATTTTAATTTATCTGGGATGAAAAAGTGGATCTTCAGTTCTTATTTATTTACTATCCATTGCCGTACAGATATAATCTTACGGTAAATATTCGAAATAAGATTAACTGGAAAGATGAACGCGAGAGAGGATCAAGCTTAGCAGAATTTTGCATTCTAGGAAGCCGCAGCAAAGATGAGTGAAAGTAGACTTCTGTACGTACAAAAGGAATAAAAAACACCTTAGATGATCGACTAGAACGATTCGATTTACGTATGGTTATCTGGGAACTAAGATCTGACCAAAAAATACCTTAGCCAAATTTGAAAAGAACACATCGAAGAACAATCTACGTGCTTCCAATGAGGATATATGAAGAATGGAAAGACGAGAGGAGTAGGGACAGTAGGGGATGCTGAATTTTAAAAAAAGGTGCGCGATTGAACCTACGCTGAGCTAATTGAATATAGAAAGCGAGAAGACCAGATTTGGCACCCGTATTCCAGAATATGACGTACTAAAAAATTTCAATTTAGAATCAAACAGAACACCAAGGTCTTTCAAATGCTGGACAATTAACAGGGAAATACCAGAAAAGAAATGCATTCTTATATGAGAATGATAGTTTATGACACATCAAGATTTTTAGTGGTAAGAAATTGTTTTGGTACCAGTGATTAAGGGCAGACAAAAAAGCTTACAATTCGTGATAATCGTCAGCAGGCTTGATAGCCCGGTATAATTTTAAGTCATCCACATATATGAGAGAGAAGCAGATGATAACAGAAGGAAGGTCATTCATGAGCAAGCTGAAAAGTAAAGGACCAAGTGTAGATCTTTGAGGAACTACGAATGTGGGAAATATGGGACAAGAAATGCAAACCTTTTAAGTGACTCTGTAGGCAAATCCTCAAATTCAAAAACAATCTTTATAGATTGCGCCGGAATAAACTTCTCAGGATGCTCCCCACTCCTTATGTTAATTCTCATTACCGACTTTATTTTACATTCTTTAAGTGGGAGGAATGCTGTTTTTTTATGATCTTATCTTCTGTGATTTCAAGGGAGATATATTTAATAGCCCCATAGCGATAAGGGAAGTTAATTGGTATGTACCCCACATAACCCAGATCCTTTGAAACATTACTATCCATCAATTTATTGGCATGGGCTTCATTGGTAAATTCTGCCTTATCAAGACTGGAATTTTGTGTGTCTACACAGAAATTTAGAGGCCTGTACTTCTATCTAACCGAACTTACATTTAATCCTAGAATAAGAGCGAAGAAAGTTTTTCTAAATTGGCTCTTATATCTGTTACTAAATTTATTTGGAAAATTTGGTGCAATGGCATTATTTATCACTCGACTATTCTTGTGTGTGTTGGTTGGGGGCTGACCCGTCTAAGCACTCAGGCAAAAAGACCCATTGTGCTCATACCCCCCAGCTTACCATAGTTTCCAGGATTTCTTAACGAAATCTAGGATCAATGATAGGGAAAAAGAGGCTATCTTTAGCATACATGCCACACATCAGTCAAAGCATTGATATCCGAGAAATACTCCGCAGAGTCAGATAGACACAGCTCATCCTGGCTATTCGGTGCATGTCTGTCCTCCTATTCAGTTGCACCCAGTCAGTATGCCTTTCATGACTCTGTAAATTTTCGTACTCTTGTTGAGGAGAAATCCCGCAGTCGCATTTTTGGGCTATGAAACGAAGACCTTAGTGTTCCGGGCCGCATCAGCAGGAATCCATTTTTCTTTGTGAGCATTGACTACCCACTTACGAAAAATTGAATATACAGATGTGGTCGGCACACCCAAGGCGGATTCAGGGCCTTGTAGTGGAAGCATCGAACCTTGCTTCGCAATGGCGTCAGCAATTTCATTTCCTGCAACAATAGTGTTCCGGTACCCAGAGCAGATGCCAAAGTGACGACAGAGATTAATCGTGTCCTGCACTCTTGGGCTGTTCTGTTATCAAGGATTCAAGAGAATCATTTCCTCTTTTTTTGCAAGGGATACATCCATTTGTACCAAAATCTGCACAATATTTCCTCGCAACTTTCGTAATCCTAACGGTTGCTTAGCAGCCTCACTACTTCCTACAACAAGACTTTTGGCCGGACGTTTATCCTACTTGGATACATGGTTGCGGAACTTCAGACCCAGTAGGAGATTGTACATTCTTCCAGGAGAAAAAAATGCAACAAATCCACTAAGCGAAAAACTCATTTGTAGAAATCTAACCTAACAGTTACGTTTAACGTGGTCTAATGTGTTAATCAGTTCACTCAATCACAGACTTTCCCCGACAAAAACTCAACAAGAAGACTTGTTATCGGCCCTTGTAACAAATTCTACGATAAAATACTCACTAATCCAATTTCAATCACATCTCGAACTTATTTTAGTATGCTCACTACTATTGGGACTTTCTGCAAAGTAGAACTCTCAAAAATGGCCACCACGAGGTAACGCAAGAATTTACACAAAGCGCGTCCGACTGCTCAAGTCGGTCTATGAATATGATTAGTAAATAAATAACTAAAACAAAATCTGTCTAAATCAAATTTTAAGTCCATGTCTAATTTTGGGCGAATACAGTTGAATTTATGAGTGAAGGAAAATTTGCCATTCAGGATTAACTATTATTACTAACAAAATACATCTTTAGAGTCGCGAGAAGTGCAGATGACAGATGCATTTTCACTGAAAAATTAACTTCCAAACACAAAATTTCTTGATCCAAAGAGATTAAAATTCTCTCCCATATTAAGCAGTCTGCGATTATACACCATTAATGCTTACGTTCTGTTCACTCAGCATTCCATACACAAACAAAAGGCTTCATAAGATAAAAGAAAAATTTCCAAACACCGATCTGTGTAAGTTCCTGTTTTATTGATGAGATGCCCAATAAATTTTTGCGACTATTTTTCACAATTTTTTGAAATATTTCTTGCCTGCATGTCGGAATGATTTCAATCAGAATAAAAGAATTGCTTGGTTGCAGAATAAACTTACTTTATGTGTAAATATATTTGTTGCTCTAACTTTGCGTTATGAAATATCCTATTATCTGATAATGCTTCTAAAGACGAAAAAGTATAACATTTGAAAAAATCGTCCAAATCAGATCTCTATCCATCAAATATTCCAATATATTTTTGATCTGTTGTAATGCAGATTACTTGCGTTTTTATTTTTAAGAGCGAGAAATCTAAGAATACTTGCAATATTCTTTTGTTTCGAATAAATCTCTTTTTTTCAGGAGCTATAACATTTCTATTAGTTTATAAGTATCGTATTGTTTTATTTTTCTCATCTCTATTTAAAATCAATAAATTAAATCCATTTAATTCATATCAACGATTGTAGATAGAAACCTGGTGAGGTTTCAGGCGGGGAAAAGGAACTTAATAAATGAGAATTCAATTAGTTTTTTTCTTTCGCTCTTTCGATTTTGAGTAATAAAACATATTTTTTAAAGTTTGTAAGTTCTTTTTATCCTCGGTTTCATTTGAAATTAAGAACATTTTCAATAAATCTCAAATAAAATGGACAATTAAGAAATTCCTAACAAGTTTTTTGTTTTTTTTTTCTATGTGGAAATTAATTATTAAAGGAAGAATAAATATTTTTTTATATTATCTTTCGGTTTTCTTCATCTTCCTCTTGTATGGTTTCTGGTTTACTTCAGAAACCCGTTTTATGTCAATATTTAGAGACGGAAAGTTTCTATCTTTTGAATAATAATGATCGCAATAGTACGTTAACTGCTACATAAGAAGTTATATTGATGTTCAATGTTGTTTTTTGTAGAATTTCATATTCTCACGCTGCTGCATCACTCGAATCCATTTTAGTTTGCCCACCAATCGGTTGCTCCTGAAGAATTATCAGAATATGATGCGCCGCCATAACTTCCACCGTAACTGCCACCATTTCCATAATATCCACCAGAATTTCCTGTAGAATGAAAAAACATTTTATTTAGTTTGCAGAATTAACATTTTTCCCAAGGAAAAATCGTTAACCAGAACGTAACTCGATTGAAACTTATTAGAAAAGTTTGTTTTAGAATGCCAGTTTGTGCATTATGTGTGCTCTATAGGAAATGGGAGGTTGCAACCTTGAAGCCAGTAGCAATTATTTTTAAAGAATCTAAGCTCAATGACCCGGAAGTATGCTTTCTGGTAAGAAAAGGATGAATTGTCTCGAAATTTGAGACTGTCTTGAAATTCGACACTGTAGTCAAAATGCATGCGTACTTCTCAAAGGTCTGAATGCAGAGGTTCAATCTATATATCAGAATGAATAAGCGGCTAAGCCACAAAAGCAAAATAGATAACGAAACCAAAATATCTACTGCTCGCTTTTTGGTAAGTAGTCCTGGACTTAAGTAAAATTAGAAGAAAAGCTGCTCAGATTGTGAAGGCAGCCAATCATGGCATCACTGACTATATGAAAATCCGATTTAGCTGCGCACTATTGCTTAACAAAATGTTGAACATAAGAACATAACGATTCAACGCCAAACTTTAACAATTTAATCGAAAATGTGGAAAATATGTATACTTACATACATATTTTAATTTGAAAAAAAATCGTAAAAACTTCTTAAATAATTTCTTTGGAAGCAGATGGAACATTTTTAAGGTTCTTCATTCCTAAGAGAAAATTTTGTTTGCTTTCATTTTTCATAGATATTTAATTTTTGCGCTAGCTGTATTTTATCGACACTATTCCCCTGCTTGTATTTGATCGATTATTCATAAAATGCTTATGATGCTCATAGAATTTCGACTCGCTTTTACAAATTAAAACTCCATGGATCTCCTCGTCATTCATGAACATCATCATTACGGATAGCGTTTTATGATTAGTTTTCAGTGTAATTTTGAAATAAGTAGCTTACCACGTCCTCCATATCCATTGCCGTTATTCCGGAATCCACCGCCTCCGCCACCGCTACGATTATTCGAGCCTCTGTTACCACCACTCGACTGCTGACGATAATCTCGAGATCCGAAACCACCAGCATTCGAATATCGCGAGCCACCCCCACGAGTAATCCTCTTGCCGCCGCCATGAGATCGCTCTTGAGCCATTATTTCCTCCAGGAATTCTGGAATCTTCTGCTTTGTCTCGATTAATAGTTCCATCAGATCTGTGCAAATGTTACGATTTTTTTCGTTAAAGAAACTCGTTGCCACGCCCAAATTGCCCATACGTCCAGTACGTCCGATACGATGAACGTATTCCTCAACGTCCGATGGCAAATCGAAATTGATGACATGTTTGACGTGCGGAATATCTAATCCTCGAGCGGCAACAGCGGTTGCCACAAGAATCGGACAATCGCCAGAGCGGAAGCATCGTAGTGCTTCCTCGCGCTCCTTTTGAGACCTGTCGCCATGAATGCTCGTGACCGGGTGATTGCATTTATACAAGAACTCCTCGAGTGCATCGGCGCCTTTCTTGGTCTCAACAAAGATCAGAGTTAGGCAATCTTTCGAGTACTCGGCGCTTCCGTTTTTGATATTGTTCAAAAGGTCCAGTAAGTATGAACGTTTGTCTTGCTCCGAGACATGTAGAATAGTTTGTGTAATGTTCTCAGACGTCGAACCAACTCGTCCGACAGCCAAGAATATGTAGTTGTGCAGAAAATCACTGGCCAGTTCCTGGATAGCTTTTGGGAAAGTCGCTGAGAACATGAGAGTTTGTCTTTCCCCGGTCGGCGGCATGTTACTCTGTTCGACAATGCGGCGGATCTGCGGCTCGAAACCCATATCCAACATACGATCGGCTTCGTCAAGCACCAGGAAACGAATGTTGTCCAGGCACACCTTACCTCTGGTTATCATGTCTTCCAGACGACCAGGAGTAGCAACGACCAAGTGGCAGCCTTTATCAAGTTCACGCATTTGCTCGCTGGTATTATTTCCTCCTGAAAGTTTACAGATATTGTGTATTCACATATTATTTTTGAGAAGCTGATCACACTTACCATACAATACGGCAGGTCGCATACGTGAGCGGTACGAGAACTTTTTGGCCTCTTCGAAGATTTGAGTGGCGAGCTCGCGAGTCGGTGCAAGGACTAATCCTAGAGGATACTGCTTGCGGCGATAGGACCGATTGTTTGGTGGCGGGCTCTTGATTCCATGTTCATACATTTGATTCAGTATCGGTACTAAGAATGCAGCCGTCTTGCCAGAACCTGTCTGAGCGCATGCCATCAAATCACGGCCGCTTATTATGATCGGAATAGCGTACTTTTGAACCGGTGTCGGTTTGTCATATCTTGCCAACGTAATATTGTTGGTAATAATCTCTGTCAGCTTGACGTCATCGAAGGATGTGATATGTGGAGGCACTTGGTTGCCCGTCGCCTCCACGGGTATGTCTTCGTATTTGTTAAAATTAATCCCGGTGTTGGCTGTGCCGAACAACTCCAGCTCAATGCGCTCGTCGCGCGGTCCGAGTGATGTAAAATCGGCTTCATGGCGTCTCTCGTCCTTCCACTTGCCGCCAAAGTTGGCACTTCCTGTATCGCTTCGTCTCTCAGTTGGTTCGACCCAACGATCATTCGTGCGTTGCGGAGGAGGTCCCTGATCGCGATCTGGACGCGGTTCTCTTTGTTCACCGCCACCACGCGATCCGGTACGTGGTCCACCGCTTCCGCCTCCTCGATACCAGTCCTCACCACCACGTCTTGAATCGTACGCGTCACCGTTCTGATAATTTTCGTCGTTCCGTCGTCTTGGATAGTTACCAAAATCAGCGCCGCGATCTACCCTTTGCTCGCGATAATTGTTGAATCGTCGCGAATTATTTCTGCAAAAAGACCAAAAGGTAAACAAAAATTAATCCAATACATCGAAATTAAAATTTTTTGAAGACTACAAAAATCGCTGAGCATAAAAAATTTACACAAACAAACACAAAACCTACCCTCCCCGAAAATCAGGATTGCTGCCACGAAAATCGCGATCACCTCTAAAATCACGTTCTCTATCGTTACGATACTCTCCTCCTCTATTGTCACGATTGAAATCCCGTTGCTCTTTGTCGTTGACCGGTTGATTATTGTTTCCTCCTTGTCCTCTTAGATGAGGCGGTATATAACGTCCAGCTGAATTCGTATTATACGAAGAATTGTTGACGGGGCTGCCGTTATCGGCTCTTCCGTCATTCAAGTCCAGACCAGCAATCTTGAATAAATAAACAAAATTGAATTGTTATGATGAAAACTTTACAAAATCTATTGTATATATTTCGATGTATAAAAAACATTTTCGGATTGCATGACAACGTTTACAAAGAATGGCTGAACTATATTTAGGTACATAAAGAATGACTCAATTGATTTGGTATATGAAAGCATGCAGTAAAGGTATTAGTCCAAGCTGTTCTGCGCCCATAGAGTCACTTCTTTACCAGCTGAGTTTAGGTTCAAAATGATGGAGAGAGATGTCGGTCACATTTGGACCCACTGTCAGCAGCGATTTTTGACAGGCTTTTTGACGAGTAATGCGCCTCCAATTCTCAAAACAAGAGCTAGATGCATTCACTCTTATTGCTAAAATGTGGGAAACTGTCTCCTAACATAGATGAGTCGATTCGTAATTGCGTGATTATTGACTTAATATGTTCAGAGAGGTTGAAATTGTTTTTCTTTGTGCACTAAAGAGACTATAAGCTTAGATTGCAATACGTCTTGTATATTTGGTAAATATTGAGATGTAGGGACCGTCGAACGGAGGTCGGATGATTTCATTCTGATGAATATAAAATAGAAGCGGAGAAGTCGAGGTAAAAAATCGAATATTTTACAATTTTGGTGTTGAATGAAAGATAAATTTGAATATTTTGGAAAGTGAAAGATTATTTTTTTGAAGCATTCTGTAAATGTTGGCATTCATATGATGACAGTGTCGAAAAGACGGTCTTAAAAAACCCACTTTCACTGTTACAAAGCCGCACTTACTTAGTCGCCATTTTGATTATTACGATGTAATCGAAGGCTTTTCCAATGTTATGGCAGCCGGATACATGGCTGCCATTACATTATACGTATAATGAACGCGTGCAATTTTGCGAGAGAAGCTAATTGCGTGACATTTGGCATTGTTAAGAGGGAGCTTGTTCGCGAAGCACCAATGGTCTAAAGAGTTCAGTTTAGACTGAAAAAAAGGTAGTGTCAGATGGTGACCTGATGATATGGTAAATTTTGAAGTCCTCCGCATATAATAAATGAGGAATGTCAGATAAAACCTCCGACAGGTCAGGTATAAAAATATTAAAAAGAAGAAGGCCAAGATGACTTCCTTGAGGTACACCGGATTTAACGTCCACTTTGTTAGAAATAAGACCTTGGAATTTCACGAATTGAAAGCGATCGTGGCGGTAGGAGCCAAGTCACTTTAGTAAAGATCCTGCAATTCCGAATTGTAGATCAAAATGAAGTGATCAACTCGATCGAATGCTTTGCTAAAGTCTGTATAGACTACATCATTCTTCATTTTGCATAAAACATCAGAAACAAGCATCATAAGTTTAGTTGTAGTAGAACGGCATTTCCTAAATCCGTGCTTCTACTCGTTCAGTCGACCGTCGACCAGAGGAGAAAGTTTGCAGTAGATGATTTATTCAAATAGTTTGGGAATAGCAGATGGAATGGCGATGCCTCTATAATTTTGAATAAACCGTCTAACGTCACTTTTATAATTGGTGTAACATAAGAAGATGGAAATAGTCCAGAGGAGAGAGAATTATTGAATATAGCATGAAGGGGCGAGATCAGTTGTTTTATACTTGTTCGGAAAAGTAGGAGGAAGGAGGTCAGGGCCAGGGCCCTTGTTACTGTCAAGCTCCATAATGGCAGTAAATATTTCACTCTTCGATATGGTCCCGGTAATCGATACAATGTATCCTTATATATCTAACAAAATTTGCTAAAATATGAATGGGCGAGAATTAGACTAAAGACAGACGACACAAGTTAATTATCATTAACACAATGATCATTGAACGCTAATGATAATTTGTTTGGAGAGTGACACACGGTTATTTGAATGAGGTTGTTTAACAGCTGTAGGTTGTTTGAATTTAAATGGTATTATTTTGGCAGTTATTGTTTATAGAAACACATAAAAAAATCAGAAATTAGTACAAGTTTTACTGCGAATGAGCCTTTGTGTAAAATTATGGAAATTTTACACAAAAAAAGTTTAATCACGATAAGGGAGAAAATATAAAATGTTCAGGTATTGAAGAAGAGAATACGAAGAAATGTGCAAAAAATGAAACATTTGCATGCCATATTGTAATATATTCGAAATAATATGTTTATGTTTTTGACAGTTAGAAACTACATTATTTCAAATGGAATTTCCCGAATTTCCCCAGTAAATTTCATAATCTTCTCCGTAGATGGTGCGACAATCGATAAGAGCAAATGAGCATTAGCTTCCAAATGATAATTCGTAGAACCTCATTGATGATGTTATAAATGATGACACACGTAATGGATAATGATCATTGGGTTCGAAATGATAATTAACTTGTGTCGTCTGTCTAGGCTCTTAGCCCCCTTTTACTGTGGAAAATTAGTCCGCTCAATGACGAATAGGTTAAAAGCTGATAGAAAAAATATTAATGGTCAATAAAAATAACTAACGCATTTATGTACTTCAAAATTTCTTTCTATCCCGAGTGTTAATTTGAGATTATTTAACCTCATGTATGAAAATTTGATTTTTTTAAAATTAATGTAAATCAATTTGGGTCTTGTTTTTGGCGAATTAATATAAACTTTAATAGTAACATTAGTAAAAATAAATTTTAATACTGTTAACAAATTGTCTTTATAACAGTGTAATTGCTTTATCAAGAATACAAATCGGCCAACATCTTTCGAGTGTAAAAGTTAGCTTTTAGAATTCGCAATCGATAAAGAAAATGAAATATAATCTGCTATATAATGGGCCCTACAAATATAATCAAAGCACCTATAATCGCTTAAGATCAAACTTATCCTTTATATTAAAATAAGCGAATGTTTTAGCGAGAAGCATTTGGAGTTGATTGAATATGTGAAAAAGACAGTGATATTGCTCCACCGATTAGGCTACACATGTGAGTATCGAATTAAGAGCCTTGCAATGATCCTAATATGTAACACAGCTTTCATACTGATTTCAATCTGCGTGATTGATTAATTTTACATTTAAGATTTATTTCGTTCATTTGGCAAGATTTTCAACTTGTAGAAATAATGATGCTTTGGAATGTAAGGCTAATAGTCTATTTTAGGCCCTCAATGAGAAGCTGCATGTAGTTTTGTATGCGCCGCACAAAAACGTTTTATCGTTTGCAATTTGGCAGAGAGATTGCCAATCTTTGTTGATTCTCGATTCAGCAAGAATAACTACTAAGAAGTTTCCAGAATACAATTAGAAGCAGCGTCGCAGGCTAAAGGTTAGTTTTTTTTGTTCTTAAAATAAATCCGACGAGAGAAAAAGTTTAAAGTTTAGGTTTCAAATCACAATAGTGCACTTTGCAAGAAAGAACAGTGAGAGCGGAATTTCGTCGTTGTCGCAACGCTACAACCCCTCTCGGGACTTGGCTTCTTCCCAGGGTGAGTTCAAAATGTCTCCTGTAGCTGCTCTAAAAGCATATAATCACTTTGGCAGATGTCAGATTTCACACTAACAAGGAGAAGCTTCTGCAGTTTGATGACTATGGCAACCTATGGCGTACATTTATTTGCCAGTTTTATTCTTTTATTTGCACATCAAGCATACACTGGTCAACGCGTTTATTGCAACTTTGTCAAATGTCAACGTTTCTGCTGGAATAGCGTGAAAAAAATGCGTTCTCAAGAATTCACAAGCTTTAGGTTTAGCATTGCAAGAAGTAAGAATCGCAAGTATCTTTTTACAAGTTCAGCTAACTAGGATGTTCTTAGATGCTGGCAATGATATTTCATGCAATTTCAGTCGATAATTTTCGATACAAATGGTATGGACTTGAGTAATTATTTCTAATGAAATCACCTCTTTTCGACGACCTGAACGTTGTTCATCAATTCGGCGATTAAAGCCGGTGGAAACAATATACACATAGTCACAAAATTGAAGGCACAATCTATATAAATGCCAAAATATTATTCAATGTTACTACAATTCTAGTAAATTTATCGAATTGGCATTTTATTCTGTTAGTGCGTAATCTTCTTTATAAATGTACACCAAATTAATTCAAAAAAAGTCGAATCTATCACAAAGTTTGCTATTTTGATGTCAACTGTACCACTTGCGAGCTACACAAAATTGAAGGCACACGTGCATCTAATAAGATATTTCGTAGATTTTGATGATGCAATTACTTTTCATTCTTTACAAATATTGAGTTTTAGGTGAAAGTTAGTGACTAGTTTAGTTAAGTGTGTTGTTTTAAAAAAAAAATAAGTATTTTTACATAAATAAATAAAAAAAAGCTGAAATGGATTAACGGAGAAAAGAAACCACAGTTGTAGAAAGAAAAATTATTATTAAGCTTGTTTGTGAAGGTAAAACATATCAAGAAGTAGGAAAAATAGTTGGGAGATCATTTTTTTCAGTAAGAACTGTAGTCAACAAATAGAAAAATGACGGAACTTACATTAATAAAACGGGACGTGGACGAAAAAAGTTACTGTCAGTTAAAGATGAGGAATAAATTCGACGGGAAATAGAAAAATGTCCAAAGAAGCCGATTAATAATTTGAGGGCTGAAGTTTCTCATATGATCCAAAAACCAATATCCAAGGAAACTATGAGAAGAACATTGCGAAACCATGGTTTAAATGGAAGAATAGCCCGTAAAAAACAATTTATTTCAGAAGCAAATAGAAAAAAAAACGATTAGAGTTTGCGAAAACTTTCGTAAATGATGGTCCAGAATTCTGGAAAAACATAATATTCAGTGACAAAAGTAAGTTCAACCTATTTGGCTCTGACGGTAGACAAATAGTTTGGAGGAAAGCAAATACCGAGCTAAAGAAAATTTGTACGGAACCGTAAAACATGGAGGAGATAATGTGATGGTTTTGGGCTACATGTCTGCAGGTGGAGTCGGCCACATGGAATTTATTGAGACAAATTTAAATACCTCGATATCCTAAAAAGGAATTTAAAATCAAGAGCTATTAAATTAGGACTATCGGATGTGTTTTGGTTTCAACAAGATAATGATCCAAAGCACACCGCACATATTGTAAAGATGTGGTTGCTTTATAATACGCCAAAACAATTAAAAACTCCACCTCAGTCCCCAGACCTTAACCCAATTGAACATTTGTGGTCAGTACTTGGACAACAAATCCGAAAATTTTCAATTGCGAATAAATCCGAGCTTAAGTCAATAATAGCAAGGGAATGGCAAAATATTAGCCCAACCATAACAAAAAAGTTAGCGGAAAGTATGCCTAGAAGACTAGCAGCAGTAATCAAAGCCAACGGATATCCAACTAACTAATAATAAATTATTTTATATTTTTCTAGTGATCTTGAAGTTTGTGCCTTGAATTTTGTTGTTAATTTTTTCTTTTGTTACTTAATTCTTTAAAAAATTGAATTTAATAAATTTTTTTATTCATTTTTGTATTTTTAGTCTTCAATTTCATAAAAAATGAAAAAAAATGTGATAATAAAGTGACATTAGTTTATAAACGACTAAAAGTTTTCATATTTATTGCTTGTGCCTTCAATTTTGTGACTATGTGTATATATGTTCGATACTAATGTTGGTTATATATGACACAGCGAATTTTAATTTAAAAAAAAGATAAGAGGATACTCCGGTTCAAAAAGGTATGTATCCATATGTATCATTTTCGCGTATCGTACCACCGTTGCGTATCAGTGGATACGACAAACGTATCTTCGTTGCGTATCAAAATTTGATACAAAGAAACGCAACGAACTCGATCGGTCACTTGGCGGTTTCTTGCCGTCGCATCAAAGGAATGATATGATACGAAATGGAGTCATGTGTGGACACGTTGCGTTGTAGTGAATAAAAGCGTTGCAGCTGCGTGTCGAGTTTTTTGCAACGGATCGTATTGATGATACATGGAATATTGAGTAGTGTGGACACCGTATCCGTTTAGTGAATGATACGCAACAGGGATACGATACGGAAGAAATGCAACATATGGATACCTACCTTTAGGGGTCCTATTCGATCTCATAATGTTGAATTGGGTATAAGATCCAGCATTTTATATACTATCTTGATCTGATCTTGGAATGCTTATCTGTGGTTCGTTTCTGTAACGTACAGATGGAGAAGATTTCTACGACAATTCTCTATTAGTGCGTTGCTGTATAAAATTTTACAGTCATATCTCAATTCCATCTATTCACCACGCGGATTGGAATAGATATTCAAAAGCAGTCTTTAACAAAAGAACAGGTTTGAAGTTTGCACTTCTCTATTTCTGTTCCAAATATTAATTGCCAAATTCAATCCGTAGAGTTTTACGTGGTGAATTTATGTTACGTTAAAGGATGTAGATTTGTCCCTACTAAAGTTACAAATATGAGCCTCTGAACATTTTCCATCCAAGTTATTATATTGAACCAACATTTTTCTAGTTGTGATTCTGTAATTCGGATATCTATTGAAAGTTTTTTTTTTTGAGGTTAAATGTACTTAGTCCTTTTGGCTAAACTCGACTACGTGTTCACCATAGCCGTGAGGCGATTTTATCGATAGATGTCTGTCGTTTTTGTTTTTGAGGGCTCCTTTTGTTTGTTTTTCTTCATGTTGTTTTTTCGAGTAATTTTTGTCTATTTATCTTCAATATTTGACTCCTGTTACCACCTATTCGCCCTCTAATGGTAAAGTTGACCATTTGAAGCGTGGAAACTTTTCCGATTTGGCTCTGTCAAAGTTAAGAGGGATATCCTGAATTTCATCGAAAAATCATTTTCAGCCATGAGCTCATTTTTGGCTTAATGGCTTTATCAAAAAGCAAAATATGCGTTATTGGGCAGCAATAAACGCACTTGTGCTTGAAGAGCCTTTATCGAATCAGCAAGAAGTGACCGTGTGATGTGGATCTCATCCCGGAGGTGTTATTGAGCCGAATTTTATCGCTGATGAAAATTATCGCCATTTTACGGTTTTCATTATGTTGGAAGCCGATTTTCGGCTAGAATTGGATGCATTTGAAATCAGTGATATGTGGTTCCAGCAATATAGTGCCAAAAGCCACATAGCTGCTCAAACAATTGATTTATTAAAAAAGGAAGTTCGGTAATCGTGTAATCTCGAGAAATGGTCCGGTGGAATGGCACCCTCGTTCGCCTTCGGATTTTTTCATGGGATTATGTTAGGTCGTTGGTTTATGTCATTATAGCCGACGCTCCGGCCAAATGTGCGGAAGAGTCGTGGAAAATTGACCCCAACAAATCCCTCGATGCAAACGTTTTTTTTTTGTATATTTTAGCGGAAGTTTTTGTTATCTCAGTAATGGTTCGCGGAATACATAGCTATTTAATTTTGCTTCCATCACACTGGCACTTACAGCATTACAGGTTTTATAGATTTTTTATTAGTTTGCTAATTAGCTAAATATTTTGCTTCGATGTTTAACTCCATAATAGTACTTTGTATGAGACAATTGAGAAAATACATGCATGGTATAGAGATTCAAGTGTTTTTGTCTTATAATGAGTGCCATTTTGCACTTGATGATGACCTTTTCACTCTCCATGACTATTAATAGCTACCGGTTAAATGTTCTTTTAAGCTAATGAATATTTTTGGAAAATCGAATTAAAACATATTAATGATTTTGGCCATCACATCCTAAACTTAGAAGAAAATAATGCAGATTAACTGTTCCTAACATTTCCAAAAAAAATTTAAATTCATTTGATAGCTGTTAATATTTAATGAGTAGTTTTTTTTATTATTTGACATGAGACCTTTCAAAAAACAATTATCTTTCATATTTCCCTTAACTTCAAAACTTTTTACTACACGTAAATTATTGTCTCAACATTGCGAAATTTTCTATCTTCGCAAATTGCTCATCTGTTCCAACTATTGTGCCGTGGAATGTGCCAGCATTGGCGTTTCGTTAAAAATTGTGGGGCTTTTGGACCCTACAATATCCCTGAGCTCCTACGCACACACATGCACACCTTCGCTCTCGCATAACTCAAAGCAGACCTATCATGCACACACAATGGCCGCCAACCTACCACTACCACGAAAATCACATCCGCGCACTGTCACAACGTGTGATGGAAAAATTGATTTCTTGCAAATGAACGAATAAGCAGCCGACATTTTACTGGGCCACTTTTCTAAGTAATCGTCATGCTCATGCAATCGCGAAGCGAGACATTGTGTGCAATAGCATGCAATTTTCTGGCCCTGGGCATTCATTTTGACGAATGATGAGACTTACCTGCTGCTCTAGACCTGTACCATTTTGGTTGATAGCATTACTCATATTACTTCCAGTCAGAAGCTGGTTTTGTTTTGTGGAACTTCGCCGCAAATAATGTTCCGTTCAAGATTACGTCGATTGTCTTTGCTCGGCTGATTAACGCACGGTCTTTCACACTGATGAACTGTTCGTCTTTAAGCACTTTCTTGCACTGCACTGCTGGCCGTTTGCAACTCCCCGTGAATCACGCACGATTTCTTATTTTCACTCAATCAATCGAAATTCCAACCTGTCTTTCACTTGAAACTGTTTATTTCGTACACTACACGATTTTTCAGCGATTTCTCAGTCCTATTAACCATCGACTTCGAACAAAACGCGTCCCGTAAAAAGTTTCCTACGACCTGTTCTAAAAAGTTATTCTTTTGTCTTTATCATCGCTCACACACACTTACAGTAGACAAGAGACACGACACACTATACACGTGATTCACTGGTGCACGTACATGGCTCGGTGACCATTCGCTTTCCCGACGATACTTCTCTAGTATTGGTGTATTCTTCGATCGTTTGTTCGGTAATCGTTCTTGAGATTTCTTCGATCAGATGCGTCGGCTTGCGAATTGAAATGTCGTAAAAATGTCTAGAACGAACAAGTTCTGAATAATTCACACGTTTTCAACTGAATAATGTAGCACAAAACTGTACTTTCTCACTTATCCCCGTTCCGCACTTGCAAAGTCGTCTTACACTATCCACGTATGGTGATGGTGTGTAAGTGCAGTCAACCAAAGTTCTGCTCTCCCGCTCTATTCTGGCCGCGTTCGATGAATTTCGGCTACCAGATGAATAGGAAAAATACCCACAGCTGGTACTTGAAATTTTCGTGCTGGTTATTTGAACAGGGGGATGAATTGAAATATTAGAATTGTTAATTAAAATGAGCTTATGGATTTATGCACTGAATTAAAACATAGTTTTAGAATCTTGGAACGTAACCCGTAGTAATTTTTTAGTAGTTGTTTCGGTTCGTATTTTGTTTTCGTGTGTGCGACTGAGTTGTCAATGTGCCTGGTTATGCCTACTGGGCTCGGGGATATCTTTCAGGGATATTTCGAAAACAGTTGTATATGGCAGTACGTAGCAAAGGCATGTGTCGTTCGGTTACTGTATGAGATGGTTGAAAAGTTGTAGGGCTGGGGTATTTCAGGTTGATAAAAATAAAAAAATTTACACGAAAAGACAAACAACACTTAAGAATAACAAAAAACAAACACAAACATACTACCCAGCCATCTATCAGCAAAATTAATCTAATATATTCATCTATTAGTCCCGAAATGTAGTCGAAATTGAAATTGACAATTTATTGTAGAAAATGGCTGCTTAAACGACGTCGAAAAATGAATAATGTACGAAAATGACGAGAATGGAGGAAAATAGCAAAATTCATCGAAAGAAAGAAATAAATTTTATTAAACTATTACTTATTATACAATTATAATTAAAATAATGTAATACAATTAAATTTATTATTAAATAAAAAATATCAAATTTATATTATAAAAAAATAATAACCAATAAGTGTTTATAGAGATTATGAAAGTATTGCGGCAATGAATATATGATTCAGTCATAATTATTCATACTGTCAAGGGGTGCTTAGACATACGTCCATGCATTCAAGACATTTTTATCTACAAAAGACTAGTTTTTAGAAGGAGGAAGTCTATAATTATATTATAATTAACAGCAGAGAGTGACAGTGAGGGCAATAAATGAATCCACATATCTAAATGCAGCCTGACGGAGGAGAGGCGGAATAAATATGAGGTGAGATATGGTGTTTTGTGTAGTCAGTCTTCGGTTGAGGTGAGTATGAGTTTGAAATTCACGCCAATCATTTGAAATAATCGTCAGTGGAAAGTAAAAAGCGAGGTAAATGACAAGTAAAATTATAACCATTGAAATAATTATTGCAAATGTATAGATAACCGACCAAATCTTGATGGAACCGCTACAAAATCATTCCTATAGCTATAAAGTGGCTATTCGAAATTTTTTTTTAGACAATTAGTTAGTGTGCAATAGCTTACGATATTTTGCTGCGTATTAAAATGATTTTTAAAAGGTTGGTGTCATACTAGAATTGTACCCGTGATAGAATTTCCGCCTTATCATATAAATGTATATGTGTACATATGAACATGAATTTTGGTGGTTTCTCATCAATTTTCTGCGCGGGGACAGTTTAATTCATTTTGGCTGTTGATTAACTTCAGCTGTAATATAACACGTTGCATATAGCCTAAAGAAACAAAAAAAAAAAAAAAAAAAAACAATTTCAAACATGTTTCTATTGAAATATTCTTTCTTCACCACAACAACCCGCGGAACTGACCACTTTCGATTGTGACAGTCGGCATGGATTGTCGGAATTGTGATTGCCTCTCCATCTTGACATTTACGGAAGTAGTTCGAACGGACGTGACGGCGATATTGTGAGCCCAATTTCAACCTGCAAATTTCTACTGCGCGTGGAGCACGCAAAGTGATGTTTAGGAATAGTAATGTTTACGAAGAGTGATGTTTAGGAATAGTTATTGATGTGCGGGAACGGTCAGGTTTGATAAATGCAAAGTTCTAATACCATATCGCTTGGAGCGATCAACAGGTGGAAAGACATGAATCACGGTAAGACAAGATTTGACAGCATCACAATGCGACAAAACAAAACTCTAAAACCTTTCTCTTGACGTTATAGAAAATAAACAATCTTTGATTTATTTTTGTCAAACATTGATTCTTTTTACAAATTTATTTAGTTTCATTTGTTTACGCTAGAAATATTACAATCATAAAGTTTTCAGACGACACAATAAACTGTTCCACACTCATAAACTGAGTGAAAATGTCATCTCAATACCCAGTAGAGAATGAGATGCTATATGAATTCATACCACACTCATAGAGATTTTGTAGATTTTCTTTTTTTAAATTTATTCACATTTAATACCGATTTATGTTCATTACCTAGTTTTTGGCAAATATTTATAATAATAGTAAAATAACCAGTTGACTTAATATTTTTCTCTTGACGTATTACTTCCTGTTCAAAAGCTTTTTTCATGTTTTCTCTTCCTACAATACATTTTCCTGTTCTGGTTTATTAAATCTTTTATTCGCACTTTAGACCAAAAAATGCTGTTTAATTTAAAAGTTTATTTCTGAATTTTTCACTACACTCGTTTCGTTACCGATTGAATGAACTTTAATTTGACTGTTCGTTTCACAATTTAGTTTGCATTTTTATATTATTTTAATTTAATATTTATAATTCTCACGTCTTCGTAATATTTATTTGTTCGCTTTGTTGTTTGTTCTATCTACGAGATTGGTGTTTTTAGTTTTTTTTACGAGCTTATGACGTTATAAGTTTACCCTAAATTTCTATTGCTAATTATACTCTAGTGTAGCTTACAGCTAGTATGGGTTCTATCTTGCTTCTCTGATGTCGCTTTTTTTTAAAAAAATGAATTGTCTTTTGTCAATCAATTTATTTAGTAGGTTAGGTTCATTTCGAATTTTTATTTATTGCTTTCTGGGTAGATTGGGGTATCAAGTAAAATTGCTAGGGTGTTCGACAACCGGCAATAGAAATATAATTTATTTTACTTGGGTATTTGTCGTAAATAATTAACAATTATCTGAATGTCGATAAATGATTGCATTTATACATCCACGAAAGAAAGGGTGTTTACATAGAGTGTTTAAATGGAAAGAGTTAATGAGATGGATATGTGAAATTGAAAATTGTAAAAAGCCTATCACATACTACGATCCTTGGGATCGTATCAAAGCTTACACAAAAATAAGTATATAGCAACGTTGATTCAAAGACCGAATTTGATTTAGTCTCTAAATTGTCCAGATTAGTGTTTCTACGGAAGAAATAAACTTCAAAGAAATGCCAAAGCACTCAAAGTGTACAGTCACTTACTCTTGTGCTCGTAATTGCATAATATTTGAGGAAAATCGTTGAAATCTTATCTTAAAATAAAAGTTGCATTATTTTATATAGGAACCACAGAAATGTGTTTGAGGTCAAAAATTCACTGATGGAAATGGCTGTGTGGTACGGGGCATGATGAAGTATCCACTTGTCGATTGAAGCATCCACTTGTCTGCACTGTCTGGTCTCATACGAATTACTCTTTTCCTGAGCCTCTCAAGGACACTTTTATAAAACAGTTTGTTGACAGTTTGTCTTCGTCGAACAAATTCTTTGTGCACGATACTCTTACTGTCAAAAAAAAATCTGCATGGTCTTATTCTTTGATTTACTCATTCGACATTTTTTCTATCGAAGAGAAGGCGGAGCGTGCCACTCTTCGCGATACCGCTTTGTTTCAGGATCATACTCAAATATCCAGGATTCATCACCTGCGATTACACCATTGAAGAATTCTTGGTCATTGCTAATCCTCTCAAGAAGATCAACGCACATGTTTCGTCGGTTGTCCTTCTGTTCAGTTGTGAGCATTTGGAGCACCATTTTGGCAGAAATCTTTCGCATGCCGAAATCGTCTATTAAAATTGATGTACGGTGAAAGTGTTTAAATTTAACAGTTCATTCATCATCTTTATTGTTAGAAGATGGTCTGATCTCATAAGAGCCCTCACACGTCCAACGTTTCCGTCAGTTTTTGAAGTTGAAAGTCTCCCTGAACGTGTTCTCGGCCTTCCAAAAATGATTTGTGTCAGCGAAAAACGTGTGCTCTTGATAAACAATGTTCCCCATAATCCTGTTTCAACTTTTCGAAAGTCACACTCGCTGATTCACCAAGTTTAACACAAAACTTGATTGCACAACGTTGCTCTAAATTCCAATGCTCATTTTTGTAACACACAACAAAAACACAAGTTCACTGATGGCGCTGTCAAAATTAATGTGTTAGCTGTACGAAATTGAAACTTGGACTGAAAAAAGGAAGGGATAAGCGAACCGGTCTAGCACAGACCGGCAGACACAACGTTGCCAGATCACCCGCAGTGTAGCCAGTCTCATTATTTTCTCACACACCTCGTATGTTTTAAATTGGATTAATTAAAGAGGCTTGAATTCATTAAGGAGTATCCATCCGTGGTCATGCATCTTGTCCGGTATAATGCATCTTGCCAATGATTCCATGGGCAAACCAAATAGGTTTGTAAACATCATCGGAGTCACCACTTGATCTTTTTTCAAATCCCTGTGACTCGATACGTGAAACTGACATGATTTCGAGCAGCCTCGAGGTCGGACGAGGCCCTAATAAACTCTCGAACACCCTCATAAAACCTGCATTAAACCCCTCTGAAACAGGCGAGAGCCGACGAGGAAACCATTTACACTCTCGTGCTTCCTATCTTTTGGAATAGACGAGGTGACCATTTACACTCTCGGCTCGCCAACATTTGCCGAAAGTATAATTTCGGCAGAACGAGGTCAAATTAAATATTAGAATAACCACAGTTGGACGCGAATGGCAGACCTCAGATTACACAGAATTTAAGGGTTCTTTCTTTACGAAATTTTCTCTGCGCTAAAGTGTTAGATAGAAAAACTGTTTTCGAGGGTATACTAAATGAAGCTTAAGTAAGCATTCTCGTGGACAATATTCACTATCGTACGCTGAATTTCAGCTTGAACATGGGACTAATATTATAATTTACAAATAAATTTAGCTTTTTTCTAGAGCATAGCCCGAAAAATGTTATTTCAGCTAAAACTAGACAAAATGAGTGTAATTATTCGATTGTTAAATATAAACAAGTAAACAAAACTACTATCTAGATTGCTGCGAGTGCATGGAAAAACGCAATAACGATTCAATTTGAAGTACAAATTAAAGGTATTAGAGATATTGGTTTAAACTACGAACGAAATATGAATCTTACCCTCATCATTTTCTTCGATTTCATTCATTCTCATTGTACTTTCAATCGGTGTGTAGCATTTCTCATATCGATATCGTCTACAAAATAATTATTCTACGTTCTGGATGATTTCTTATTGTGATCTCGTCTGATTGTGAAAAATCTAATTCTTTTTAATCCTAAAATATATTGCATGGCTTCGAAACAAATTGCCTTTACTAAAAAATATTGATTTGTTCTTTCTCTGTTTCGTAATTATGTCCAGTTAAGTTTCGCCAATGTTCTCGAAGTGATTAAAATTTACATAATATTTTCATGCGATATGCTAATAGAGACGAATTGCACGTTTTGAAAAAACACAAGAAAATAAAAGGATAATGACAATAAGTATATTTACATATGTTTGGAAGACATTTGATTACAACATTTAAAATGTAGGGATTGAAATTTTTTGATAAATTCAAAACAGCGCGACATCACTAACTTACTGAAAGAAGTACGTATTTAATCGGAAACATTAACAAAAATTTCATATTAATTCTCTCGTACCTATATCATACCTATATACGTATCAGAGCAGCTTTAATTGTGCCAATATTTTAGGGAATTTGATTTTGAGTCTATAAAATAGAAACGAAAAACTAATGTAGCACTGAAAATTTATCGAAATTTCATATTCTGTCTTCGAAAATTTTTGTAATCTGTAGCATTCCATTCTTAAAATATGTATTTTCTAATGAGAAAACTTACAAATCGCTTCTCACCCTGTTATCTCAATGGCATCATATACGTTGTTGTCCGTTACAAAGTAGATAAGCTTAACAAATAAATTTCCATTGCGGATTTACTTATCCATAATAATTTTCTGTTAGCCGTAAACGTCACATAATTTTCGGTTTCATAATTTAATTTAATTCCATTTCAATTTTCATATCGTTCAATTAGTTACTTAATTAATTTTATAAGCGTAAAGAATTCAATTATTCTCGATGGAACGTATCATTATAAGTATAGTTACATATTTGTGTTATAGTTCGAGATAAAATTTCGTATTTCACATTTAAATTCTATTTCATTTGTTTTGTGTGTTCTTCTTCTTAATTTTTTCGTGTTATTTTAGTACACAAACCGGGCTTCAAGTATTTATTTTTTCGTTTTTCAATGTTTTTGTTTGTGGTTTGTGTTTCTTTAATTGAATAGTTTTTTTTTTACAATTTTCATAATTTTTGAAATTATATTTTTTTTTTGGGTTTTTGTGTGTTTTATTTGTTGTTTTTTTTTGGTTTTTTTTCAACTTTATTTGAAGTTTCGCTAGGCTTAGAACTAAATTAAAGATCAATTAATGAAATCGAATTTTTATTCTTATTGCTAAAATTTGGTTCGTCTGGTGGTCATCAAAGTTCTGTATCGAACATTTGTAAAGATCTCGTAACTAGGTCATCTTTTAAACATGCTTCGAGGAATTCTTCTATGGTAATGACGCCATCTTGATTGAGGTCTAATTTTCGAAACACCCGATCAACCTGAAAAGATATGGCAATTAGTATTTTATAAAACGAGCATCAGGCATGTGATTTGAGATTTTGTATTATTAAGTGACTTGCAGTAATCAATAGTGAATCGAATAATATTTTTAATTTATACATTGAAGCTGTAACTTGTTATTTCTGAATTATTGCTCTTTAAAAATATATTACAGTCAATTTAATTGATCGGTCACCAATAATTAGTTTCAGACAAAAGCTGGTCGACGCAATCCAAACAAATGACGACAAGCTTCTTAATAAACTGTCATTTTTATTTAGATGCCTAATAATTAAAGGCAGGATATGTCAACCAAATCACCATGTGGTCGGGGTAGGCTTTCTAGAATGTATCAAATGATTCATCCTATCTTCTTTCCGAAGGAGCATGGGTTTGTGAGGAGTAAGTTTACTCGAACTAAACTCATTTTGCTCTCAAACATATTTGCCCTTGCTTTAGATCGTCAAGAACATGTAGACGCAATGTATACCGATTTTTCGAACGCCTTTGACATTGTCAATCGTAGATTGTTGCTGGAGAAAGTCGTACAGTTTAGTTGTTTCGGTTCACTCCTTTCTTGGTTTTAGTCTGAGGTGCCACTGCCTAGCATACATTTTCTAGGGAAAGCTTGCAGTTTTCACGGCATTGATGTCTCTGCCCGCTTTTGTCGGTGCCTTTCCTCTTTGGCGCAGCTTCTTTCCCTCATTAGGTTTCCAGAGCTCAGAGATCCCCTCAGGCTCCGACAATGAAAATAAGTAAAAAACCCCTAGCGCATCAGAGCCGCTAGAAATACTTATGTTCACCGAAGCCAAAAATAGATCACATCTGCCTCACGTTGAAGTCAACCTACTCTGCGAATTTCATATTGATCCGATGACTGCATTGGAAGTTATAGGGATACAAAGAAATTTAGGGTTAAAAAAAGTTAAAAAGTTAAAAGTTAAAAGGGTTAAAGTTTTCAAATTTTCTAAATCGTAATATTTGTTGTTTATTTTCATTTAAAGATCACTATGATTTGAACATTTTGTGATATAATGGCTTACTAAAGATATGTCAAAAAAAAAAATTACAGAACCAAGCGTAACTGCACTCAGAAAAAGGTCATTTAATAGAATTAAATTTAAATCAAAAGTTGAAATCACTTTGAAATAAAAAGCGAATCTAATTTGAATTCCACTTTATTATAAAAATTTTATTTTCAAATCAAAATTTTTCATCATTGAATTAAAAAAAAAACGTATATGGAGCCAAATCATATTTGAAAATTTTTGAATAAAAAATGTTCAAATATGATTTGGCGCCATATATGTACGTTTTCTTTTTAATTCAATGATGAAAAATCTTGATTTGAAAAGAAAATTTTTATAATAAAGTGGAATTCATAGAAGATTCGCTTTTTATTTCAAAGTGATTTCAACTTTTGATTTAAAGTGATAAAGTGGTGAAATTTGTCTAAGTGTGACAACCCTATCATTGTTTTTCCAATTAGATATTTGCTGAGTATTGTCTACAATAAGTTTAATTTGCCATATGAATTTCGTTATGATTACATGACCACACTGGCATCTATAGGGCAAAGAGCTTTATTTTCCCCGCGCGAATTTCCAAAATTTAAGACACCAAAAATTACCATAGCTGGCAGCTCCAACCTAATTTTTCAACCAAATTTCTATCAAACGTGGCTTAGAGTAAAATTCGGCTATAATGTGAATTTTGTCAAAATTCCGGTGACTGAATCAGAATTTATAGGACCAAAAGCAGTTATATTTCAAGATGGCATCAATGGCACAGAATTGCCCAAATTTCAAAATCGCTACTACCAGACCTGGTCCTACTTAATACCAGTATATTCTGTAAATTTTAACTGTATCTGATTGTTGGGTCGTGAGTTCCCGTGAACAGAAGTTTTTAATGCTAAAAATATAGGTAAATTGAGGTAGGGTTGCCGTTCTTGTCCGATGTTACTTTGAATGTGTAGACAAAGTATAAGATTTGTATATGAGTTGCTTTTTTCCTTAAAAGCGAAAATATTTCAGGAGAGTCGATGGTTAGAAGGTTTTCACTTTCAGTGCCTGCTAGACATGGGTAACGCAGCAAATTTTCAAGCGCTGATACACTGATACCGGCGCCAGCAGTGGTATCAGCGCACTGCGCTGATACCATTGCGCTATGATACCATGATCTTACATACGGCGCTGGTAGCATTGCGCTGATACCATGACGCTATGATTCACTTAAAAAAACATGATTGAAAAAGCTTGTATGGAACGAGAGCAACCCACATTTGAACTGACTAATTTTCCGATATAAAATACCCTAAAATACTCAGGCTATAGTATGTACCCATTCAGGTATCTTTCCAAACGTACGTACGCGTATGTATATTGCTTTGCATCAAACAGACTTGAGATAAGTATACTCAACTTATATCTTTGCGCCGCGCCGTAGCATAGCGCCAAGCCAAATGGTGTTGGCATTGCAAAGCGGCAGCGCCAACACCATTGATACCGAAGTGCGTTACTGAGCTACTAATACCGAAGTGCGTTACTGCGCTACTGATACCGACAATCGGTATCAGCGCAGTGGTATCATGGCTAGTGCTTCAACGCAATTGCGCGGCGCAGCGCTGCGTTACCCATGTCTAGCGCCTGCCGTTGCTATGAGGTTACCAGCACTTTCATACGTAACTACACAAGTATACAACTTAAGAACACGTTCCAAATTCATTTTTGAAAGCTATTTTTTGATAGAAAAATAGGTTTATCTAAAATATCACTTAAATGGCCGTCAACGCCAAAGAGCTAAAAATAATTAACATTAGGTGAAACATGGAACTATTCTGCACATACACCTAGGTATCCTGAAAGTTTTAACTCAATCGGATGGCGCGTTCCCGAGAAATAGCCACTGAATTTTGATGATATATATATATACATATATATATATATATAAATATATATATATATATATATATATATATATATATATATATATATATATTAGGGCGGGCCAAATTTTGTGTCGATTAGACCTGCCCCCTAAGATGATTATATGGACAATTCTAAGCAACTTTGCCGAAGGAACCATAGGTCTATCTCGATTTTCGAGTCTCCCACTTTTCAAAAAAAGATTTTTTCCCTATAACATCATTTTGATTCAAAATTCGTTTTTTTATTCATCGTTATATTATCTTTTTTATGTGTATATGGGGGGTTTTTGGGGTCGAGAAATTCATTTCTGATCTTTATTTTTACCTATAACTACCGCCAGAGGGCGTTTCATGCATATTTTAACTATTTTTCGTCTATTTTCCGAGAAAAATTACAAGTTTTTCGGTAAAATTGATCTTTATTTTATTTTTTTCAACAAAAATTCAACTTAAAAAATAAGAACATGTGTAAAAAATAAAAAAAAAAATGAATTTAGTGGAAGAAAAGCGAAATAACTTATTTTTGAAAGTCTTTTTTGCTTTCAAGTCGGGGGTATTTTGCACGGCTTTCTGATGTAACTGCCATAACACTGTGTCGACTCTTTTCTAAAACACGTTTAGAAACGCTAGCCAGCAATTGAACCATGTCTTTCCGTTGCTTGTATGTGTACCGGAATTCTTGGATCAGGCAATGGTGGATCATCGCATTCTAAATATTGTTCCAAATGATCATACGGAATGCTATACGTAAACGGTGGTTCGAATAAGACATCATCTCTATTTAAATCAATCATATTCGTATAATCTGTACAATTGAAGTTTATCAAAGGTTTTTGATAAACTCTAAGATGTGCCGGGTCGTACAGATTTCTTCGGTAGTGTAAAATTTTCTTGATTGCGATTTTTCGTGTCTCTTTTTTATCATCAAATAACATCGCTAACAAAATATTTTCGGAATGTGCGTAATATGAATTGTTTTTAATGACATTATTCACAACTCCGCGTAGATTTGTATCCAAATATTGTGTCCAACGAATGAATTTGTAAAATAATACACTACCGAAGACCACCGAATTATAGTACTTGATGTTGAAGTACATCGGCACATACACTTTCATTATGTATGTTGCCAAAATTTTCAAATTCCTTGATAGATTTTCAGTTGACACATACAACCGCAACAATCTATTCGCCTTGGTGAGCCAACGTGAATGTGCTATTGGTCCTGGTTTATTGTGAGATAAATCCGCAGGAACAACACCATTCGAAATTGCATTGGCCATTTTGTATAAGTACTTTGAATCGGTGGATAATTCAAATGGATCTAAATCAGGTGGCATGTTCTCTAGCACGATTATCTCGAATTCATCTACAAGCTGAAAAAAAAGAAATGAGATGAATTAAATTTTACCATTTAATAATGGAAAAAATCGATGAGAAAAATGACAAATGATACATACCGGAAGATTTTCACAAGTTTCAATTTGTTTGCCCAACGTTCCAGTTGTTGTTCGTGGTCCAGTGGTCGATGATCTTTCCAAAGTGTCAAACAAATGACGAAATGGCAGCTCGTTAAAGTGCAGCATGCACACAAACCAATGCAGCGGTCTATTCAAATGCAATTCAAATCGACGCAAAATCCCATTTCTTACGCCAGTATTTGTTGGCTCACCATCACAGCATATGCCGATTAATGCATCGAGAGCAATTTCTTTTTCGACGAAGAATGCATTAAATGTCATCAATTTGTGTTCAGCATCTTCATTTTCGACTTTTGTGTAGCCTATCAATTGAGAATTTGGTTCCTTCAAAACAACTAGATGTGGTTCTTTCACCATCCTTGCATGCAACTTCTCATCGATTTTTTCCATTGTTAAAGCATCATTTTTTCGGCCGTCGAATGAAAATGCTATCAAATTGGATGCATCATACTGCTTACGAAGCAGTTCTTCTCTGCATTTGGCCTTTTCTCGACGCACTTTATTTTTATCCATGATGATAGGATTGCCATGTGCATCTTTTACGTCAATGTCTTGCATAAGAGATGTTGCGAGTACTGCTGCTATTCTATCAGACACACCAAATCGATCACACATCGCAGCGAAGTTCGAAGCATCGTATCTGGGAGTATACGGTCCTCGTATCATTGGCGGAATATCTTGTGGATTTGAACTTGGCTGATCTATATCAGTACTTGGTTCATATGCTGAATGGCTCTGTTCAACGCTTGTTGGTATTATTGTTGACGTTGGTGCTGGCTCTTCAACTTCTAGCACGAATTCCGGTATCGTCAATCTTCTGTCATTATTTTGATCTCGCATGAACTCTTTCAAATGATCTGGAATCAATCCACATGAGCATAATTCTGCTTTCAAGTCACATTGACATTTGCCGATGTAAAATAATTCTTTTGTAGATTGCTCGAACGTTCTGAATGAGGCGATATTTGAATGTTTAGTTTCGATTTGATACTTGTCAATCAATGTACCCAATTTTCTAACAACACTTTGTTTGGTTAGAATTTCAACATTAAGTTGACTCCAAATTTCAATCAATTTGTCTGTTACGTGCGGTACGAATGTTTTATACGAAAACATTTTGTTTTGGAGTTTAGCACGTTCGGCCAAGAAAAAAAAACATCTTAAAATATCCTGTTTCGTTGGCAGATCGAGTCCACTCAAATCACAAGATGCACCAAAAACAGCAACATCGTGCGAAGGCAAATGCTTCAAATGACTTTCGGTACTTGTTGATGTTGTTGCGGTTTGAGATGTAGACGGCAATGCATTTGGATCCATTGTATAATTTTACTAAAAAAAATTTAAAAAACTGAAATTAGTATATTTCAAAACATTTGGTTCGAATATATTTTTTCCACCTACAAATTGGCATAACTCATATGTGATCAACAGCATTTACTCATATGTCAACCGACATTTCGCCTCTAAGGACCAGTTAATACATTATTCCAACGCACATTATTCCTACATGCTATACATATAAATACATTACAATGTATTACATATTTCAGAAAAAAGTAACCAAGCAAGAGAACAACATCGATGCCTATGTGTATTAAATTACAAAATTTTAACACATACCTTTTAATTCTTTTTGAATTTCACAATTATTCACTGGCAGGAAATTTATAATTCACTTTCACTGAAATGATGCTCAAACACTAATGAACTGAACACTCATAAATGTCATTGTGTTGTGCTCTTTCACAAAATATGTCGGTAATGATGTTTTACCGATGTTTTTTTTTAAATAAATGCGTTGTTGACTTGAAAGCAACAACACTTTGTCGCTTTTTTTCTCACTAAATTCATTTTTTTTATTTTTTACACATGTTCTTATTTTTTAATTTGAATTTTCATTGAAAAAAATTAAATAAAGATCAATTTTACCGAAAAACTTGTAATTTTTCTCGGAAAATAGACGAAAAATAGTTAAAATATGCATGAAACGCCCTCTGGCGGTAGTCATAGGTAAAAATAAAGATCAGAAATGAATTTCTCGACCCCAAAAACCCCCCATATACACATAAAAAAGATAATATAACGATGAATAAAAAAACGAATTTTGAATCAAAATGATGTTATAGGGAAAAAATCTTTTTTTGAAAAGTGGGAGACTCGAAAATCGAGATAGACCTATGGTTCCTTCGGCAAAGTTGCTTAGAATTGTCCATAGAATCATCCTAGGGGGCAGGTCTAATCGAATTTTTCGGCTCCATACAAATTGGCCCGCCCTATATATATATATATATGGAAATATGAATTTTCGGCCGAATCGATTTTAATACTAATGTTCTTCGAACATTAGTAATTATTAAATTTTCCAAGCTTTGGAAATCTCACGGTTAGCAAACCCTAAAAAACCTTCCTATTCCTGTAGCATACATTTTTCTTCGGAAATCAGTTATAATGATCTGCCAAATGAAGTCTGCATAAAACAGTGCTATGAAGTGAAGTGACACTGTGCTTCATAACATGAGTCTAGGTGACTTCTTTTCTCCTAACAGCTCGATTTAACTCAACAACTCATCCAAATCGTCCCCTCCTAAAGTTGATTTTCTTAGTGCCTTTCAAGGATACCCTATTTTGAATATTGCCATGAACTACCTTTATGTATCCAGAATCAAAACTATAAACGAAGATTTTCAGCATACTTTTAATGGTTCGATGAATCTGCACGTACTCTCTCTCACATCAACATATGTACCTTCGTTTAAACGATAATTATAATAGCAAACCATATTCCATCCCAGCATGCAGAGTGCATCCTCAATCGGTGTTGGAAACATCCTAATTGATGAATATGACACACGTCTTTATCAACCGCCTGCACAAAAGGTGACACTATACCGAGTTTGAAGAGTCTATTGATTTTACTGATCGTTCACTATCTGAATATTAACGTCGAAACGAATAGAGTTGCATATGCATATGTATGGACATATTTATGAAAACACGTATGCATGGATGTAGTATTCGAAATCCTGCCGCTTGAGGATAGAATCATCAACAGAATAATTGCGCTTGTGGTATGAAATTTCATTTCATCAAAACCGAAATTTACACGTGAGTGGATTTCGATGATGCAATGATGCCATCGTGATTGGTTTTTGCTGGCGAACATATGAATTCCCAACGGTACTGAAGCAGATGAACTATAACTCAATGTTTTAGTACTTGCTACGAGCTTAGAGTTACTAATGCTGTTCAGTCGAATACGATTTGTTGTAAAGCTAATAATGCAAAGAGGATCTACAAGCTATTGCTTAATATTCTATTACAGAGATATTTTTCGAAAGGATTAGTTTGACGAAATAATCTACTCATATTGCTTATACCGTATTCTCACAGGGGATTTTTTTAGTGCGTTTCGAAATTTCAAAACTCATTTAAGTACTATTGATTTGAATATATTTTTATAGAATTTAAATTGGCCACGAGAGCTTTTACAGCATGGCAACTACATATTAAACGCGTCTTAGTATTTGGATTAATAGTTTGCGGTTCACACAAAAAACTTTACATGATTTCTCATGAAGTAATCAAATGGTGTCAAGTCATTTGATCTCAATGGCCAATTCATTCGAGCATTTTCTGTCGTGCCTTTTCATTTGATCGTTGATTAAGTAAAAGGTTCCATAAAGTAGACAACTTGGTCCCCTGACTTTTTTACCTTGATTTCGTTAAAAGAATGCATTCAAAAAAGTGTATCTCAACGAACTTTAGTGTTCATTGAAGAGCTGAGCTCACAACTCCAGCTATAAAAACAAGTTTTTGGATTCGCAGGGGAAGGTGGAGTGGGGGCAAATTGAAAAGTACATCAAGGACCGCACCAGGAGTAGTACTCATGGCGGCACAGATGTTCAGGCACACTGTCCTTTGCTGCTAGGCTCACTTCTTGTGAGTATACAATAACTTCACAATACGAGGATTGATCAATAAGTAATGATAATGAATATAAACCTAGGTGATTAAACTTAAAAGATATATTTATTTTTCAACATAGTCTCCTAACAAGTTAATACATTTAGTCGAAACCCAGGGTATCCCTCGAAAAAATTCTTTATCTCGACTCTCTCAAAATGCCTCAACAGCGGCCATCACTTCGCTATCATCTTCAAATTTCTTACCCCGAAGGCGTTCCTTGAGCCGAGGAAAGATGTAAATGATGTAAAAAAAATTTCCGAATCCTTCTTTTCGAATCCTTCTTTTAAATTGTAGCCATCGAAACTGCAGCCTTGTGAGTCGGTGCGTTATCTTGATGAAACAGAGCTCCGACTCGCAGTTTGCCGCGTCTTTTTTCCTTCATTGCCTATCGCAATTTTTTATTTGGTCTCCGTAGTAAGAGCCTGATATAGTGGCTCCCTTTTTCAAATATTCCAATATGATAATTCCTTCAGCGTCCCAAAAAACTCAATGGGTAACCTTCCCCGCCGAGCGCGACACTTTGAATTTCTTCGGCGTTGGTGAAGAGAGTTGCTTCCACATCATCGATTGCTGTTTGGTTTCTGGATCAAAATGGTAGATTCAAATCTCATCCATGATGACAAAACGTGACAGAAAAATGTCCTGATCTGCCTGAACCTTTTCGAGATTCAGTGTCGAAATGTCGCATATCAAATGCATAATCAAAACATAATATTTTTGAGCGCCTTACGTTTAAGCATTTTTCTTATATTAAAGCTCAAACTAAGAATCGCTTGCATGTAAAAACTGTTGGAAAGTTTATTTTGGCAAAAAAAATTTGATTTAAATAAAACTATGTTTGAACCCCCGTTATCATTAATGAAACATTTCGACTTTTTCAAATTGATTGACGAGTGCTATAAAAAATTATGATACTGTGCCGTAAAGCAATGATTAAAACTGTGGATATAACTATGTTTTGTTTGTCTTATCTATATTATGGTTTAGTTAAAAAAAAATTAAATTCAATTCGTTGATTCTATTTTACTCAATAAGTTTTACCGTTGTGCCAAAAATGATATTTTTCACCTATTTGAATGAAAAATAAAAGAATACTTTAAATACAACGACTGAAATTTGCAATCTACTTCACTTTTTATCAATCTACATCTTTTTTAAACAACTTTTACTTCATATTTTATTCAGAAAACGTCAAGCCTGGTCCTTCCTTCCTGCGAATTTTCTTTTCCTGGTAAACAAAACAAGTTTGGTTGGAGCACTAATTGTCACTTAAAACCAATGGCTTTAACCCTGGAATGGTACCGATGAGTAATTTTTACTCACATGCGGTATATATTTCGTCTCGCATCAGCCAGTTGGCCACTCTGACTGCCATGAGGCTAGAAGCTATATAATCTTTTTATGTTTAATGATCAAATAAAAAACGTACATAATACTATTGTTGCGTTCTTTTTAGTATAAACTTGTACCTAAAATCATCCAAAAATTTACCGTACCATTCTAGGGTTAATCCACATCACATCCAGATCCTTTGATCGTGTTGATTATTTATTTATTTACTTATTTATTTAAATCTATTTTAACAGGCTACTAAAATAGAAATACTAGAAAGAGCCAAAAAAGATTTTGGAACTGAAAAAAATAACAATTTATTGAAAATATTAAGTATGTACATATTTGAAACTTCAATAAATTAAAGCAATACACAAGTTAACATGGAAAAAAGTGCAAAAACGGTAAAATAATCAAGCATTTTAAGGAGCTTTAAGAATAAAATCTTTGATTTGTGACTTAAATTGAGAGAACGTTAGCGGAAAAGGACCAAGCTGAAGATCGTTGTGTTTCCTGGGAATACGCACTAGCGGCGAGTTAAAATAAACTTCAGACCGCGCAAAGGGAAGAAAAAATATTAATTGAGATCAATCTGATCGATTGACGTTACATAAGCACAGCATATAACCAAGATTGGAGAGCATAGTGCAATGGAGTAGCTGAAAAAGCAAGCACTCTTTATGGAACACTCGTCGAGAATCGAATGAAGGAATTTGGAATAAGGAAAGACGATCACTATACCCCCAGTAAGGGATGTTGAATTTAAACAACAATGAGCGAGTAAACCTACGCTAAACGTATTCCACTGCCTTATTGAGATATTTATGATGGGGAGACGACACTTGACAACAATACTCAAGGATGCTACGAATAAGTAAAAAACAAAACAGATAGAAAGAGGTAGAGATGCTGGTAAAAGAAGCAGAGCATCTAAGGATGAAACCGGACAGACGAATGGCAATGTGCTGGTCGAATTTGAACTTTGCATTAAAGTACACACCAAGGTCCTTAAAACTATCAACAGCCCTAATAGAAGATCCGTACAGAGTATAGGAATATATTAAGGGTGACATTTTATACGTATAGGACATTTGACGACATTTGGATATGTTCAAAGTAAGTGAATTTTTAGAACACCAGTCGCACAGAGTACAGAGGTCATTTTGGAATTGGAGGCAGTCGTTGGTAGATTCAATTACTTTGAAAATCTTGAAATCGTCGGCAAGCAGGAGGCAGGGAGAGCGAATAAAGGAAGGAAGATAATTTATAAAGACTCAGAATAATAATGGACTGAGAATGGAGCCCTGAAGATTACCGGAAAGTGGACAGAAAGGGCAAGAGGTGGATGAATGCACAATTACAGCACAATAACAACCAGAAACATAGGATGAAAACCAAGACAAAAGAAGACCAGACACACCATAACTTCGAAGCTTTGTAAGAAGAATTCTGTGATCAACAGAATCAAAAGCTTTTGAGAAATTGGTATATACCACATCCACTTGTTTCCTAAAGCAGAAGTAACCAAGTTAGTAAAAGATATAAGATTAGAGGTGGAAGATCTACCTTTGACGAAACCATTCTGCTCAGGAGCAAGGAAAGGATGGAGGAGAAAAAGCAACGTGTCGTAAATTACTCTTTCAAAAACTTTTCCAAAACAAGGAAGCAGGGAAATGGGACGGTAGTTGGAAACACAGCTTGGGCCGCCAGACCTGTGGATGGGTGAAATATAAGCAGATTTGTAAATGGTGGGGAGGGAGCCGGAGAAGAGTCTGAGGTTAAATATAATAGACAAAGAAACACCTGGGGACAAAGTAACACATAAGGACGATGGAACACATAAGTGATTTGGCCAACAGGTTAGGGATACCATCAGATCAAGACACTCGAGTAAGGATTCAATTTCAGCAGGGTTGGTGTAAATGGAAGATAGGGAAGATGAAGCAAGACGGGGAACTTCACAAGGCAAGATATGATTGTGTTGAAAAAAGAAGGAAGAAAAATGTTTTGCGAAGAGGTCGCAAATTTCACGTCGATTAGACGCTGTAGTGTTATCGAGGAACATGGAATCGGGGAAACGATGAGAACTTTTGAGGGAACGTACATAAGACCAAAAGGGTTTCGGATGATTAGAACAGATAAAGCAATCTCGAATAGCTTGATTGACGGCAATTTTGACAGAAAAACGTAAATTCGAGGAAGTCATCATGAGAGCCTGTATGTCTAAATCTAGCTCGAGCGATATCATTAGCTATGAGGGCAGACGCCACATCACGACGAAGTCAAGGAGCGTCATTAGGCTTGCGAGGACGTCTGGAAGGAGTGAAACGGGAGATAAGGTTGCAAAACCCATGCGAATTTGATAATTTACCAACATACAGATACAGAATAAACCTTTTAAATCGATCAAAGCTAAGAAAATTGTTAGTAATAGTGTTAGCGGGACATGTAGATTTATTTTTGAGCTCTTGCTAGCCCGATCAAGAGTAATCCGACTAGGGATTACAATAAGGAAACGAATAGAGCATACACAAAATCAAAATACTCCAAGATAATGATTATCAAAGTACTCCAACATTCAGATGATATCAAAAAGCACCTTTCCGTCTGTAGATACCCTTAATAATTATTCGATCTTGGAAAAATTTCAACCAGTTTTCGAAAACGAGAATTATTATAAAACATCAGAATATGATAGGATCATTAAATCTGTTTGTGCTGAAGGTCTTATGAATCAGATCATGCACTCTCTTAGGTAATAAAAAATTCCGAGCATAACTTGAAAAGGAAATTTGAACAATAATCCATGTGAAAGTGTTTTGGATTCCTGGTTACAAGAATGTGCATTTTTTTTTTGACACAGTAGATAGAACGGTGAAGTTACCTGTCTCAAATGGTGAACTTGATGACTTCCTGACTTTGAGAATACCTCAGCTCTTATATAGGTTGAACTGTCGCAAGAAGGATGTCAATCGAGTTTTTAGACTTTTTGAAGTTTTTGCTCAAAACTTATTCCATAACTTTTCAGGATTTTGACAAACTTTCTCTCGGACAGAAGCAAGTTTTTATCCAAAAACTGTTAGCCTGAGAAGTTAGGGAGCACACTTCTAATTCTTCCTGGCTGCAGGTTGACAGGGAAATTTCGTGGTATTTGTCATTGCAGCCAATTGTTTAAATTGATATGATTTATCGTAAACACAAACCATATGTTCCAAAAATAGCAGAGCAAGCAATCCAGTAATCTTACAAGAATTCATTCTCTGAATATTGTTGTTGTTTCATGTGCATTACCGCTATCATACTCTACTCTGGATAAAAAAACGTAGCTAATATAATATTTGTGCTAATGGTTTTTCCATATGGGGACTTGCTTCAAATGGCCAACAATAATATTCCCTATCTTCAGGTCAAACGCACACTTTTACCATAACATTTTCTACGGTAATTACATATCTTAGCGGTAATTTAATTCCTGCGAGCCAACCAAACTTAATTTTCATAATCAAATTTCAAATACACACCAACATAAAAAAGAAGGAAAATAATGTCATACCTGATCCCTTGCTTTCCGGTCGTCCTCAGGCTGATGAGCTCTCCGTCCCATCAGCTCGTGTATTGCCATAACTACATCGCCTAATTCATTTCGACTAATGCAACCGTCACCGTTCAGGTCGTACAATTTGAAAGTCCATCGTAGTCGCTCGTAGACGGATCCTCGTAGTAGCGTTGACAGCGTGACAAGTAAATCCTGCATCATCGTCCGTCGCACAACGACAACACAGCAGCAGCATGCAGGCAGCGCACACAATGGAACGAAACGGAATGAAAAATTTAAATTAATTTTTAATTGAAATTCTAATTACAATTTTGCTTTCATCAATTTTATATTTGATTGTTGGACTTGCCTAATTTTAGCATTTTGCATTTTGACGTTGCCAACGTAGGCAGCACTTAAGCCGGTGGATTATCGAAGTGGAAGCACAATTGCTTTATGATTTGCCTGTGGTTTCTCTATCAAAAATTCATCGGGATTACCACGTATAATTAGTTTCTAAACGACTGTAGGGACACTTCAGTGGATAAGTGATTTAAACTACGATTGGGAGCACTGTGCGATTAATATGGATAAAGGTTCGCATTTCAAATGCAATGGTACCTTATGTCAGTGGATTGTGTAAAGTTGAGATTTGATGGCAATGAAATGATCTTGCAGCTCAATTGGTCGATATCATACGTGAACTGACCATGGTGAGGTTCAATGATTAATGGAACAGTACTACCAAAAGGCTTTTTGAGATAAGCAGATTCATTTACGAGGGCATTCCCATACATAATATCATGTGATCCCTTAAAAGGAAAGTGAAATTGGTGTTTGATTGTCAATATACCATTTCAGCATTTCATATCAACGGCAACGTGCTCCGATTGTACATTTTTTTAGTGGGTATGTACTTTGCAAGGATTTCGGTTTTCAAGATACAAATATTTACTAGATATAGACTATTTTTGTTTTTTATTGCCTATATAGTATTTTTCCAATTGATGCTAAATGTTGAAACCACAGTCCAAGCAAAAATAAAAAAAAAGATACGTCAGTTTATACAGTTTATACATTTTTCAAGGTTCATACCCTCTATTTATTTGCAGAGTTTTTTTTCTGGCAAAACTTCACCCAGAATGTGGTTTCAGTACTTTCGTCAGGTTTATTTGTTATTTATTTATTTATTTATTTTATTTTTATGATAATAGCTCAAATTTTCTTGATGGAACGAGGAGCGTTCAGAAAGTAACTGTACTAGGCTGCTCGGGTTTTTTCGCTGTGATGGGCACATTGCCTTGTGGTTTAGCTCTTTCCGTATCGAACGGGCACAAGAACGCGCCATTAGGACTAAAACTGTGGTCACAGCAACGTTTCCCGTGAACGATGTCGATAAAAACTGCCACCAAGTGTAAGATTGGCAGTGTTATCTGTTATGTCGTTGTGAAAAGAAAATCTCTGTCTGAAGTTTGTAACGAGATCAAATGGGCTTATGGCTGATAAACTTGGGCTACCAACTATACCTCTGAAATCAAAAGACTATTCTCAATGGCGTGTCACCTCATCCACCCTCAGTCAAAAAAATCAAAACCATGAATGCGGCCAAAAAACACGGCATTCGAGTTTTAATACAAGAAAGGGATTCAATCAAATTTTCACTTTTTGGTGAAACCATCAATGCTGCTAGGTGTTGTGAGACCTTAAAAAATTGAAAAGGGCAATTTAGAACAATAGGAGAAGACTCCTGCGGAAGGGAGCCTGCCTTCTGCACGACAATGCGAGAGCCACACAACCAACGCTTGGTGCAAAGTCTTTTGGAGTGGTTCGGGTGGGAGGTGTCGAAACACCCCGTGCGTTCTCCTGACCAGGCGCCAGCAGATTATCATCTGTTCATTTGCCTGAAGATGCAAAGTTTTTCAACTGACCAGAAAGTGAAAGGAGGAGTTGTACAAGCGAGCAAAGAAAAATGATCCCTCGTCTCACTTAGTACATCGAGAGTGATGGCGACTACGTGAAAAAATAGTTTACATATGTATGTACTGATGTAACCATGCAAAAGTTTTTTTTTAAGAATTTTTTTTAAATCTACAAAAATCAAGTACACTTATTTTTAAGACGTTCCTCGTATCTCAAACCTAGTCCCATCTATGGAAAAATTTAACAACTTGAAAGTTCGCATT
Source organism: Nemotelus pantherinus (assembly GCA_963978885.1). NCBI lineage: Eukaryota > Metazoa > Arthropoda > Insecta > Diptera > Stratiomyidae > Nemotelus > Nemotelus pantherinus. The sequence goes on along the minus strand of OZ022264.1, from coordinate 5,926,326 downwards.
GGGGAAAATATCATTTTGTCTCTAGCATTTGTCAATGTTCGAAATGAAATAGCCAAAACCTAACGATTCATATTTCCGTAAACTTACTATTTAAGTTTCGCGGACTTAGGAAAATATCAAAAATAGAAACGTCAAATAGTGACTTACAATTTACTGCTGTAAAATAGTGAAGAGTGAAAAGTAGCCATTGTATTTTGAGTACTTAAGAGCACTACCACTAGCTACTTCTCCTACCTAAGACCAATACACCTTAATCAATAATAGACCCTAGGCCAATTTAATTTCGATGACTTCATCGAAAGTTACAGCGATAGAAAGGTGTTTGGGGTTGCCATCCGAAAAATGTGCAGACCTTCGAAAATTTAAACATTGTTTACTTATTTTCATTGCAAATCTTCGCGATGTGAAGAAAAATAACTAAAACGCTTCGTGCTGGCAGCCCTTTGCTGGCACCTATATCACATCTGCCTCATATTGAAGTTAACCTACTCTGCGAATTTCGTATTGATCCGATGACTGCATTGGCAATTATAGGGATACAAGGAAATTTGGGGCTACCACCCGCAAAAATTTTCACATTTTTTAGATCGTAATATTTGTTGCTTATTTGCACTACAAGATCACTATGATTTGAAAATTTTATGCTAAAATCGCTTACAAAAGGAATGGAAAAAATACAAAACCAACCATAGCTGGCAAACCTATCATTGTTTTGCTGGCTAGATTTCTGCTGTGTTTTGTCTACAATAAGGTTAATTTGCCATATAAATTTCGTTATGATCTCATGGCTGCACTGGCAGCTATAGGGTAAAAAGCTTTATATTCCTGAGCGAATTTTTCAAATTTAAGATACCAAAATTACCATAGCTGGCAGCTCGAACCCAATTTTTCAACCAAATTCCTACCAAACGTGCCTTGGAGTAAGGTTCATCTACTGTGTGAATTTCGTCAAAATCTGGAGACTGGTAACTGAATGAGAATTTATAGGGCCAAAAGCAGTTATTTTTCTTAGTGATTTTTCAAGAAGGCACTATTAGTACAGAATTGCCCACATTTCAAAATGGCTTCTACCAAACTTGGTCCTACTTAAGATCAATACATTTTCTTTATATATATATATATATATATATATATATATATATATATATATATATATATATATATATATATATATATATAATTTTTGACCAACTCGATTTTAATACTAATGTTCTTCCAACATTTGTAAAAAGAAAGTTAATGGGCCAATGATAACGTCTACCAAATTAAAATGTCTGTCTACCAAATTCGGAATAACGTCTACCAAATTAAAATTGTGTCCCAGGGGCTATCAAATTGGAAAGATAGACATAAAATAAATAATTTTGGTATAATTTTTCAAACTATGACAGCTTAACAAAGACAATATTACTAAGAGTGACAGCTAGTGAGGGCACTTTTCGTGCTTAAGTACGGTAGTTTTTGCTCTTCAAGTACGGTGCAAAGAATGGTGATTTGATGTCTTCAGGACAATGGTCATGCTGATGATGGCTGTGTGTCATTGCTCTTAAGGGACACACAAATCAAACAAATGCGGAAATTAATTACATATGCGAAAAATATCGCACTACCACATTATCTCAACAAAATGAAATGGATTCCTTGTTGGCCAATATCGGTATTCTAGCCTTGAAATTTCACAAACGATCAAACATATCCTCCCTTCTGGCTATCGTAAGATGAAAACAAGGTTCAAACTAGGCAACAACCTAAGTGACTCGTTACGTATAATGGAACTAGCATAGAATCAACCTCACCTCAAAGGCCATTTCCTTCCCAATGCAACCACACACTCGAATCTATACATATTCAGTACTAAACACCCAACTGTAAACTAGGAAAAGTTGAAAACTCGTCCTTTCCTAATTACTATCAGCCACTTTAGCTCAATATATCGTATCATTGAAACATACTACTATCGTTCAAGATCCCCTCAATCCGAGACTATATAAAGTTTCTGTCGAACGGATTCTGAAATTTTATTTCATATTTGCCATTCGGAGCGATTTTAATTAAAGTTTGTCGAAAGAGCATTTCGCGCGAGTCATTAGCATCTGGGTCGATAGGAAGCCAAGCGACAAATTTACGGTTTCCGTCACGGAATACAGCCATCGTCGCCCGCAACTAGCGGTCTTAGTTTGGGGGGCGTGCATTGAAAATGCGGGCGCAAGGAAAAGGCTCCCATTTTCTTTCGGTGTGTCATCGAAATTGAGTTGATCGGATCCCTAATTGAATAATTTACGTCATACCAAAACCCGAACGAGTCAACGAAAGAAGAAATGAACAATGAGCAAACTTTCATGCAGGTCGATTATTGTAATTGGACGAATGGCGACATACGGTTGACATACCATTATATGGCATTTACGAATTGTTTTACGGTTATTTGAATTATACGATTCATGTAATTTGAAAATTTTGTTCAGGAACTGTTTTGGGTTGGAAGAAATGATGGTCGTGTAATTTTAGTAGATTGCTGAGAACTTACCCGAAAACTAATTGCTCCATTACAATTAACATCGAACGCTTTGAACACATAATGCGCATATAAGCTGGAATCTGAAATGTAAAAGGAATATCAATTTGATTGGATTGAACAGGAAAATGAGCATATTATAAATTAAAAGTTCTAAAATTTATTTATTTATTTAATAAATCCAGTTTCTTTTTCAGTTAATTTTTATAACAACGACTTTAATTCCAAAAATTGAGGATGCGCTCCAGTTTTAGTGTACAGGAACCGCTGGAAAATCTGATCTTCGAAAGAAAGTAGAGGAATTGGGTGGATTTAGAATGCATGTTCTATCAAACGTGCCTCTTATTAGGAACAACCTGAAGGTTATGTACAACTTTGACTTGGCGAATGCATGGGAAGCCATAGCGAAGAAAGATTTCCAGGGTTACCACTCGCAAGAGTTTCAAAATTCAGGAAAGCAAACAATATTTTCAGTATAAGATATTTACCAAATGAAAACTTGATCCCAGTATCTCCTAGTACAGAAATGGTAAAAATACTCAGTGCTGGCTCTGCAACCAAAAGTCTATCAATCCTGTTTTGCTTGAAAATCAGCATACTACTTCCAATCTAATCACATTGAGTTGTGATATTAAGAGGTAAGTTGTTCACGCAGCAAACAGAGGTAGTTTAGTTTTAATCGAAAAAAGTTGGTATATGATGGCGCTTTGACATTATGGTCAATTTTGAGTTTGTCCGTATAGAGTAAATGGGGTATATAAGATAAAACCTCCGACAAGTTTGATATAAAAATGTTAAAAACAAGAGGGCCAAGATGACTTCCTTGAGGAATACCTTAATCGACATGAATTTCCTTAGGAATTTCTCATATTGTGAGCGGCTCTGGAGGTAAGAGCTAAGCCATCTTAATAGGGAACCTGCAATTCTGAGCTGCTGCAGCTTGAATATCAACATTGAGTGATCAACACCGTCAAATGTTTTCAATTTGGTCACCTTTCTCCATTTTGCTTAGAACATGGGAAAGCAGCACCATTAGATTGGCATGGGTAGAACAACCTAGATCAACCTTTTCTTAATTCATGCTGCTTGTTTAGTCGACCATTGACCAGTGTTTTTCACATATGTTTTTTTCAAAAAGTTTAGGAATAGTGGATGAAAAGGCAATGCCTTCATAATTTCGAATTCATCTTCTATCACAATTTTCGAACATTGATGTGAAGTAAGAGGATTAGCAATACGATGGAAAATGCCCAGAAGAAAGAGATGTATTAAATACGATATCAAGTTGTGAGATTAACTGTGTAACGCATTTGATCAGAAAAGTCGGAAGAAGAAGAGCAGGTCCAGGATGTTTGTTAATGTCTACCTATAAATATCTATGAAAATGGTTGCATCTTCAGCAAAAGTTGTTCGAATTACCCTTGTGAGATTGATAAGATTATGAAATTTTGACTGGCAGCCTCATAAACGTTCACGCACTTACAGAGGAATCTGCTGACGACGAAAAAGAATCATATTATGAACACGTCGAGCGGATCCTCAATGCCTGCCCAAGGCATGATGTAAAAATCATCCTTTGAGATTTTCATGCAAAATTGGGTCAGAAGCCGGTATTCAGGCATTACGCAGGCACCCATGAGAACACTAATGAAAACGGACTTCGAGTCATAGAACTGGCAGCATCCAAGAACTTGGTGGTTGCGAGTATCAGGTTCCCGCGTAAAGATATTCGTAAGGCCACCTGGATATCACCTGATGGAGCCACTCGAAACCAGATAGACCACGTGTTGGTAGATCGCCGTCACTACTCGAGCCTGATAACGTATCGAGGTGCCAACTTAGGCTCGGACCACTATCTTGTTGGTATGGTTCTTCGAGCGCGAATTGCTTTGCGTAGAAGCATTGCATCCACAAACCAGGTTCGAATTAACACGCCTGCCTTACGTAATGAAAATACCAGAAAAACCGTTGGTCTTGCGTTAGGACTCGCCCTCGAAGAGCTCGACGGAGGGTGAGTAAGTCCTGGGGCCAGGATGCTGCGCGTAAATGAGAAGTGGACACGCCTTGAGAATACTGTCATTAGTACTGCTGACACCATCTTAGGCAGTAGTCGCAAAGATCAGAGCGACTGCTTTGGTGATGAAAGGAAACTAGCGACTGAACGTAAGAATGTTGCGTACCGGGCAATGTAGCAATCTCATAGAACGCGGGCACGTGAGGAGGAATATAAAGAGCTCAGAAGAACATACAAGAGACTTCTCAGGCAGAAGAAAGCAGAAGAAGATGCAAAAGACCTGATCTGTGAAATAGAAAAAGATACACTCAGAAAAATATGTTTCCGAAAATCAAAGAAAATATTTACTTGTTTACGAGATGTGAAATCTTCACAAATCAAATAAACTTTTATTTGATATCAGTAATTTGTATACATATCATTGAAAAACTTCTTATATTCAACGAAATACAATTTTTGCTTTACCTTATTTCAAGTAAGTAATTTTCCACAAATCTTGTAAATTACGTCTATGAATTTAGTAAATTATATCTACACCGCGAATATTTTTTTCTATGTTTCAACAACAACCACGCTTCAATATTCACGAAAAAATTGATAGTTTTTCTGTCTTTTATCAACTTTTCCTCTACACAAATAAAGGGTCGATAGCTTAGTTCGCTAACGTGTCAATCCAAAGCAGCGATCTACCGCTCGAGGGTTCGAATGCCGCCGGGTTCATGTCATGGTTGACTTTGTTCGTCTTCAGTGTTCCTAACTCCATTGATTAAGTGTAACATTATAGCTTAAATTGGCGACTGGGCATAAATAATACTAGCGCTTCAGAAAATGAGAAAAAAATATCGCACCTTAAAAAAAGGAAAAAAATGGTAATTTTTTTTTCAAAGTTTTTGCGTGCCAACAACATGCTATGCTTTCAAAGCGGTCCCCCATCTAAGTAGTAACCGCGCCCAGCACTGCTTAACTTCGGTGATCGTACGTGAACCGATTTATGCCAGATGCCAGATGTTCTTGAAATGATATTAAATTTTACTCAGGGCAAGTGCAATATCAGTGCTTGAAATGAATAAATTCCTTTCTTTCGATTGAATAAATATTTCTTTGAAACTATACCAAGTTTTACTCAGGGCAAGTACAATATTTGTTCTTTGAAATGAAGAAATGTCTTTCTTTGGATTGAGTAAATATTTCTTTGGCGCAGAATCATTACCAATTTTCTTTGATAATGTGTTCATTTTTCTTCAAAAAATAGAAGTATTTTTCTCAGTGTAGAGAGTGAGGTCCACACCAGGCGCGGAAGTTCTACTAAATAGTCCGAAACATCACGCAGTACACACAAAGCTGCACTTACTGTAAGAACAAAGAAGGTAATTTGATCACCGATCCTGAAGGCATTCTGGAGCGATGGGAAGTGCCGTTTAGTGAATTGCAAAACGGTCAGCTCAACGAGAAGTTGGAGGCTCCACCAATGCAAGAAGACGACCTTATGCTGCCGCCACCAATCATAGAAAAGGTAAGAAGAGCCATAAGTTAGCTGAAATTTAACAAAGCCCCTGGGGCCGACGGAATACCTGCTGAGCTGATTTAATATGGAGAGCCTACAATACACCAAGCAATTCATCAAATCATATTGAACGTATGGGAGCATGAGGAGATGCCAAAAGACTGGCGCAAAGGCATAATATGTCCCATACATAAGAAAGGAGATTTAACAATGTGCATCAACTATAGGGGTATAACATTGTTGAGTACCTCCAATAAGATACTCTCCTCTATTCTGTAAGAATACGCTAAAGGCCGCTAAGTCCGCCTATTTATTTATTTATTTATTCAAACAATTCATTTACAGGCAAAAAGCCCAATTACAAATAGAATAGCTTAGTACGAAAAAATTGAGAAAATTTAAGATATGAAAATCAAAGCCACGAATGACAAAAAAGATAAATAAAATTAATCATCAGCAAATATTGTGTTGCGAATACTTCTTTTAAAGGTCGCGAATACTTCTTTTAAATAGTGTGTGGAAGAGGCCCAAGTTGGAGGTCATTATGTGTACGTAATAGGCGCAAAACAGGAGAATGAAAGTAAGTATTAGTACGGGCAAATGGTACATCAAAGATAACGGAGGACCTAATTTGCCTCTCACACTGCCGTTCATTAATCAAGGATGCAATAGATGAATTCAGATGGCCACGGCGAATTTTGAAAAGAAAGCATTCATCCAGGTAAACTCTGCACTTTGCGAGTAGAGGGAGATTAAGGAGCGATAAGCGTTCATCATAAGGCATGTAGGGAAGATTATATTTAAAGAGTAGGGTTCGAGTGAACAGATTCAATGGCATCGGAAAGATATGCAAAACGAGAAGACCAAACTTGAGTACAGTATTCAAGTTTGGAACGAGCAAGGGTAACAAATATTCTAACACATGTAAAAATGCTAAAAGAGTTGTGACAGGAACGTATAGCAAGACCAGCAATCTGCAAGGCACTATTAGTAATGGTGCGAACATGGATATGAAATTTAAGTTTACGATCAAAGGTTACTCCCAGATCAGAAAAATAATCCACAGAAATAAGGACGGATTCACATAGTAAATAAGGAAAGGCATTAGTCTGGGACTTCAGAGAACAAGACATGGCAAAACACTTTGAAACATTTAACGGTAGGCAATCACCAATCAGTAAGAGAGTTCAGATCATCCTGAAGAAGTAGATAATCATCTGAGCTATCAATTACCCGAAAGTCATCTGCATAGAGCAAACAAGATGACGGTAGAACGATAGGAAGATCATTGATGTAAAGGTTGAATAATATTGGTCCTAATATAGAACCTTGAGGTACACCAGAAGAGGGCGAAAATGGTAAGGACGAAACGCCAGAGAGGGAGACAAAATAAGTGCGGCTAGTCAAAAACGAAGATATTCAAGAAAGTAAAGGCTGACAGGTGCCATAGTTGTTTAATTTGATAGCATAGCCAGGGAAAACTGCATAAAGCCATGAGAGAATTCTCTAAAATAAATAAATAAACTGACACGATTGTGTAGGTTGACCATGAACATTGTAGCAAGCCAAGTTAAAACAGCCGGATTGCTATGCAGACCGTTCAACATATTCAATGGGCTCCGACAAGGGGATGGTCTGGCCTGCCTGCTCTTCAACCTGGCGTTGGAGAAAGCAATCCGAGACTCTGGGACGTCAACGAGAGGGAGTGTCGTCACCAAGTCCTGCCAGATATTAGCTTATGCAGATGATATAGACATAATTGGAAGATCGGAACTAGCTGTACGAGAATCCTACATCCAGATTGAGCGAGACTGCAAATAAATGAAGAAGTAGATGTCAATTTACCTATATTTTTAGCATCAAAAACTTTTGTTCAACCATGATACAATGAGAACAAGGTAGTCTATTCCGAGTACCAAAATGCGTTCGTTCTGCGCTGGTGTCAACTGTGAGTGATTTGCCTTTAAGCCAATGTAAAATTGAGCAACTTCAAAGAGGGCGTTTGGGGTGTTGATGGAGCGATATTTCGATTTTGATGATGAGGTTTGAGTGGTTAGTATGTGCTTTTAAATGTCCTAGAAAATCTCAAGGGAAAAGCTATTGTACAAAGCACAATGATGAAAAACTCAATAGCTTATTTTTCCGGAGAATATATCAAATCCACTCACTTCACCGATTCATTTAGAGTTTTTTAATGGGTACAATGCTAGTTGTATGTACGCGCGACGCTGTGTTGCAGATTCATCCAGCCCGACAGGGTAATAGATGCAAATGTGCATTGAGAAATTATGATGTGATTGATATATAATAATTCTGTTAACTGCGGTTATTTGTGAGCTGCGTTTTGAATCTATCGGCACATTCGGAAACAAGATTTGTATTTAACATATACATAAAGTTGACATAAGGTCTCATCGTCAGTTCGTACATTACCACAACATTTCGTACGATTATCGTGCCAAACATTTTTGGTAAGATTTCGCCCCATTTATAATTCACCATATACCGGAGTAATTAACGTTACGAAAATCGAAATCATAAAGCGTTCTAAACTTCGTAAGTTAAATGCTACAAACTGTTATACTCCAATAAATCAATCATAACGATAACAATGTAAATACGATACTTTTGGAAACTGAATCCTCAAAGACCTAATCCACTCCCCGGAAAACATCCCAAAATTTTCAATAGCATGCTTACGCCGTGTTAAATGCCGAAGTCAACGACAACGTTTTCAAACAATCCACGTAGTAATCGATAAAAGTGAAACGTCAAGCTTTTGCAAAAGGTCCTTTGAAGAGGGAAGTATGAAAACAAGTATGTATATGTATCTTGGTAAGGATCTCGATTTCAGTTTGCTTTCGGATCGTCTTTCATTATCTAAGATTTCATCGTATTAAAAGCATCATGTTCTTGTCTTGTCTCTATTGATTTAGCTTTTTAAATAATATAAAACGCAAGTCGAAACCCAAAGTGACGGCTATGTTAGAATAGAGAGCGAAAAACTTTCGCAATATTTCAAACCCTATTCAGACTTGAATAGAAATCAACGAATCAAACTGTGAATATTTGACGAGATACGGTCATTGTGAATGATTTGTAGTATTCATAGGAAATTAAAGATGGCGTTATTTATATTTTTTATATTTTAAATGTGATTAATCGAAATTCATTTTAAGGAGGGGACAGTTGATTAAGTGTGAAGAGGCGTGTTAATCTATTTGACAGATATGTGAGATTACAAAATTACAGTTACCAGACAAGAGAGTATTGGTACAACAAAGTTTGTTGAAACCTTAGACTTTCTTGTGCTACGATTATTTTGACATTCCCAATTCCACTTGTTCCTAAGAACGGTAGAAAGATCAATTGCAATTTAAGATTCCTTCTCATTTTGCTTTTGTGACACGAACTGTAGCCTTGAAAAGCTAAAATAATTTCAAGTACCGTTTTCCCACAATTTCCAGAATCCCAATTCACAGAAACAATAATATTTTGATGAAATTTGACGTCGTGTTTGGTTCATCGTAATTGCCGATTTAGTAAATGCGTAAGGATTGATTAAATGAAAGTTTTTCACAGTTCTAAGGGTGTTTGTCGTGGAAATATAATTTTCCAGGATGGATTTCGAAAAATTGGTTTGCCTTTGAAACAATCACCGTCGTATTACAAACAACCCAGACAGATTATCATTAATTTCATTTTCACAATGAAAATACACAACCTATATATTTCAGTACGTAAAAGTCCAGCATATGGCTATCACAGCCTCACGTCCGACCACAATACATTACCCGGCAAAGCCATTCTTTATGTTTATGGAAAGATATGACTTGGAATAAATGCAAACAGCCAGGATTGAATCGTGAACAATAAAATTTATGGCAGAAGTGGATTCGAGACTTAACCGGAATGGCAAGGTGTTCGACTGAAAATATTTTATGAGATCCGCAGCCGTAACAGTACATACCTTCAGATTTCCCATAAATTTATACTGGTCAATGATTGTAATGGAAAAGACTAAAAGAGGGGTGAAGCAGAGGTTTTCCGAGGACACATACAAAAACCATCTAAGGGTCAATTTGAGCAGCTCCGAAAATGTTCTTTTGTTCGAAAATGTTCGTCCTGAAACTGCCGTCAGATGGGAAATTTGAGTTCTACTAAAAATGTTATGCTCAATTTTTATACCTACGAATTTAATACGATTAATTATTTATTAATAATTTCGACGAATTTTCATGATAATAAGACAAGTCCTCATAGAGAATAATTTCGATAAAAAAATCAAAAGAAATTTTCGATGAATTAAAAAATCAAGTTATCAATTTTTGCCCGTTATTTTCGTAGAACTATTGCTTGCTTTTATTCGAATTGCGTTATTTCACAGCGCACTTGAATTCGAATGTCAGCCCTTTATAAATAATTTACAATGAATGAACAAATTTTCGTTTGTATACTTACTGCCGTGTGGAAAAAATTTCGCGTATATGTCTTTGAAGCAGTCCTCGTGCACAACTCCTTCGGGGCATTCCTGTAAAGAGAAGAAAATAAAAAGGAAAATATGAAATCGAGTGTATGTACACGAACGAGAGGATTTGTGATAAGACGAATGGTTTTTACGTCAACTTAAGAGGTCATGTTATAATTCTTGAAAGCTTGGAATGGTCGTTTTTTCTGTGTGGCTCTCTCACAACAATGTAGCATTACTTTCGGGAGCGAGCATCGTTGCGGTTTGATGGGATTTCGTAAGGATTTGAAATGATGGTGACCTACATTGGTGAATGGTATTAGGAATATGAATCATTTAGTTTTATAATTTGATTCGATTCCGTGCTGCAAGCTGTAATAAAATATGAAAAATTTTACGATTCCAACGCGGCCGAATGATATTCGAGGGAATAACCCGAGCTCTGTAACGAAGTTATGTTCATATTGGAATCCAATTTTCCTCAAACATATAAAATACCGGAGTGTAATTCTACAAAAGGAATGTTGGGAAAGTAACTTTATGCATCCGCAGGTAATGGATAAGAGGGACGGTAAAAATTTCCGGTTTAATTCAGAAGCCTTTGATGCCAAATATTGGGAGGGTATAAGCCCACTAGTTCAAAGTCTTGTAAAATACAAGCCTTTTTGTTTATAAGCAGATCAATTTTTGTTTTGACTGGGATGGAAATTTGTCCCAGAGGACTGTGGACAATGCCTATTTACTAGTAACGCTAAATCAGACCGATTTTGAAGCCCGCCGTATTTTACATCATTTTGTTATGCTCAGAATTCTAAAAACAATGGCTACTTTCCGAACACATAGAAAGTAGCAAAGATTGTTCCCATCCATAAGAAGGGCAAAAATAAAGAGGCCAGCAATTTCCGTCCAATATCTTTGCTTCCTAACTTGGGGAAGATTTTCGAGAGAATTTGGATGGAAATGATAAAAAACTACTGTGACCTCACACATATAATTCCCGAACACCAGTTTGGCTTTAGGCGCAAGCACGGCACTCAGCACGCCATCTCATACTTGCATGATCAAATTGTATCTCACTTGAATGAGCGAAACATTCCGACTGTGGTGTGTGCTTTAGATATCGAGAAGGCTTTTGATTCCGTCTGGCACCCAGGCCTTCGGTTTAAGTTGATCAAGTTTGGATCCCCAGAAAAGGTAATAAGACTCGCCGCAAGCTTTCTTACCAACAGACTTTGTCAGCGTTAATGGAGCAGATTCTATCATTAAACCTGCGACATCAGGAGTGCCACAAGGTTCTGTCACTGGACGAATTCTTTATACCATATTCACCGCTGACCTTCCAATTCCAGTGGGCCAACCCCAAGTCCAAATCCTCCAATATGCCGATGATGGCTCTTATTCGCGTCGAGCCAAGACCCGCTCAAAGCAGCGAAGAGCCTGGAATACTACTTGGTAGAACTAAATCTTTACTTTGACGAATGGGGCTTTGACGAATGGGGCTTTGACGAATGGGGCAATCCCTCCAAGTATCGGGGATCTCAAACTATTCGCAACAAGACCAAGAAATTCGTTGTCTCGTTCGGAACATCTAAGATTACTCCTGGCCCATCTCTAATGTACCTAGGAATCGATTTCCAGGAATTTTTAAAATTTAATCCCTTTGTGCGGCGGAAAATCAAAGCTGCCAAATCTGCATTTCAACGCATCCGACCTCTTTTTGCCACAAAGATGGCCATGACCACCAAAGCTAAATCCATTTGCTATCAGACGCTGATCCGGCCAATCCTGACTTATGCATCCCCATCCTGGATTACCTGCTCAAAAACTGTCATGGCAGAAGCGGAGGTATTCGAAAGAAGAATCCTGCGCTTCTGCACTGGCAGGTTCTACAACCCGGTAACTAAAAAGTGGCCGAAGAACCTTCTCCTGTATCAGGAGTCGGGACTGAAGCCACTTAGGGACCGAGTTGTGGAATTAACGGCAAGATTTTACGGACAGACAGACGGACATGAGAATGGACTGATTCGGACACTAGGGTGTGCAGGTGGCTCTAATGAGCCATTTATGCGCCCCGCAGCTTATGAATGCGCTTTTTGGTTACACAGGCCACCCGTCAAACAGAAGGGGTTAGATTTAAGACCTAGGTTAAGATTAGATGTAATTAGGCTAAGTAACTATAATTAGACATAGGTTGGATCGTAATTTAAGTGTAAGGTAATGTTTAAGGAAACTATAATCAGTGTAATCCCAGCTGTTGTACAGGTTGGGTAATATCATTAGTGTGTAAGAAATAAAATTGATGCCAAAAAAATAGCAAAAAAAAAAACAAACGATAAGAGCCAGCAGGCCAAAATAGTATAGCCGCTAGATTTTAAGTTTTTTTTTCTTGTTAATTAAACTGTAGGATAGACTAAGATTGTACAAATAGTTCATAATAAAAAATATTCAATTCATTACATCATTTTGTTGTAGAATCTAAAAGTAAAAATAGGAACATCAACGTAGAATGGATTTAATGAAAACGGTACCTTTCCCGCCCACCTAATAATCTTGGATCACTTTGTCCAACAGCAGGCTGAAGAGAACGCACGAAATGGTACCCTTTTGTTGAAGAACCTTGTTGATGTTAAATGGCTGTAATAAAGATCCAGCTGCCTTAATTTGGCTTTGCGCATTCGTAATGTTTATCTTTGTCAGTCTTGTAAGTTTAGTTGGCCTACCGAACTCCTCCATGACCCATGACTCTTATGATTTTTATCTGTATGTGATTCTTTGCTCATCTGATGGTAAGAGTTTGAGCTCAAAACGATGTACGGATAAAATTTTGATCCAAACTGGAATAAGCCTCCTGATATAATCGCACATTCAAATGGTTAATAAAGTGGCAGCAATATATCAGCACTTAGTATTTTTAGTTGAAAGTGGTTTCATTTAAAAATGTCCATTCCGTGCTAAATAAATAATTCCAACGGTCATATTTTGAGTCATTTCTTCTCCAATACATAAACGTTTTTTCGTCAAGTTTCATCCACTGCTGAAACATGCACCGTTAAGATTAAATCTGACTGCAACTATGAAAACGTTTGCAGCTCGGACTGTTTTCCTATTTCGATCTCGTGTTTATATTTCGCTTAGCTGTTTTGTTTGGTTCCATGGAACTGATCCGTGGGATATATTCGATAGAAAAAAAAGCATTAAAAATATTAAGTTTTATGCTCGGTGATATAAATCGATATCTCCTCAAGACTCCTATCAAAGGCACTACTTTATATCTGACTTTGTTGATATAGTCCAGCCAGAACTCTTTTCATCTAAAAGTTAATCCAAGATATTTGAAAGAGTCTAATTTTTGCAATGGTGTTTCATTAATGCGGATACATGGATTAATTTTCCGCCTGTTTTTTTACTGAAATAATAAGTATTAGGTCTTTTGAACATTTATGATTACTTTACTTTGTAAAAGCCAATTCCGGTATTTATCCCAGTCAGTATTTAAGCTGTGACCCAAAATCAATTCATTCTTTCCAGAATAGAAGTAGTGTATAAATACTTTGTCTGACAATTAATATCCAGAACAATGTTAACGTACAAAAGAAACAAAAGGGAGCACAGTATGGATCCCTGACAAATGCCGATGTTTACTGTGCACACATGGCTTTTATACGTTGCTTATCATGTTGCTTATCATGACATTCCTATTAGAGATGGGTAACGATTAGAGATGGGTAACAATCGCGATGAAGCAATCACTAGCCCCCAACACGTGTGTCGACACACTTAATCCTGAGCGAGCTGCTTCACAGGTGAAGCAATCACTTGCACCCAACAAGTGTGTTGGCCGACACGTTTGTGTACACACAGTAGAGCTAGAGATGAACAGCACATGAACGAGGCAATCAGTTGATGTGCTTATGAGCTTGTTTATGAGCTCGACACTTTCGCACAGGAGCGAGTCAATCGGTGCCGCGGAGCTTCTCACGAATCTCGTCGGATTTCGATATTAATTTCTTAAAGGCTGTAGGTAATGCCGTACAGTGCAAGCATGCCGTGGTTGGTTGTGATGATCGAAACTGACCGTCGCGGAAGAACATATATGCACTTTATATCGTCGCTGTGAAATCAAACCGGCATATCTGCAAAAATTGAGTTTTTGAGTTTTTGGTATCCAAAAATTCCTTATTTTCCCCTCTATTTTTATGTCGCACCGGCATATCGTAAAGTTGAATAAAAACCCGTCTAATGGTGTTTTGCCGCTTTGCATTCACGTGGAAATAGCCCACATGCGAAAACTTTAAAGCGCTCTAGTGAAGAATGTGTATTTTGCAGATATGCCGGTTTGATTTCACAGCGACGATATGTGCATAAGCTGAAGATTTTGATTGAAACTTTCTTCCTGTAGACTTTCTCAATTTTTTTGTGATTGGATACAGTGAGATTATCTCAGGAATGCGATGTCCGATCGAAATGAAATTTTCTAAGGCTATTGATGAAGTATAAGAGATATAGATATTGGATAGGGATATTCGAGCAAATTTTCAGAAACAATTATATTTTGATGAAGAAAAAAACCTCAAAATACGAGAATGGGAAATGAAAATGGTTGGGTTTGCCGGCTTTTTTTAGGATGATTATCGCTGTGACTATTTGTTATATCTAGGAGTTTAAGTCGGTTTATAATTCAAATAAAAAAGTTTTTGATTTTCATTATCTCTTGAAGTGTATATTGAAATCAGCGGACATTTGACACAATTCGACGCAGTGAAGTTCAGTGTATTTAGATAAGATACTTGTGAAAATTTGTTTCTAATTGATCATTAGTCCATAAATTCATTTACCATTGATACATTTAAAATGGTAAACTTTTCAATTATATATCGTTTCGAAAAAAGTTTCTATGAGTGATTTTTTCGTCGCTGAGGTAACGTTTTAGAAATATGTAAGTGGGGAGTACTTAAAAGAAAGCAACTATTTTCCTCATTTATGTTGTAGGAGATGCGGCCACAAAATGTTCATATGATTAGCATCATAACAAGTAACAATGTTTATTATTCACAAATTTTGGAATTTAGACATAGTTAGGTTATAATTAGAGATTAAGTGTATATACTGGAACAGGTATTCTTTTGGGACAATCAGTACTTAGTATGAAATTCAAAAATACTAGGTTTTCGTATTTGCGAGTATTTTCGTACTTGCAAGTATTTTATTCAAATATTCAAAAAGTTTCTAGGGCAAAGGTAGCTGAAATCGGACAATATCGGCCAATTTTGGGTGAGAGTGGTTTGGGACATAACGGGCCAAGATCTATTTCTGCGATACAAAAATTTCAGTTTTGTAGGGGAGTAAGAGGTTTTTTGGCCATAGTTTGGCAAAAACTGCCTTTACGGCACTTTCGATGATTAAAAATGGTCGGAGAGTACAATAGTGATATTTTAAGGGCGAGAAAAAATGTTGATAGGGGAAATTGGGTGAAAACGTCCATTTTTACCATTTTTACCATTTTTACCATCACTTTTTTGGTCTAGCATGAATTCGGGGACCTTTCTGAGTTGTTTCGGGTGAAATTTCCATACAAGTCTGGGAAAAAGCGGCCTAGTTTCGAAGATACGGCAAAATGAAATCCGCCGGAAAACCGTCTGGAAAAACTGAAAGTAGCACTTAAAGTGTTAAGGAGGGAACGATTGAGATCCTTTTCGGTTCGCCAGTTGGCTTCTCCGGCTGTGCTGAGGCCCTCCTCGTGACTGCAGGTCGCCACGATGGTGTCTCCAACCATACCGGGGTTGTAAAATTTACGAGACCGCGGGAGTTAAGATGCCCCTGGATTCATGTCCAGCCTTACTGAAGAGGTTGGCGTCCTAGTGGGTGCATGTTTAATAGGCGAAACAATTGGTTTCTATCATTTCTTAATACAATTTTCGTTTAACTTCATGCTTCAGTGAGGCGAAGTGGAAAACCGACTGTTTTAGATTAGCCAAGAAAAGTTTGGTATCAGAGATCGATCGATGAATATATATGGCAACAGTATTATATATGGCAACAGTCATATATATGGCAACAGTATTAGTTTGTCCTATCTTAGTAATTTTTTTGACTTTGGTCATTTGAACGAATACAGGAGATAATAAAATGAAAATCAAATTAAATTGATTAAATTTCATCGTTTTTCTTTAGACGGCCCTTAGATTGGAAAAGGATTTGCCAAATAAATGGCCGACCATTGGAAAGTTACGGACAAGCTGCACGGACTAATAACTGAGTATCCTTTGAAGATTATCTTGCACCATCACCATTCTAGCTTGGGAACTTTGTGTTTGGAGGGTGGGAGAGGGCATTTCATACCTTTTCATCACATCACTGCAAATCGTATGTATTGTATATATAGCACACTTCAACAAATACTTGCTAGTATTTTTGGAGCATGTATTTTTTTGTACTCGTACTAGTTATACCCAGTATGTGAAAATCCTAGTACGACCCGACTCTAGCTATAATATGGACCAAAACATGCATTGAAGACCTACATACATATTTCCTCTACTTCTCTACGAAAATAGGATTTTCTGACGGACTAGAGGTTTTTATTTGTAATTCAAATCAACTGTTAACTAAGCTATCAGGTACATTCTTTACGTTTTAAAATCTTTTTAAAATGTTCAAAACTCAAAAAAGACACTTATTAAAGTAAATATTGAGAAATTTTCTGTGCGTTTAATTTTCTTTGTCGCCTTTTTATGGCCATGTATCATAACTACATTTCGCATCAATCAAAAACTAATTGACACAATTGATTGACTCACACTGATTGACTCATCCAAATGAGTGAGTCGAAGTGTGTCGACACACTAAACTGAGTTGTTTTTCCCCATCTCTAATTCCTATTATATATAACACTGGTAACAAAAAAAAAAATATATTTTCTGCAGGACTCTTTTTGTTAATGGTTTTGATAAAAAATTATATTAGATACACAAAAGACCTGCAAATGGCACGTAATCTCATCTTGTTGATACCCCGTATGGTCCAGGTTAATGTCATCTATATTTTCAAATATCACTGGTAGAAAAACAATTAATTATGCCACCAGCGTGAGAGTGAGGGTGTACTTTTCTATGTTTAATTGAGACCCATGAGTCTCTTGTGGATTGATTTCTTTCACTCCGGAAGTAAAGATTTTGCTAGTCGACAAAATAATTGAGCCAAAACCAAACCTCGTCACTAAAAACATATATTTTTTCGGTTTTAAAATTTTTATAAAAAAAATCTGGTATCTATAGTCACAATTTGTTAAACAATATTGAACATAAATATAAAAAAAACTGTCAAAAATGACAGTACGGCATCATAGCTGTTTGTTTAGGCTAACGTGGAAAGTTTCAAGTAGGCTCACCGTGCTGCGTTTAGGTACTTGATGTCAGATAAACATCTATCTTTTATGCAGCACTTCAGCAACGGAAGGATATTCGTTACTTGTTTGCATTTAGCATCACTTGTTTCACTTAGTTACTTACTTGTTTGACTTAAGAAAAAGTAATAAACTTTGCCAAGTTGATAAAGCCTATTGACATTGTTTTATTGCAGGCGAAATAAGAGAAGACAGCTCACGAGAACTACAATATTTTTATCAACATCATTTGCTCGACACAAGGACTTAATTATGCTGCTAGAATGACACGCAACCACAAAAGAATATTTTTCTTGTTGAAAATGATATCCTCATATCTTTATGGCTACACCGAACTGTGTCATGTGTTGTTGTGTTTGTGCACTCTTAGCATTTCGCATCTCGCATCTTCTCGCCATATTCAGTTCACTCAAAGTCCTTTTGTTCATTAAACGACATAGCTACTAGATCCGCGCATAATAATGTCATGAAGGCTACCGGGCCAGGCATATAATTTCGCAAGAAGTCGTTTATAAACTCAAAGTGTCTTCTACTGCTCGCAATGAAAAACTTTCCCCGTTCGTGTGCAATACATAAAATCCGTTGTTGGTTCTTTGCCGGCAAAAAGCAAAAATTCAATACTACTTGTAGTGAGCGATAGTGTTGCACCGAATCTATATACGAGTACTACGAGTCTCACCTAGTTTCGCTCGTATATAAAAGTAGTTGTCTAGATAAGCATCGGTCGAGGATGCAGTTGACTCAGATAGAGTTGATGGGAGTCATAGTGATGAAATTTCCCAATATCGAGATGTGTTGCACGGATGACGGTGGTCGGCTGCAAACGACAGTGAGTGAGTGGAACCCTTTGAAAAACGTCAGCCTGGACATAATTTCGAAGTTTCATAGACTAGTCAAGCACTCCTCGTCGGGCAAAGAAAAGTGCAAGAGTTGCATGGGCTTTATTTATGAATTCTCTTTGCCGTCCAAGTTGACTGTGAGTGGACATCTTGAGATGGAGCACCACAGACAGTCTATAGATGTTTCAATGACGTCAAACCTAATTAGATTCATGGCTTGCAGGTAAATTGTTTTATCGATTTTGGTTGGATTGATGTAACTTTGATTGCAATGTTAATTGAATTGTGGGAATAGGATATGGAACTTTAATGGCATAATTTTGTAAAAAAATGTAAGTTTAAATGAAATTATAATTCTTTAGCTTTCTTTGCAGATTCTGACTTGTCTTACACTAGTACAAAGGGCTGTTTAATAAATAACTAATAGCCGATTTCCAAGTGTCTGTTTGATGATTTATTAAAATTCAAGCGCAGTAAGTTGCGAAAGTAGTTTTCGAAAGATTACCAGATCTCAATATCTAATAAAGACTTGGATCTCAAGCTCTATCGAGAGCCCAAAACGCGTACATGAAAGGGAAATCCATTGAAACGGCTCTCCATAGGGTAGTCCTCGAAATAGAAAAGGCTCTCCACTACAAAGAATACGCTTTGGGAGCTTTTCTAGATATTGAAGGCGCCTTCAATAATGTGCACAAAACAGCCGTTATGGAGAGCCTTCACGCAACCAACACCCATCCCGCTATTTGTAGCTGGATAAGCAATATGCTTAAGCAAAGGCTCCTATCAGCTGAGTAGGCGCGGTCACGAATCACTAGGAATTTCCATAGATGTACACCACAAGGAAGAGTTCTATCCCCTCTCTTGTGGAACCTGGTTATAAATTCAATTTTGGAAAGGTTGGAAAGCAAGGGACTCACGGTTGTGGCCTATGCTGATGACATTGCAATATTAGTAAGCGGGCAAGCAATATGATTTACGCCAGCAAGATAGTGCTGGGTAAATCGTGGGGTCTAAGCCCTGCTCTAACGCACTGGATCTATATGGCGACAGACAGGCCTATCCTTGCTTACGGATGCTTGGTCTGGTGGCCAGCAGTGAATAAGACTACCTTTGCCAGCACGACGAACAGAGTTCAGCGGCTAGCGGCTCTCTGTACCACAGGTGCCTTAGCCTCGACTTCTTCGTCTGCTTTGAACGTCCTGCTTCATCTCCCTCCACTTGACTTCTTCGTTAGGGGCACTGTCGCAAAAGCTGCTGTTAGACTTAGGGAATCGGGACACTACCAGTCCCGATCTTTCGGCCGCAGCAGAATTAAGCGGGGGTATACAAGTAGCACTGACTACTTGGTCCCTACTCTGTGCTTCAAGCGGAGTTATAAAGCGACTGTAGTGGATGGGTAGGAGTGGAATCAGCAAATGGGTGCAGCAGATCTTAGCATCTACACTGATGGATCTAAAACAGCTGCCGGAGTGGGTGCTGCAGCATTTTCTGCAGATGCAACTATGGAAGCAGTTTTCAGGCTTCCTAATCACTGTAGTATTTTTCAGACGGAGGTTTTTGCGGTACGTAAGGCCGCAGACCTAGCACATGTCAGAGATACCACAAGTGAGGAAATCAATATCTCTACAGACAGTCAAGCGGCGGTTAAAGCTCTGATGTCTTACACATACAAATCGAAGTGTGCACTTGACTTAAATAGACTGGGCAACAACAGAAGGGTCAGAATTTTCTAGGTTCCTGGTCACAAGGGCGTTGAAAGAAACGAGAGGGCAGCCGCGTCAGGCTCGGCTGACATTCCAACTCCAATCCAAACAATCAAATACTCAATCGACTCCAATATGATGCAAGGTGCCATGTGCAGATGGCGTACAACTCAGACCTGCAAGGTAACCAAAATCATGTGGGGGGGACTAGCAGGACTAAGTACCTGCTTGAATTAACGCGGATTGACTGCAAGCGGCTGGTCGGCATCATTACTGGCCACTGTCACATGCCATGAAAATGGAACTCCTACATCAGTTCGCAAAAAAGTCCGAGGCTTTCGGTGGCCGTTTGGACTGAACTTTTCTTCTCCAGGTCCATTTATATGGTATTGCTACGGACCAAGACGAAAGTAAGAAAACAAACAAAAATTTTATTTTGTTTTTCTCAATAAAGAAAAAGAAAACTAAATGGGTCAGCAATTAGGTCCTATAAGATAGCCAAACGGTATCAAACAAACTCAGTTATACTCTTATACTCTTGGAGGCGATAGAGAACCTAAATAAAATGCTGATGTGGGTTCCTGGCCATGAGTGCCAGCGAAGATACGAAAGCCAAAAGGCCAAACCTGACACCAAGGCCAAAAAAGGGGTATAATTATCCCACATTCCTCTTACTCCGTGTTGGCTTTTTGAAAAAAAGATCATTTCAGCTTCGACATAAAAAGAATGAAAGAAGTAGTGGATTCCCGTAAAAGTTTTATGAAAGCCCTGTATGGAGCCTTAACAGGTCATTGTCTTTGCGAAAAGTAAATGTTGTAAAAGTAGATATTGTGGAAGAAAAACAAAGAGCTAACAGTGTCTTCTCGCACACTGTCCAGCACTAGCGAGACGAAGATTAGTGCTTTTTGGTTCTGCCAATTCCTTTCATCTGGGTAATTAGAAAAGTCCTCGGGTCCGCTCCATACTTTCATTTATTCATTCATTCGACACTTTTATCTCTGTTGACAAACCGTTAATATAATGTTTTTCTTGTTTAGCCCAACATCAAC
This sequence comes from Nemotelus pantherinus, assembly GCA_963978885.1. NCBI lineage: Eukaryota > Metazoa > Arthropoda > Insecta > Diptera > Stratiomyidae > Nemotelus > Nemotelus pantherinus. Next base: position 5,904,832 of record OZ022264.1, on the reverse strand, counting down.
TAAAAACTCTGGCTGAAAAATTGGTTAAGATCTGTAGTGAAAGTGTAATGTGATTTCATCCTACCCTTGCTTTTGCATTCCTAAAGAACGATATTAACGGAAAATCAGATTAGAGTTCCAGCTGATTCTTTCCTATTTGATAAAAACTTTCTGCATTAAAAATGATTCAAATTAAAAATTAAAGAAGTTCCTTGAAATTGTATAACACAAACGAAGCGTGTTGCTCCAGAAGTCTCTATAAAATTTTATTGATCTCGATGTACATTTAAAGTTTAAATGGAAGCGAGCTCGTAGAAAGGGAAAGAACATCTTCTGCAACTACCGTATTCAGTGACGTACCTACTTTAAAACCTTAAGAAAATTGACAACCATTTCCTACATTCCTATCCACCACACAATAGCGCAATGTCTATCCAACCGTACTAGCACACTTATGTCGAAAATCCTGTACATATATCCTGTCGCATACCCTCACCGAAAAGTCCGGAAAAAGTTTTATCATTAATTCCGGCATTTCACGTCCTTGCATTCCAATCTCTACCCGGTGAGCTTTTATCTATTTTGAATGCATCCCGTTGAGGATGAAAAACACTGAAGTTGTTGCTTCCTTCCCAGCGAAATTTTTTTCTGTCAGTTTCAACGTTCAACCTGGTGATGTTTGCTTTACCCCACTGTCGGTCTATAATATATCCTAGCTTATGTCAATATCATCAATTTTGAAGCAATGACGTAGTCGAACGACGTACTCGTACTTTCGCATACGAGTGTGATTGTGGACTTTTTCTATGATACCATCAAATTGCCGGTGTTGCGAGTTGCATTTAAATAAACTTCGCAAGTGTTCTCTGTTTATTGTTGCTTATGCATGAGTAGATGTTTTTCTAGATGATTGTGTTTCGGCTCATGCATACATATGTATGTATTTCTGTACATTATCCAAAGACAATAACGGACGAGATCTGCGAATGGAATTTCATGATAAATGTTGTATTTGCCACTAGGCTGATAAATATATCACTTTGCTGTTTCAGAAGCAATAGCTTCCGTTTCTATTGGTAGAGCCCATAAATAATGGAAAACTGTCTGAAATCAATTGAATACTAAATCTAAGCAGTATATTATTGGGCTTGAATAGTATAATTTTTTGTATTGTTGTTGAAGAATAAAATTTTCGTTCAATGAAAACTTTTTCTTAAATGTTACTTTAAAGGCCAATATCAGCAATGGCAAAAATAATTTTCCAACCATTTATTTTCACGGTCGAAGTTTCTTTTACATTTATTATTTATGAACTTATGTTCAGTAATTTGTATTCTTAATATTTTGCCTTTTATACTATAAAAAAAAAAAAAATTGGTTGGGTGCTACATATGTATTATTACACATACATGTACTCAGGACAAGCGATAATAAGTAAAATTGGGTTACGAAAGTTTTTAAGTGCGAGAGTGGTATTCAAGAATCAGATTGACAAAAGCTTGTTTAGTTCTAGTTGAACATACTGTTTGTATTTCAAGGGAGCTGAAACAATTGGTGTCAGAAGTGGGATTCTTTTGCATTTGTGAATGATTACAAGTATTGAACGGGTTTTCGAAACTGTTAATTTGTGAAAAACGTGGACAACCGTAAAAATGCGTGCAGATTAATTAAGAAGTAAGAAATTGTGTTCGTGGTAACTGTTCTGAATATCAGCGTATTTTGTGTGAATTGGTATGATTTGAAGTATGATTTTTTGGCGACCGGAAATAATCTTGCCTTGTCATTACGATTAAGGGAGATTTTATGAGCGGAAGGTATCGATCCGGAAACTTTTGAATTTCCAAGTGAGAAACCGGGCCAAATCGCGCCCAGGAACAATAAAGCATCGTTGGAAAGAATCCTGTTATTAACTTGATAAGGATCCTATGTGGATTCCGATATGGAGCAACAAGCTAACGACTTGCAGCTGCAAATTCAGAAATTTGACCAATAAGCGCAGAAAATAGACCGAGAAGCTCTTGATATCAAGAAACAGTTTAAAGAGCAGGCTATAACAGAAATCAAACAACAGTTGTGGCAGCAACTGAAAACTCAGGCTGCAGAAGTAAAGCAGCAGCTTGGAAAAGTTGAGAAATAAAACGATATGATGAAATCAGATCTCAAGTGGGTCCAAACTGCGGGAATTTTCGGACTGAAGTACCTGCAAATAAAGGGCTGAAGGAGCCGATTTTTGATGCGTAAACTTCTTGAACTATGTACCTGCAAAGCTGATCCCCTCGAAAACTATCAAAGATGTTAGGCTGTATTTTCGGGCAAATGAAACACGGGGTTTCACCATGGTCGCGATTGAGTCAGTTATAAGGTGCGAATACGCCTAATCGGCCATGCCCGTTTAGAGCTCGTCCCGAAAGCTCCAGTGCTCGTCCTCTGTTCAAGAGCACCTCTCAGCGTTCGTTCGCCAATAGGTCAATTGGAATTACTTAGTAACACGGTGTTTCATGAAACTGTTCTGTAGCTGCTGGTATTGCGCTCTCCTTCTTGTTCACTACTTTTCTATCCATCATAAAACCTTAACGCGGGAATTATAAAGAGCTAACGCTTACAAGCACTAGGACTGCGGATATTTGCCATTGTTTTCCCCAGCGAGATAGCAGTCCCTAGCATTATGCTTTTTGGATGAGTGCCCCATAATCCAGCTTGAAGTGCAGTATCCCTACTTTGTACTTTGAGCCAACCGCCAGATGTATAGCAGCTGGTATCCTCCTCTTGCTCAGCAGGGCAATATCAGTTTTTTTTTTGGAGACCATGGGTTTTCATCCAGCCTTCAACTCTACTAATTACTTGATTGAGTTTGAGTTATGTGAGGTTCGGACTTCTAGATGTGATGACAGCAACTAAGTCATCGGTGTGACCTACCAAGAGCACATCTGCTGGTATTTCGAGGTGCAAGATACCATCATAGGCAATATTCCATAGATCTAGCTCGAGATTGGACCCTTGTGCTGCTCCAGGTGTAATAAATTCATCTCGTATATTAAATGGTGGTCGTTTTTAAATGGTGAACTTCTCATAGCTAGAAAGTAGTCCTCTACCTGATAATACCGCAGAAGAGAGTCTAACATGTCTGTCCATCTCCCCGAGTTAGAAGGGTCACGGACGTCTAGTGATTATTAAAACACGACAGGTCTAGCCCGATGACATGCGACGTCAGTGGACGCTTATAGTTGAATGATCACTGCGGAACTCGTGTTGGTGTTTCGAAAGGTTCCTGGCTCTTCGTATAGCTGCTTTGAGTCGAGCAATGCCTAGGGGTCTCTCCGGTGATGGTGTGCTAGGTGCTGCCAATTAGACCGAGTCGTTTTACTTTCTAGCGTGGCGCAACTACTACAAAGACACTCGCCAATAGGCCAAGCTTCTACACTCTGACGGCTGTACTGCGCAGCTTTTTCTCAGTGAACAAAGGGACATCTCCCTGGCTGACAGTGTGATCATTTTCTGCTCCTACGTCATCCACTCGGAATAGCGAATCTATAAAATGCCTCAGGACGTCCGCGTCCAAGTGTGACCGAGCCTTCCGGATGCTATTTTTTAGCCTTGGCCCCATGCACCCTGGTTCACTTCTTTGTAGAGAGTTTTCCATAATTGATTTTTTCTCCGTTTGCTAGCTGTTCCCAGTTTGTTTTGCCTTTTTATGGTGTGTGTCAAGCGGCGCATACACGCTAGAACTCTTTGCCTCAGTTCCGCTATGTTCTCAGTCCAGCAATATGCCTTCTGCTTCCACGATAGTGACTTTCGAAGTGGCATCCAGGCATCGCACGCTCGCCAAATTTCACATTGTTGAGACCAGACTTGACAGCAATACTCGAGGACAGAAGCAGTTTTTATTGTTTGCTCTGAGAGATTTTTTCAACCCTTATGATTTCAGTAATCTACCATCATACGAATATCGCCTTAAATGTATTAACTTGTTACCTCTTGCGTCGAGAAGATTAATGTTATCTGCCTGCTTCAGCTTCGATGTCATCAGAGACGTGGTTAATGTCGTCTACTTGAAAGAAAAATTTGGTCTCAATCAGCCCTTGAGAGTCACTAGATCCCGACGATAGCTTATTGAATACGAACACAACACAACATATGCAGTAAAAGGAGCCAATAAATAGGAGATGCAGGTTATTCAGTAGCATGAGCGAGAACTTTGCCTCTGCGATTCTAAAGCAACTTCTAAAAATAACATTATCAAGTCTCTCTCATCATAGTCTCATCCTTCCTCCATCATACTAATATATACCGCTTACTAGCACTATGGTGATTGCTGCGGTTGAATCCGTGCAACGCAGATTCACCCGCTCATTGTTTTATAAGTTCAATATCCCGTATAGCGATTACAGTATGCGCCTCTCCATCCTTCAAATTCCTTCCCTTGAGTCACGCAGAGTGTTCCTCGACGAGTGCCTCCTCTCTAAACTTTTCAACGGCTGTATATTGGTGGACCCCAGCATTCACCTTTCTGTTAGAGATTCGGGCCGTCCCAATAGAACATTTTTCAAATTTAATGTTACATTCGCCCGTACCGACACCCATTTCTTTTCCCCCCTTTTTTGTTTGCCTCGTCAGCACAATAGCCTTAACCTTGGTCCTCTGCCTCTAACGTTATCTGTGTTTAAAAATACTTTAAAAAATAACGTTCTTTCATATAATCGAAATATGTCCTAATATACTCAATTGGTTTGTTTCTTTTTCGGTCGACTAACTTTTTATTCTTTTGTTTGTATTATTATTCCACTCTGAATTTTATTAATTTTCTTAGTTTTATGTTATTTTTTCTATTTTTTTCTTATATATTTTTATATATGTACTTTTTTTTACTGTATTTTATTTTTTCTTCTTCTTGTCTAATCTATAATTGGATTTATTCCGTAGATTCGGACAATAAATAAATAAATATACATATGTATATTTAATTTGTAAACATTTTGTAAATTTGGTATTTAACTGTTATTCATTTAGTTATTTTTCATTTATTTATTACTTTATTTGTTATCTATGTGTAGCTAATTTATTTATGCGTTTTTTATTAGTTTTGTGTTCATATATAGTTTTGTTTTTTATTTTGTTTCGTAATTTTATCCATGTACTATTTTATTTATTCTTCTGTACATGTACACCTTGCTTGGTGAATAAATAAATAAATACGTACATATATTGAAAACGACATTTCAGATTATTTGATATCAGTGAGGGTGAACATGCTGGCATAGATCGACTGCAGCAAGGAAAAACGTACTCTTCATTTTAAATTGAAAATTTTGAATTTTTTGAAGTTTTATACTACAATTTTTCTGCAGCATTGTTAAGTGGCTCTTTTTGATCCTGTCAAGCACACAAATTTTTCTACATTTTTTTCCGTTAAATGAAAATTTTCGAAAATTTCCCTCAAACTGTGGCCGCATCTTCAACGACAAGCAGCGAACCATCGGGTTAATATTGTATTTGTTTTTTTGTTATAAATTTAAACTTTGCATCTTCAACGGACGCAGCATGCTAGATAATGCCCAGACGGTACTGGCTAGTTTTAATCGAGGCAAATCGGTATTTACACTTCATTTAGCTGAAGAATCATGCCGAGATGCAAATAAACCCAACATGCATGGCCAATTATTATTAGGGACTCGATGATGGCTTGAATGGCCGCTGCGTCCGTTCGCTTCTTTGGAATCCACGTCTATTCTGCATTATGCATTCACTGCGATCCGTCTAATTTTAGTGTTATTCATAAATTCTTCATTCGAAAATAAATAGTGTTGCACACCATTGAGTAATAAAATAGCATGGTTTAATAATCGGAGAGAGTGAAATAAGTTGGATTTTGTCTCGAAATAGATTTTCGTACTACATTCGAGATTAAATAAGCAAAAATGTATTGCAAGTGAGATTTATTCCAGACGTCGTAAGAATAACACAGAATGAAGCTTTGTTAAAAGAAGGGATTGTCAATCTGCAAGAGTTTGATAATCACTACCTAGAAATTTAATAAAAAAAAAACAGTTTACTGTATGTACGTTAACAGCAATTCTCTGAATATTCAAGTTGTATCTCTTCAATCCTTCTTAATGAATGAGAAGTATTTACTGTAAGTAGACTTACCATCCAAGATGACTTTCATTTCGTTTCCCTGGAATTCCATTCATTTTCACGTCGACGTGACGAAGAATTTTTCACTTGCAAAGCAAACTAGCGTAATAGTTTTTCACGAGTTTTTTTTCGCATTCTGTTCCGTATTTTTTCCGACTTTGTCCAACGAGCCAGGGAAGAGCCTGAGCAACAACAAGAAGCATCAAACTTAATGCGCAATTAAAATGTGCGAAAAATTGCTCGAAGCTAGAAAAATATTTCTTTGTCAGGACACCATAATGAGCTTAATAATTTGTGTCACGGAAAACATGGAAATATCTTTCGTTGTTTTAGTACGTGGAAGTGTGTTAGGTAGATATGCATATTTTTCGTTGTAGTTGATGGTGAGCGAATTGCATGTAGTGATTAAATACGAAGATTTCAATGAGTGTCTTGAGCTTAATAGAGTTGATGTTTTTATTCATGTTGACATTGGAAGCTGTTACCTGTGGTGGTTCGATAGAACAGATTAGAGTGCATTTCGCCACTATGGTTTTAAAAGAAGAGCGTTCCAATTTTCTTTAAGTTTTTCCAAATCAAGCTATACGAAAAGGGCAATCATGCTTTTTAATTTTGAAAATTGCTTTTGTTTTTTATTGAAAATTGATACCCTCAAACTCCTTTTAAGACGAAATGAGATGTAGGAGAGTAGACTTTGCGGAAAGGAGGTTGCATGCCTGTACGTTCGTACTATAAGAAACTCCATAGCATGTGCGTTTTCTTATGAAAGAGATTCTGGAGTAGCACCTTAAGACATTTTTCACCAGCTGCGAATTTTTTCGAAGGCTTACACCACTACCTCTCTTTACATGCTTCATAGGTTGTTTACTTTACATTGTTTCATAGAACAAAAGATGCATTGAATGCTGACACCGACTCAACTAATGTCGCAAAGTTGTCATTTTGCATTGAACAAACAATAACAAAATAACAATCTCAGCTCCCCTCGAAAACTCCCAAAGTGCCGTTAGTTTTTGAATGTAACTCAATTATTTTCATCAATTCAGTGAGCAACTAATTAACCTACTTATACTGCTAAGCTAAGCTATGTACTACCATCGACATAACAGCTTATTTTTTCCTTTTCGTCCAAACGACGGACGATGTAATGGCCATCAGCATCACCATTGAAAGCGTGCAAACATCAAATATTATAATAAGGCCATTTAAATACCATATTTTTCAGTTTGTAGTCATAAAGGTCCTCTTTCTGCACACAATCTTTCGAGTTAAGTATTCCTTTTTTAACTCGCCGACAAAATCGCACACCAAGGACATTCGCTCTGCCACTGTTGGCCGTTTCTCGAAAGATTTTCTAGACAAAAAAGAACTGAAAATACGAATTAGCATGAATTAACATTTCTAGGGAAGTCGTTGGGTATTCAAGTTCGAAATGAACGTAGCCAAGCTGGCAACGAGTGACGCCAGGACATCAACGCTGCAATGATATGAGCAAATAAAAGCTGTGAGTTTTTATTGTCATGCAGTTTTTTTCTTCGAATTAAAGCTTCATTGGATGCATGCGATGGATTATTGGCTGATTTGATTCGATTGCTTTGTTGGGGGCTTTGACTGTCGACGGTTCACAAATCAATATTTGTACTTCCCAAAATGAATTTATTGTCCCAAAGTAGTTTCTCCTCACTCTTTTACATTAGAGACGACACGAAAGAATTGAATAGGGGGCGTAAAGCAATGAAATGTTTCGTGTAGCATGTCTGTGGCTCATAAAATTCAATTAGTTAAGGGATGAGGATAAAGTAATATTACTCAGTTTTCGGAAAATTTAGTATATTTCGCGTAGTAAATGGTAGCAAAATAATTTTGTGAATTTGATGTCATAAATCTAGATAGTTTATGGAGCTTAACAGCTTCAAACTATGCGCAAAATTGTATTTGCTAGTAATCTTGCCCACACTGGGCGCACTTGTTGCATTTCTGAAAAATACTATATTCAGGCCTTGTTATGATTTGTATGCATAAACACTGCTTTCATATTGAATGCAATTGCTCATTTTGACTTAATCAAATTAAGTTTTCGAACCCAATGATTGACTTACGAGTGATTGCAGATGTGTGATTACTAGTTACCACGTCTTGTGATATTTTCGATTGATTTGGATTGATGAATAGTTTGAGAAACTGGCGAATCATGAAAAAAAGTAAAAAAATCTTATTTTGAAGATAATTTATATATTTTTGCTTGAATAATGCGATTAAACTCGACTACGTGTTCTGATAAATTTTTGGCTCGTATGTTTGTGATTTTGTTGTTGTGTGTTAATTTTTGTGGTGTTTTATGTTTGATTGGTTGTTTTTGTTGCTTTCGTTTTGAAAACGCGGATGGCATTGATACATGTCTACAATCATTTCACGCCAATCTAGTGTGTGCAGCTCATTCTTTCGAGCTAAGAAGTGACATTTGGTGTTTGAATTTGAAAATTGAATTGTGCAAATGCCTTTCCAATAAGAAAATCGATCGAAAATTGAAATCCTTGACATTTTATCCGTCTGGAATAAACTTTGCATCTGTTTTTCTCCATTGTTAAAATTTTCGCTCAAAAGAATGACGAGATAATGGAGACTTGTAAAAATTTACCTTCACGATTAACTCAGTACCAGCCTTTACTTTTAAAACGGCTATGGCAAACACGTAGTCGAATTTAACCGCATTAATAAAAAAAAAATTAACCGCAAATAAAAATATATAAATTATCTTCAAAATAAGATTTTTTTTTAATTTTTTTTTATGATTCACGATCCCAACTTCATCAAAAGCTTTCTTCTTTTTTTTTCAAAATATCAATTTATATCACTTCTGACCACAATCACTTGATATTATCAAGTGACTGAAAATCTCACTTCACGTGACGCTCGTCACTTCATGTGACTCTCGGAATAGCTGACATATCGAAAATGTCACTTGAGATGAGATGAAGTCACCTCACGTGACTCTCAGATACGAAACCAAGAGAGTCACTTCATTCGTCACGTGAGGTGACTCGCATAATAGGGCCCCCGGTTATTCCAGTGTGATATGGGACGAGTTTATTTCACAATTACGTTGCAGGTCTTTTGAGTGTGAACTTTCCACGAGTTACTTCTGTGGTGAGAGTGAGGCACTGCGTTTGAAAGCTTCAATTCTGTATCTTTTTTGGTTAACAACAAATTCACCACCCTTGGCTAATACATTTATATTGGCATAGTAATATATTTATGTTAAGATGTTAAAACATTTATATTTACAGATGTTCTTAACATAAAAAGTTAACAGCTTAATATATAAAATTAAACTGCAAATATAATATTGTAACTTTCTAAAATAAAATATTGAGCTGTTAAAATTATGCATTAGTGACAATGCGGTTACTATAACAATATTAAGATGTTAATATATTTATTTCGGTCATTTCTCAGGATGTACAATCAAAGGTATATTTTTATCAAATCAGACTTACCAAAAATGTGTCTAAACATATTATTTCCAAAATCATTTTATTACTGGAAACCATTTTACTTTATTACTGTGGACATAAATCGTGCAAAAAATCTCATTTTTCAATTAAAAACTAAAATTCAGCCACTCGAATGAGTAATTCGAAGCAAAATGTACTTCAACTGCAGTCGTTTGCCTGCAAATGCTTGTGCAAAACAATTAACTGCAATGATTCAACCGCTAACCAGGTACGGTTGCTTGAATTTCTATCTAACTAATTTCATTACAGTTATGATATATCTCTAAGGCGTTTGGCAACCAAAGTATCAGTTCATTTTCGACTACTCGGGCAAAGGCCTGGCAGGCAGACAGCAAGTATGAATGCAAGACCAGGCGAAGACAATGGACAGTACTGGCTTTTGGGCAGATTGCCAGGGCCATTAGAAAGTCCTGAATGGAATTTAATGAAGCGGTCGTTCGACGGCCACTAGAGACAATGTTGCATGCACCAGTGTACAACACTCGAATATTGCCTGTAATGCTTCTTGCTTACAAGGATTACGGGTGCTTTGATTGGCTTTAGTTTATTATCTGATACCTACCTCACTGTTTTGTTATGCTGATGAGTGCTGTCTTTGGGGAAAATTAAAATTTACCGTACCGGAGAGAACATCAACTGCCCGTACGCATACGAGTATGCTGGAAAATTTGCCTCACGTCATCATGCCTAAGTGCACAAGAAATCTGATTTTGGTGTTTGTTGAGTTAATTGGCTTGGTCAGATAATTAGCTGTGGTTTGATTAAGGGTGACAAACTGATTTGTGTTTGCTTGCACATCGATGCATGCCATCAAATCGATACGATGCATACAGAATGAATTGGTAATTGTGGTGAGATCAGCATGTTTACAGTTGATTACATGTATGCAATCGAGAAGTATGGCATGTGTTAGTCAATGTTGTCAGTGGAGACCTGTTAGGGCATTTAATGCCGAGAACTAGGTGAGTGACTATTGTCAGTGCCGTGTCATGCATATGAATGAGTCTCTATATGACTTCTTGAACAAAACCACGTATCAAATGGATACTTTGTATTTCACTTTTCATTGAATGTTATAGGAATGTTACAGTTACAATGTCTTTAAATTCAATATTAATAAGCTTCATCATTATACCGGTGTGGATGCTAAACGCGAATATGCTACTTGATACTTTATTGTTTCGATTGTTCTAAATTTTTGTCATTTATAGTTAATTTCTAGTGTTGGAAAGTGAAACTGTGATAATCATTTCTTATGCACGTTTCTTCTTTGTTAATGGAAAAATATATGCCTTTTTAAAATATTTTGTGGATTGATGGTTCTGGTTGCAAGGATTTTGTATCCGTCAAAAACACCCCAAAAGTCTTCCGGCAAGGCGTCTATCACTCTTCCTGGGGTGCATGTTAGTGGGGTGCATATCAATGTCGGTACTACCTCTGATTTAGGAGGCTTTCAGATCTCTTGCATCTCGAAACAGACGAAGCGAAACGAAACAGAGGGTGCCCTAGTATCTGAGGAAGATCTTGACTTGGGCTTGATTGGTAATGGTGAGGGTGCTTCAAATAAACCTCCACCTTTCTACTGTGGCAACAGCTGACCTGTTTCTCCGCCTGTCTAAATCCAAGGTAAATGGGGTTGTAAACAATCGGGCTCATGAGTATCACACCAATTGAAACAGACTGCTTACACCCGGTAGTCAGGGAAAACTACGAGTTTGCATTTTTGCCAAGGATATTATTAATATACTTGTTTTTAACAATTTTTGTGACCAAGATAGTGTGGCCATCGCAGCAAAAATCGATCGGAATACATACCGGTTTGTTTCTTGCTATATGATGTGATGAATTCGTCACACAAATAAACTGCGATCAGAAAATGGAATCTATCATCTCATTCAAATGAATTTTCCGAAAAATTGGGACCATGACCGGAAACAAAAAAAATCGCCTTCAAATCACCCTCTACATCTTGTCCGCCACCAAGCATTAGTGCGGACACAAGCATCGTTTTTTGAACCGAACCGTCACGGGGGATGAAAAATGGAGCCTAGACGTCAATATGAAACAAAGAAAAGAGTCCAGAGTCGAGCAAGATTTCCACTCAAATAAGACCATGATCTGCATTTGGTGAGAGTGGACGGGTATTTTGCATTGGAAGATGCTTGATAGGAGCAGTACGATCAACAAGGAATTTTATAATGCCTAACCACGTAACTGAGACCCGACCTGTAGAGACCCGATTAACAGGGCCAAATAATTATTTTATAATATTTCGCTGTTTTTCTTTGCGCCCGAGCTCACAAAAAAGGAATATCAGATCAAAACTGGCACCGGTGTGTTTGCAAAAATTCCCTATTATTGCGCCCTTGCCACACAAATAATTATTAAAATAGACACACGGTAAGGAACCTAAAAGTACCTAAAAAAAAAGAATCCAAAAATACCAATTTTTAACAGTCCAAAACCGTATACACCTTTACTATTCAGTTCAAAGTTTGCTTCCGCACTTGACTGGAGATCAACTATGAACTCGACTACTGTAAATTAATGTTCGATATGTTATTAGTTAAGGATGAATCCGAAATATTTTGACCTATGATGTTGTAGATCTCATTTCCTAGAATTTTTTTTTATAGAAATTAATTTCAGTAAAGAAGTACAATTTAAAAAACACGTCAAATATAAAGAGATTCGCATGTAGTTGGTATACCCTGTACCATAATAATAATAAAAAAATTCTCTGAAAAATCAATGCACGCAAATATTTAAGTCTGATAAGTTTTTCCTAAATTGAAGAGGCATTATTTGGGTTGTTTTAAGGATCTTTTTAGGTCTTTTTAGGCTCTTTTTAGGTATTTTCAGACACTTTCTAGGTACTTTTTAGGTATTTTTGAGTTTCTTTGGTCCTTTACCGTGATCGCATTTCGATATTTATTATAGTCAAAGTTTTTAATGTCCGAAAAAAATCATCAGAGGTGAATTTTTGCGTGCATTGATTTTTTAGAGAATTCGGTTGGCTTGAAGTGTTAGGCTCATTCAACTCAGATATATGTACCTATAAAACAGAAAAAAAAATGCCGCAAAAAAAAAACGAAAAGTGGCCGCCCCAAAAATTCATCAAATGAGGGGCGTTACCTTCAACGACGAAGAGGACCTCAAAAATTGGCTCAACAGCTTCTTCGGCACCAGGCTGGTTATTTTTGACGGAGCTGGTTCGACAAAATTGGTCGGGAGGTGCGAGTTGGTCATAAACAGCAACGGCAAAAACATTATTGATTAATTTATTCACAGCGGTTTGGCGTAGGGTTTAAGGATTTTTGTCCGAGCTGTGGTTCAGAGGAATCCGTCTTCCATCTTATGAACCAGTGTCCGGCTATCGCGAGGAATAGATTGGCCTCTCTTGGTGGGTTCTTTCTCTTAGGTCTGACTGATCTATCCTATAACTATCCTAAATAGTTTCGAGAGTTTCTAAGAGAGAGTATTTCCGTGGTACCGCAACAGGCCTCTCATATGGCTATGTGTGTCTTTTGGTAAGACTCTCCGATTGATAGTCACTTTAACCTAACATATTTTCACTATTTAATTGAAATGTTAGTTTTATGCATCAACACTTCACTTCATATGTAATATACGAATTTAAAAAGAAAATTTTTATAAATAAAATGTCCTACTTTCATCTATTCTGTTTTGAGCTGCTGACAGAGGTATTATGCCGTGTTTTCAGATAGCCAATTGTTAACAGCTATGTACCTTTCACAAAAGATCAATTAACCTTTTCTTAAGGCTAATTACTAAAACCTAACAAATATTAGTATTGATAATGTTGATCTAGAATTCATCCAGCAGCTAAAAACAAAGGAGCCAATAAACATCAATTCTATTTCTTGGGCAACATTCGCAAACATTTCCATAAAAGTAGATTTCAAAATTTCCTCGAAACGTCACATTAGCGTTCGTTCGTCTATGTACACCACTTTCATGAAACAATCATGCCGTCGACTCAACTTTATTCCTATGCAAATACAATAATTTCAGCAACTCCATGTGAAAGCAGTATCGCTAAAAGTTCTTATTCAAGTTTTCATAACATATATTGCAAATAGTTTTTATTTCGAGTTGAGAAAACTTGTTATGCGTTTTAATACGGGAATCGTTTCCAAGGCGAAGTTTAAGAACGAAAATATGAACATAGAAATTTTATGTGCAGTATGCAGAAACATGATTGTGGAATCTGAAATTCGAGTTCAGAACGAAAGAATTTTTTAATATTGCAATTTGCCGTGGAGTAGATGAAGAGAAGTGCAGTGTCTTGGATTTCAAACAAGTTTCCGTAGAGAGAAAGATGGATTTTGCGAACATGGCCGCTCATAATTGTAGTATGTTTATCCGCTCCCGGCTGACTATTTCAGTTGTTATGTCGTTAATTTTTTTTTTGTCAGTTTCAAAGTTGATTTTTTAGTGATGCGAATTTTCGACGTCAAGTGCAATTGTCTGCAATTTTATGCGAATAAAATGTATGTTCCTGAGGTGGGATAATGTGTGTCGCGGAATAATTTTCAGCTATTATTACTGCACTTGAACGTGGATTTCACTATATTTCTTTCACTATATTTCTTTTTTTTTGTTTAATTTCCCTGGAAGTCCAGATCTTTTGAAATTGTCCAATATTTTGAATTTATTGTATTTGTCAATCATTTTTTTAACTGCACTGTGTGGTGTTTTTATCATTTTTCCTATTTCCCGTAAATTTTTACCTTCACAATGCAAATTCACTATAATTTTTCGTGTTTCTGGCTCAGTTTCTTTCCTCATTTTCACACCTTTCTTCTAGCACGTTTTAAATCAAACTGACTCCTTCAAAAATGACTTTATCAAGAATTTTTGCGATTGCTGTTTCCTAGAAATTAAATTGAAGTTGTATTCCGTTATAGGAAAAGATCCGTGACTTTGTTTACAGCTAGAATCTAGCAACGTTTGAACACGTGTGCACTTACTTTTGATTCATATTTCATTGACTTTTTGTTTTTGTTCCTCGGTAAATTTTTTGTTATTTAATATATGGAATTGATTTTTTTGTATATAGTTTTTAACAAATAAAGGTTTGATATTACTCAAACAGAAATATTTTTTAATCGATAGTTTTTTTTTATTGAAGCTCAAAAACAAATTTGAAAGGTGTGAGTTCACTTTTGACGCTCACAGTATGTGTCAATCATTTCAAACCATAAAATTGATTTTTTCCTGCAATTTCAATTAATATGTGTTAAAAAGTTTGTTTAAAAAGGAAAAATCTACTTCATATCTGTTTTTAATAACAATTGGTGGGGGGAATTGTAAAATTATAATTGGTGTTAACCAGTCCCGGACGAGATTGGGTCAAAACTTGATCCACCCAAAATGTTTTTTTATATATTTATTTTTATTTTATAGGAAAAAAATGATAGTAAATAAAAAAATCCGTTTTTTTTATTTCTTATGTTTAATTTTTCATTTTCTTTACTTATTCGTTTTGTTAGTTCCATTTTCCTTCTTTGATAATTGAAATGCATATGAAAAGAAAAAAACAATTAATTTTGAGTAGTTTTTTGATTTATAATGATTCCTTCGGAAATTTTTCCTCCCCTCCCTCTTTTTCTTTCATCTTAATTACTTGAAGCATGTCTTAAATGTTGTGTAGTCCGCGTGCCGTAGTACGTAAGAGATCTTTCTACTCACAAACTCACGCCGGATTGAGCTAGTCGGCTGGGAGAAGGCACGCAGAACAATGAAGAAGAAAATCTCCTAATAATAATAATAATAATATTAATAATAGTAATAATAATAATATTAATGATAATAATAATAGAAAAAAAGTTGCACAGACGGCGACTCGAAACAAGTTACGGGGAGGAAGATTTTCGGACGACAGTGAGATGAAGGCGGCCGTACTATTTTGAAGAGAAATCGAAAGAATGTTTTTTCAGTTGTACAAAGCCATTATATTATTTATTTATTTATTTTCAACCATACAAGGCGTACAAAAAACACTTACAAATTAATATTTAACAATTTATATAAATTTGCACAATACACAATAATGAAAGAATTTTCAAAATATAACCATCTTTGGTAGGGAATTGGATAGGGCATTCATTACGTGAGCACCTTAGTCAGAGCAGTTTTAAACTTAGGTCGTTAAATGGTTGGGTAATAGTGTTTTGAGAAGCTATTGAATATTTTGCAACATCTATTGATTGGCTCATTGTTGGCGTAAACTGTGTGGTGTCGGTATTCATTCAGTAAACGTGTGTGCCTTGTCTGCCTTACTGATTCTTTGAAGGTGATCTTATTGGACAGGGGCACAACATTGATCAAGCCCCTAATAACATCAAAAAGCAGGAGCATATGACTATCCTCCGCGAAGATAGACTTGATAGATTTAAGAGATTTAGCCAGTATCTGTGTGAAGGTAGATTATCAAATTCATAAGGATTATACAGATCTCTCAACGCAAAAACTAAGAACTGCTTGCCTATCGCTATGGACATCAAAGGTAGGGTGCCAGACAATACATGCATATTCAAGCAATGGCCGAACTAGAGCTATGTATAAAGACTTCATGACCCATAGGTTTTTGAATTACTTCGCACGTCTTTTGATGAATCCAAGTTGCTTATTAGCCTTGCTTAAGACTTTGTCATAGTGTAAATTAAAATGCAGCTTTTTATCCAAAGTAACCCCGAGGTCGATGACATTGTCAACAATATTGAGGCGGTAATCAAAATTTATATTACTGGTTTTGCGGGAAATACTAATGAATTGACATTAATGTCGAGATTATTTTGTTTGTACCACTGCTCAAGAGAAAGCAGTTTCGATTGAACGAAATCTGAGTCTGCTTTCGATTTAATCATGTGGTACATTTTCAGATCATCCGCATAGAATAGGTGAGGGATGTCTGATAAAACTTCAGAAAGATCCGATACGAAAATATTGAATAAAAGAGGTCCCAAGAGACTACCTTGTGAAAAATGGATTTCATTTGAAGAGGTTATAAAAAATATAAAACTATTTTTTTCATCTATCACTCCTCGTATATTGAGATTTTGCGAAAGTGAGTTGATTTAAAATAAAGATTAAAACCAGTAATGTTCATTGAAATCAGAAAATTGAGAAGTGTGTTGAAGAGTGCGTATGAGATGCTACGCGAGCAAGTTAACGATATTTTGGGAAGAACAGTGACGTACGTGGGCTGTTCAATAAGTAATGAGAATGACACAGAAAAGGGACTTAAAAAATTAAATGTTTATGATCCTTTTAATCCTTGAATCTTAAAAGCAGGTACTGTGAAATTTCACATAATTCGATTGAGTAGTTTAATTGTTATGATCAAGTCATGCGGACATATCAGAAAGTTTTTCGAAAATGGAGTAAATTGAAATTCATGCTAATATATCCAAATCGAAGAGTAAACGGCAACTCATATAAAAAATGAGCTGGATTTGGCTTTAGAAGCCTGTTTGCCATCGTTTGTCACAATAAGCAGATGGGTAATAAAATTTAAATGTGGTGGTTTATCCATTTGTGATGAGCCACATCTCTTCAAAATACGCAATGCAGTATTACAGGATCGACAAGTGACCGAGCGTGAGCTTGCCGATATTGCAAGGATTTTAATAAGCCATTTATTAAAATTTTGCATGAAGATTTGCGAATGACAAAGCTTTTGGTACAATGGTTGCCGCATATGCTAACGATCGGTCTAAAAACGGAAAAAATGGGTGGAAGCGGGCAGAAGAGCTCCAATGAAAGCGAAAATGCTCCTGTCGGCTGAAAAAGTGATGCCAATAGTTTTTTTTCGGGATTCGTAAGGCATAGTGCCCATTCACTATTTGGAGGAAGGAAAAACGGTCACCGGGGAGTATTATTCAGCCCTTCTGGATACACTGAACGAAGCAATCACGACAAAACGATTTCGCCTGCCAAGAAAAAAAGTTCTCTTCCATTACAATAATGTGCCCGCTTGCAAGTTTCCAATTGCAATGGCAAAAATTCGTGAATTATGCTATGAATTGTTGTCACACGCACCGTATTCACTCATCACTCAGCGACTTTTTCTTGATCCTGGATTTGAAAAAAATGTTTGTTGGGCAAAAAAGTCATGTTAAATGTGAACGTGATTGCTAAGACAAATGCATATTTCCCAGGACTAGAGAAATCGTATTTTCCATCGGTATAAAAAAATTGGAAAAAGTGTATTGAGTTGAAGGGAGACTATGTTGAAAAAGAAAAAGACATTTTGCCGAACATCAGACGTTTTTTTTTGTTATTCTCATCAATTATAGAGCAGCTTTCGTATACTGAAGAGAGAAATGTGATACGACCTGAGGCGAACGCAATATCTTCCCTGGTTTTCGGCAAATTTTCTGCTACCACAATAACAGTTTTTTACCCGAGAAATTAAGACTTACTTAGGACTGTTTAAAAACGCCGCTGAAAAAAATTGAGGTTCTGACAATCCAAATATTTATCAACTTTTTTTTAAATTTTTATTAGAAATGATAGTAATTGCGATTTAAATATTTAATGCGCATATATCAACCTGAAGCATACTAGTTAGTTAATATTCTTTAGTATCTTCCAATAGGATGTATGTAAATAAAGTATTCAAAAAAATACCAATACCAATCAAATAAAATGTTTAATTATTGTACAATTTCCAAAGATATCCACATTGAAATTGAAATCTAATACCACAACTTCATTTGCTCGAAAGTAATACGTACAAATTCAGTAAAATCCCATGGTACTCATAGTCGCAAGCTTTCAATACTCTCAATTGTAATTTGTAATCACTTACTAGTATACTTACCGTTTTAAATCCACGATACATAACTCGAATTTCTTGCCGCGTAAATTTCGTTTGTCGACATAAATCTTCCAGAGCAACGGGAATTGGTTTAGGCACTCGTGTAGGTTCTAATTCGTAAACAACTTCTTCGATTGGACTATCCGGAGGAGACGCCATTTTCAATAATTGTTATTTATTTGTTCGATCTTATGTATGTAAATGTTTTGATGCAGTGATTTCAATCAGTTTCGTGTTGTTATTTTTCTACTTCGTTTCCAAGTTCCTTTTAAGGCGCGTCCTTGGCTGTGTATTTTTCAAAATAAGCTTTATACTGGTAATGTTTCAATAATTTCTCCTATTTTATTATTTATAACGGTCAATCTGTTAACTATTCATTCAAGGTAGTGTAGCAGTATTCGTAGTTGTATAGTAGTGAGTAATTGTTGTTGATATCTCTTTTTCTGCATTAAGAGCAATAAAACAATGTACATGCACGGTTCAACGGAGATGGTTTCTCTGTTTGCGCAGTAATTCCTCGTAAGCATCTAAACGACATCATCATTATCCTGGAATGATATTAAGAATGTTGAAAGTTTGCGTTAGTAATGCTCGTAATGATGTTTTTAATGACGATGATGAGATGATGGCGATGAGGATGAGCCAAAGCGGAATGGATAGACACTTTCAGGAGGATGTTGCATTAAGGATATTGTGTCTTGTAATGGTTGTTTTGACAAGGGAATGCTATTGAATTTCCGGCTGAAATAAGAAATGCAAACGGCAGACACCGGGGGCCATCGAAACATGTTTCGTTAAGTTGTCCTGTCCTAATTACTGACACGACAGCTACGAGACATCGACATCATGCAAAACCTGAGCTTGCTGACAGTAGTAAATGAGTGCTGAGGTACTTGCTTATGCACACACCGGAAATTTGTTGTCATACACGAATGGTCACAGAGAAATATGCCAGTAATCCTTGTTGCTATTTGCCGGTTGAGTTGGTTCGCGTTCTCTTTGTATGCTGCTCGCAGCTAAGCCGTAGGGTATGGCATGCGTGAAGGAAATACGGATTTCATTAATAAATTGCAACGGCAGGAAATGGCTGTGGCGTGTACATATGCTATCCTGGTAATTAGCCTGATGAATACTTAAATCAATGCCTTTTTTTCAACGTGAGTATTAAAGCTCTGCTTTAATCGTACACTTAAGTACATAAATAGTATTGACTTAAATTCACTTTTATCATTTGAATATGTGTTGGTATGAAGTGAATTTCTCGTTGGAATAGTTTAATTTAATCTTTGAAAATGTGATACATATTTTGGGCAATTGGTACAAATACTCTTAAGGCAATTTTACAAAGAAAAGTGTTCGAAAGCCAGGCGTAAAAAATTGCATACGACCTGCTTGGAATAAAATATTACTTTGGCACATAAACAATCGTTTTTTGCATACATTTCCAAAACAAGCGAGGTAAAGAGTGACATCATCACCTTTTGCTTATAATCATCCGATTCTTTTGTCGTCAGCAATTTTTTTTATGTTGCTCTAAAGAAACGATTCGAAAGTAAGCCAGCTTTTGAATAATGTTTGGCACAAATAAGCTTTCCACCGGCTTACTATGTTAGGAAAGGGGAGCATTTAAGTTCGCATACCAACGAAAGTGGTTTAGAAAAGGAATTTGATCATTTGAAGCAAAATACATTTTTGATGCAAAATACTGTAACTTCGAGAGATGTTTGCGATCAACAGAATGAAATGCCTTTGAAAAATTAGCGTTATCAACATTGACGAAGGTTGTAATACTAGATGTGGAATGTCTGTCCTTGATGAATTCAAGCTGCTCCAATCGGATGGGATGAAGCCAGAGGAGAAACTAAGATTAATAGGCCCTTGCGCATCAGAGCCGCTAGAAACACTAATGTTCGAAGAACAGTAGATGATTTGTGCAGATTTTGAGTGTGTATTCTATCACTAGCTACTTAAAGCCACTACCACTAGCTACTTCTCCTACTTAAGACCAATCTACCTACAGTAATAAAAAACCGTAAGCCATTTTAATTTCGATGATTTCATCGAAAGTTAAAGCGATAGAAAGGTGTTTGGGGTTGCCATCCGAAAAATGTGCAGACCTTAGAAAATTTAAACATAGTTATGTTACTTATTTTCATTGCAAATGTTCGCGATGTGAATACTTAATGTAAGCATTTATTGATACGAAAATAACAAAAACGCCTTGTGATCGTAATTTTAATTTTAGATCGTAATATTTGTGGCTTATTTTCACTACAAGATCGATATGATTTGAAAAATTTATGATGAAATTGCTTACTAAAGATATGCAAAAAAAATACAAAACCAGCCATAGCTGGCAGCCCTGTCATTGTTTTTTCAATTAGATTTCTGCTGAGTATTGTTTACAATAAATTTAATTTCCCATATAAATTTTGCTATGATTCCCTGACTGAAATGGAATCTATAGGGCAAAGAGCTTTATTTTCCTGAGTGAATTTTTTAAATGTAAGACACCCAAAATTACCATAGCTGGCAGCTCCAACCTAACTTTTAACCAAAGTTCTATCAAACCTGGCTTAGAGTAAGATTCAGCTATTATGTGAATTTTGTCAAAATTTGGTGACTGAACCAGAATTTATAGGGCCAAAAGCAATTGTTTTTCTTAGTGATTTTTCAAGATGGCACTACTGGCACAGAATTGCTCGAATTTCAAAATCGCTTCTATCAGACCTGGTCCTACTTAAGACCAATGCACTCTGTAAATTTCAACTGTATCTGATTATTAGGTCGTGCGTTCCCGTGAACGGAAGTTTTTGATGCTAAAAATATAGGTAAATTGGGGAAGGGCTGCCGTTCTTGTCCGAAATGGAATTTCAAAAGTTTTACTTTGACTGTGTAGACAAAGCATAAGATTTGTATATGAGTTGCCTTTTTTCCGGAAAGCGAAAATATCTCAGGAGAGTCGATGGTTTGAAGGTGTTCAACAGGGTTGCCAGCACGTTCATAGAAAACTAGATAAATATACAACTTAGTAACATTAATATGTTCTGTAAGTTTTGTAATGGCTTTTGACAGATATATATCTGTCAAAAGTAATCGCAATTTAAAAAATTTCAAATTTTTTATGGCGTGTGGCGCTATATTTTATCACAATCCCGAAATGTGCATGGCGCCAGAAGTCTATAAATTATGGCGTCTGGCGCATGTGTTTTTTTTTCAGTGTACGATAAATCATCCTTTTGTGGAGCTTACTAGCACAAGCTAGGAGAGATATGGGGTGATAATTGGAAATGCAAGAACGTATCCTTCTCTTTAAACATTGGAAAAATGTCAGCGGATTTAAAAAAAATGGAAAATATTGGACGAAAAATTAAGTTTCAAAAAAGGCTAAGGAAACACACAGTGATGAAGAAAGTGGCTTCGTAAAAATATTTAGTATACTATCAAGATCACAGCTGCTACTACTGTCTAAGCTATTAACAAGGGTCATGTATTTGTAAGAAGAAGAAATATAAATATACATAAAAAATGAGGAAATATGCTCGGAAAAAGCAGAAGAAAAACAACAAAGGGTACAAGATGGTTTTTCAAGGGAAAAGATGCAAAATTAGGAGGGTTAAAGGGGTGATAAGATGTGATAGAGGCTTCATATGGCTATGGCATGTGCTAAGCCCGTCCTTACCTACCTTTTATCACAAGAGTGTAGTTTTTTTTTAGCTGGTGCTGCTGAATCTAAGGTGTTTAAGGAAGAACACATAAACAAATAGATAACAAAGGAAGCATCTTTTTCACATCTTTTTTCAAAACGTATTTTTTCATCTATTCAAGATTGTTTGCAAATTCAATTTGAGCGTTTGATTGATTGATAGCCTGGAGTGGGTCCAGAAGGCCCCTAGCACTGTGACCTCTTGGGTCTATTGTGCCTTCTCTGCGTTATGTCCTATAGAATGTCCAGGCTTCTGATGAGCCTGGATATGTTCCTTTACGGGACATTACTGATGACCCTAATGGAGAGTAGAGCAGAGCCAAGGAGCTTGAATCTTCTTCTCGCTAGTGCTGCACAGAGTGTGAGAAGATGTTCTACATACTCTGTCGTTTCCCCCACAGGATCTGCAGCGGTCGTCCTGCTGCTCACCTATGCTGTGGAAATACTTTTTGCAGGAAAGGTGGCCTGTTAATGCTCCGCATAAGGCTCTTATGCCACTCTCACAGTAAACCTTGCATCAAAACATTTTCTTCTCTTTTGGAGGCTAGTTATTTTCATTGCTTCATTACAATGATCTAGTTATTTGAGAACATCTTGAAACCTGAATATCGAAGAAATTTCTGCTGGAATCTTTTCAAAGTATTCGAACTTACTTGGTAAGAAGGCAGGCAGTCAAGTTTACTATGGGCTAGAGATATGTAAAGAGTTGCTAAGCAGTTAATGTTATAAAATGCTTGTGTGTTTCTTATAACAAATCCAAGCATTCTACATGCTTCATTAGCGATATTATTTATTTATGAATAGAAAAATTAAGCTAGAGTTAAATGTACTACCTAAGTCTTTAATAAAATTAACACGTTCTAATGCTTCATTATTTAAGGTGTATTTAAAAAATTATAGTTGAAATGCTGTTTTGAAAGTTTAAAAATTATAAATTGACATTTATCTATGTTCAAATCGAAACAATTTAATGTGCGGTAATTGAAGAAATTATCCAAATTTGACTGAAGAACCGATATATAGATAAAAGAGACAAAGGATTCAATTTACCGTTGTCTGTGAACATCTGCCTTTGAATGTCAGCAAAACCCGTATTGATCTCATTAAAAAAAAATTAGGGGACCAAAATGTGACCCCTGCGGAACACCAGAAGTAGCAATAAATAAACAAGAAAGACATTCATAAAATATCACAATCAGGAATTATTGCTGAATGTAATCCGATAGGCAACTATACAGTTTACGATAAGTACCGTGGTTAAGCAAGCAACAGATTAAGATTCATTTCATCAAATGCCTTGCTAAAATCGTTATAGATACCATGAACTCAAAGCGATGAATTATATGGATTAGAAATACAATTCGTGTATGTTAAAGGATTAGTTGCAGTAGACCTTCCTTTGCAAAGACCATGTGGATTATTTATTATTATGGGGCTAATCAAAGGCACTATATGTCAGTAACCAGATATTCGAATACCTTTGGATCGATAAACTACATATAGGACGGTTGTTGCCTATGACCGATGTGTCTCTTGATTTGAATACTGGGAAAACATGAGATTCTTTCAACAACAATGTATTAAGTGAACCAGGGGATTAAAGGACCAGAAATACGGAATCAAAAACTTTCTCCAAGGCAGATGCGACAGCTTTGGTAAAAGAAGCGAGTTGGTCAATCTAGATTTGTGGATTATGAGCCTGTGTTGCTCTGGAGTTAGGAAAGATTGGACGGAAGGGTGGACTATATTTTAAACCACTTTTCCAAGGAGTCTACTGAAGCAAAAAAGGAGGTTTATGTGGCAATAATTTGAGAAACCAAAATGATGATCAGCTTTGGAATTTGAAACATCATGATATGATATAAGTTATGATTTTCATTTTTATTAGTTTTTTTGTTTTCTAATTATTGTATTTTTATTATATTTTCATAGTTATATAATTGAGTTGGGTTTTTGATTTCCAAATATTTTACAGGAAATATGTTTCAGTCAATTTTGGTTTAACAGATTTAAAACTCATCGTCGCCAAACAACCAAAAGAATTAGTGACTCAAATTAACTGTGTGAGATATTGTTGGTATCTTCCATTTCTGTGTCACCGCCTTCCAGCATACTCATATATCATCAGAAATGAATGAATGATATAGTACTCAGACATATCTTGTACTTGCCCATACATGCTGACTCTGCTTTCTCTTCCTGCCCCACTCAACACGAGCATGGGAAGTAAGGAAGTCTAGAAAGCACAAGATATCTACAAAATGCATGAGTGTACAGTTTCACATAAATCAAGTCGTTTCAGCTTATATTTTCGCTTTTTTCCAACTTCGGAAAACTTAATCCTGCAACTTACGCGAATGTCAGCACTTGGCACGTTTCCGTGAGACATTCAAGTCATACATACATGAAAATTGCAAGTTCTCGCATAGCAGACAACAGTCAAGACACTGTTGTGAGTCGCGACGATGGCTCCCACTTCGAAGATAGCCGACGACGTCTCGCCCACTACACATAATATATTAAATGTTAGCTTACGATCAGGGATAATTACATGTCTCAGGGGCACTGTGCCAATCCAATCCTCAGCCACTCTGCCCCAAACCCAACTACCCTCGTACCCTTCATCAGCTCGTGCACGCTTCACGAGCGCAGCGTGTCGTCGCTGCTTAATGAACATTCAATTATGTGATTTAGGCATTTACCAAGCACCCTATTAATATTTAAATTGGCCAGGAAGTTTTCACACGTACTCGCACAGTATGTAGTTGCGATCACAGTGAAGTTAAAGTTATTTACTAACCTGTAGGTAAGCAGTCAGCCATATCCGCAGTACAAATAATTTACTATAGAGAGAGAGAGAATCCGTAAGTGAAACTTGTGACAATGGAAAGTTGAGCAAGGACTAAGGTGCACTTAGCCGAGAAGAGCTTAGTTTTGTTGGGGTTTGTTAACATCTTCAGGATATTTTCTTTGCTATCGTCGTATCCTTGAAGTCAGAAGCGGATTTAATAAGAATGAATAGTTTTTGTTTGATGTTTGGATATATTTTGAGTGTCGGGAATGAAAGTTAAAATAATGTTTATTCGATGTTCTGAAAAAGTCCCACACGGGGCGCGAAATTGGTTCAACTACTTTTCTGGTTATAAGAGGAATTTAATCTCCTTTCATGGTCTTGAATTAGCTGGTATAACATTTAAAAAAACCTAAAGGGCGTAAGATCCACAATTTGTGACAAATTTATTGATTACTGGCAATATGAAAGCAAACATGTTTATTCAATTTTAGAAATTTAATTAATTTTTGTTTGAAAATATTTTCATGTTTTACTGAGTGAAGTGTCTAAAGATAGTATCTTAGCAAGTTCGTGACCCATTGTTTTCGCACTGTTAATATATTGTAGACAGCATTGCACGAGACTCAATCGCTGCACGTTCTACTAAATACGAAAGAAATGAAATATTATCACATTGGAACATTTTTGCAACGAATTCATATGCTTCATAAATTTCTACGTTATAACAGGATTTTCGGCAACAATAAATTTCAGTATTCCAACAATCAAGGATGCTCCCCCTGTGGAAACTCATTAATGGAAAATATGCATTCAAGTGGATTCATGCTGAAATTACTCCTCAGCATAACATCCGAGCTGACCACAAAGGAAGTCGTGCAAATGCTTCGTGTTTTTTTTTGCTCTGCATCTTCGGTGGGTGCATTGCTAGCGTGACCATGATATTTTGATCGTTTCATAGCATCTCCTGCAACAGCTAATTTGCATTTCTCGCTTCCGCTTCGGAAATTCGTTTTCTGCATCCTTAAACGAAAATCACCAAACACTTAACGGCACTTTTGCATGAAAGTTTTTACATTGGTGGTCTTGAGTACGCCTCGTTTTTTTTTGCAGTTATCTTAGTTCTTAGCCTTGGCATCGCCAACCATCTACCACGCGAATAAATATGAGGCAGCGGATAATGAGACAAGGCACTGTATTTAACACGCCGTCAACGGCAAAATGTCTTCTCGGTTTATTTTTAGGAGTGCCCTTCATTCAATTTCACGTGTCACTGCTCGTTTTTGTCATCGCTTGAATTTTATTTGTCAGCATGACTGATGGAAACTTCAATCGATTTAAACTGGTGTGTAAATGGCATCGTTTCCAACACGACAAGGATTTCGCTGCAATACCGTTGTCGCGTAACAAGTGATTGACTGTTGTTTGCTTCCTGTTGGCCTCAAGGGTGATGGTTTTTACTAACTGCATGAAAGCATTCTTTTTGCTCATGTTCACTCGGCAACAAATACTCACACATGAGATTTAAGTGGTGTTGCTTTCGACTTGAATCCGACAAGGCTTTCGGTGCAGAGGATATGATGGTAGATTCTAATGCGGAAAAGTCATTTTTTCGGACTCGGTAGCAACCACCAGCAATACTCTGGCCGATAGGTGAAAGCAATAGTTCGTTCTGCTTTCGACCTTTTGACCAGTGTTTGCATTTATATTCTAGGACTAGAGCCAACTGCTATCTTGAAAGTGAAATGTGAATGCTTCCGGTGAAAATTTTTGTAAGTGAACTGCTGTGTTGTTAGTGGTCGTAGAAGGTTTGAAGTTAAGGACTAGCTTTTGCTATTTCACATAAGGCTTTTCAATTTTTCATTTATTTGTGGAAATTCAGGAACAAGAAATGTTGGCTGCAGTTTATGTACTTAAGGAAAAAGAGGTATCGGAACCAATGTAAACTTGGTTTCACTAAACCTGATTTTAAGCGTTTCATCTTCTTTTCCAACGTCAAAAAATGAAGCATTAACGTATAATTCGAAAAATTGAAACAACATTTCTAAATTTTCCTCAAATTGCAACGAATATATTTAAAATAAACGTGGCAGAATATAGACATAGACATCATAGAAAAAAAGTCATGATAGTAAAAATATATAAACAAAAGAAATAAATGGTCGCTGAGGGAATTGCAGCACCTCTGAGAATGTTTTCAAAGAAAATTTAGTATAATGAGCAGACATTAATGTCTAGTGACAACAAACAAATTATGAATTCCCAAAGCATATGCAATTAATTTATTTCAGTTTTTTTGTTTCAGTTCTGTTGGAAATTTATTCCCGCTGAGATCTTTCACCCAAAGCTAGGACCCCAGAACTGCTTAGGACTATCAAACTTATAAAATTTAATTGCACTGGTGATCTGGAATTCGTTTTTCTGCGTGTGCAAAACTTTCCATTCTATGTTATCCGACCGTTTACCAAAATATAATTTTACCAAAAAGCTTATCAGTCAATGGTTAAAACTACATTTCGAACTTCAGCTGTAAATTCACGAATTTTTACACTTTTTGTCCTTTCAATCATGATAACACAACATCTTCGACATTTCTTCTAGGTTAGGTTGAAATGGTTGCTAGTCAACAGAAACCTGCCCGAAAACGCACATGGGCGCAAAAGAGCCCGTTTGTGATGCTACAGTTAATTTTCCTGCTTTAGCTTCAATAATAGTCAATATGATAAATTGCACTATACCGTTTAGGTTAGCAAGGAGTAGCTCAGTGAGACTTGAGAGGAAGGATGACCCAAGTACTGCCAATCTTCTCTTCTCGGCACATGAGATTGAGGACGGATTTCTTTTCATCCTCTAGCCACAGCTTGGTCAGAAATCGGTGAAGAAATCTCCACTCACCTCATTTGCTTAAGGGCATCATTTCCCACCAAGAGGCGGCATTCAGCTTATGACCTTCATTTGATGCACCGCGTCTATAAGGAGACAGTTGTTCCCTAGGAAATGTAAGTCTATGAAGACGACTAGAGTGTCTGTGGTTGAATTATTACAAATGCTGCCAGGGTTTGTGAAAATGGTTCGTCTCAATGAGACTTTAAACTTTTCAACAAAACAATTTCCATGAGAACCTTTTTGCATTAAGTACGGTATATTTAAGATCCTTAAGCTTCTTTTTATACAGCAACCATTGATAATACCTTTTAGAGCTATTAGCTTTAGAGTTGTTAGACCTTTTATAGTTGGCCAACCGGCACTTTTTTTCACAGAGCGGGAAGGTGGGTTACACGTTATTTTAGCTGCAGAGCTAAAAGAACTAGTGAAGGTGTCATGTGCCTGATATAAGTCATATTAGCAATCGATGCTGATTGGCGCGATTTCCAGTGAGGATGGGGGCAAACCAACTCGCCCATTTTCTGTTTTTAAAAACTACCTGCTCAGTTGAACTACTGCCTGTCGAATTGAAAGATATGTACTTGTGACCAGATAATTCTTGTATAACGCTCCAGTCATGGAAGAGATGGGAATGCCGTGCACTGACTGCCAGATACTACATGATGAGCGTTAAGCCGGTGCCAAACGATGCTACCAACACCCTCCAACGTTGGGCACTTGATGGTTGGACGCATCGTGTGGCCGACGCGCCAGCTACCAGTGCCCAATGTCCAGCGCCCAACGTTGGCGCTGGAACATGTTCGATCTATTGCCGGTCTTTTAATATTTGACTTAAACGTTGGAGGCAAAAGTTTGAATCAAACGTTCATCGCATTGTCTGGCGCCGGCTTTAGAGTTAGCTCCCGGAACGAGAGGCACACCAACTCTTGTAGCTGTAGCCACTAAAACCTTGACGACGTTGCAGAAAAGAATAGTGCCATGATCGTGTGCCGTGTAGCAATATATTATATTAGTAGTAGTAATGATTCCAACACTTATTCTATCAAAAGAGAGAGAGAGAGAGATTTCACATCTGATTCACCCCAAGATGCCACCCCCGGACAGTTGATGGATCCATACAGAGTGACTCTTCCGTTGTTTGAGTCAATTGTTTTGAATCAAAGTTGGCATCCACCGTTCTGGATCCTTAAGATCTGTTGCATCGATACATGCGCAGGGCCAATTCCGCGAGCACGTACCTTTATGGTGAAAACAGCCTCCTGTCAGAAAGTGATAGGCTCGTCAATTTCAATTTCTTATAAGGAGATTGTCACGCGACTAAGCAAGCAAAGATAATTGCTCAACATCATCAAAAAACGTAAGCTTAAATGCTTCGATCACATAATGAGAAACCAGAAATACGAATTACTGCAACTCATAACACGAGCACAAGGAAAAATTGCAGGAAGGCGATCAGCAGGATCGTTATTCATCAATAGAACTTTTCCGAGCGGTGGTATCGAAAATATAAATTGCCATAATGCTGTCTAATCTTCGTTAAGGAGTGGCACAAAAAGAAGAAGAAAGTAGCTATAATAAAAACTGAATTTCTTAGTCAATGTGGAGATATTTATAAGGTAATATCGTGCGTTGGGGATTTTAGCTTCGTGCACGTTTTTAAGGCTCGTGTGATCTAGTATTTTATTGATAGAATAGTGTGCCTATTTTCTTCAATGATAAATAATATAAAGGGGATACAGGGCTAAACAAGGTGGTTTGAGGAATAACAGTAACTATAGTCGAAAACCCTAACAATCTCCAACATTTTTACTGGATGAAAATTAAAGTAGAAAATGCATGCCCTGCGACTAGGGCAACTAGCGACTAGGGTGATTTCCCTATTATTAGTTTGGGTTTTAACTAAAATTCCCCCAGTTTGCACGTCTAAAAAAAATTAATCTCTATAGCTATTTTGCTCTCTTACCCCTGATTTAAATCAGGTACTTCTGAATTCAAAAGTTTGCTGCGTGGTCCACCGTCTGAACCTGGATTTGAACCAAGGACTCTACACACAAGACTACTCACGTTTATGCTCAATAATATAGTGATATTTTTTGCATCGTTTTTCATATCCAATTCATCTGCTGTTAGAAATGTGGAAAATTTTGATGAAATTTTCGCCAATATCATGCTAATTTTTCTCTCTTTCTAGAATTGATTCTTTTGGCGGTTCCACTTAGTCCGACGTCTTTGAAAACGAAATTTCAGTCCATTTCTCAAATATCCCTTTCTGCCATGCAACATTATTTAAAATCAATGTTTATTTTCACGACCACACATAGCAGATTCCGTTTTTAATATTCTCTTTCAATATTTTTAATATTTGTTTGCTTTTTTCGTCAAAGTTTATGTTCACGCTTCGCTTCATACTTCGCGAAACACTACAATATATTCTAGCTCAAGTCACGATAAAACCGTATCAGTAAAAATTAATGACAGTAACAGTTAAAACAATCTTATCTCTTTACCACATAGTATGTAGCTCCCTCAACTACTTTTAATTCCTCATACATTCATATCTCTCTACCAACGACAAATCGCCGCCCAGTGTGGGTTACACACTTGTTTCCGTCTTTCCGAAGCATATACCCTTTTACAACTCTGAGCGTCCATAAAACACTACAATTTTTCCCCATTTTACAATATTCATGCCGTTTAACTTATCATTGACCTTTGGGACTGTGGTAGTGGTGGTCCGACGTGGCAACTCATTCCGAATCCGGGCTACATGAAAACTTTTAATGTTTCTCTTCGAAGACCAATAAATTTTCAAATGGCCACCAACTGGTCGGTCATTCTTGTGCCAGTGCTTTCTCGCTATTCCTTCCGCAAGTTTTCGCTTCAAGTTCGTCCTGCATAAATTGTTGCAAAGGAGTAAATAATTACGGTCATATGTATGTTGGTAGCGGTCGAGCTATCTAAAATGCCTTGCGATAATCTTGGGCAATATTTTACTGTGAGAGATGGCTTGAGTAGTGTGTTGCCACAATGCAACTGAAAAATTGACGAAGAAGCAAGCGTTTCGTACAAAACTTAAACTTGTTTAGTGAAATCGATTGGGAATGCAACCAAACGAGGCACAGCTGATACTGAAAATTCTCCAGACTTTAGCGATTAAATCAATCAAGTACATTATCTACTCGCAGCAATCCATTCTCTCTTCCCTCTTAACTCAATCAAAAGTAATTACATATCCAGCAAGTTCATAATAAAATCGATTAACAGCACTGCATAGCAGGATAAATGTGCATTAATGACTAATCATGGGAAAAACGCCACCCCACGACCCACCACACTCTAGTTGCCATCGTACAGGGAGACGGTAATTAATGTCTTCATGATTTAATGTCATTCATTATTTCGCAGATTATTAGCTTGCTCGTATGTGTCGTATCGCAGCGAAATAATCGCGCGCAGACGAAACGGTTGTTGCAACGCGAATTGTGGACATTTTTGAAATCCTGCCAAGACAAAGAGTTTGCAGAGCGAGTGCGATTACTGTACATTTGCAACATAGTTGCCTTGCAGTTTCGAAAGAGAGTGAAGCTGACGTGTCGAATACAAATGCCAAGGATTTGCATTATTCCGTGGTTCTTTTGTTTTGTCCTTAACTTACCGTAGCCGTTGTTCTTGAATGTGAAGCTTGAGCACTGCTGATAGCAGGTGAAAATGTGGTTTGATTTGAAAGATACAATGTGAATGGATTTAGTGTGCAAGGGAGTGTGTAATTAACGTAGTAATTAGTAATTTTAATATCTTTTTTGAACATGCACGTTCTTGTGAATGTGGCCGTAAGTTACCGGGTGCAATTCGTTCTGAAATTTCTCCTAACATCGTACTTGTTCGATGTATATTGAAGCAACAAACTATGGTAATTTATTAAAAATATTTGTTTCACATTATTAAATTATTGAATTGTAGCTAAATAGGGACTTAAATAAACATGAATCAAAATACTGTAAGCTCGAAGCTTATCAATGCCAATTTATGAGCACTTTTCTTGACATACACGCTTGAGCTTAACTGAAAAGCAGCATGGGATGATCGAGCTTAAGCATTAATCGCTATTACCTAATCATCCTCGCACATTTCCTCAACTTATTTAATACTCCTACATTGATTAAGCATTGTTACTTTCCGGTTTAATAAAAACAACGCTCATTTATCTTTGCTCCAAGAACCGTTATAATCGGGCAGGAGTACGCCGCCTCGAATCAGAGGTGGCACACTATTCATGTTAACATAGCTTTTTGCTTAGTCGATTAAGCCCCGACATTATTCCCGCCATTAACGCTGTCGATTTATGCGGATATCTGAGTTTTGATGGTGTCATGCCTGCCGAAAAACATTGACTACAGGTTTTATTCTAAAAAAAAGGTCTGTACTAACAGCAAGTTTTTGGTCCAGTCACTTTCTCTCGATGATTCTCCTTTGGCCGGGATGAACGGTATCGAACGCAGTAGTAGGCATTTCCGAAAGTAATAAATGTCAAACGCATGGCTGGTAAAATTAATATTATCCATAGGGCAATGAATGATGTAAATTGCTATGGAATCGGCAATCGAGCAGAAAATATTGAAGTACTCTTGGAGAAACAAGTACATTTCGGGGAAGAAGTTTAAGTTAAATTGGCAGCGCTTAAGCTTAGTCATTAATTTGATTCAAGCGAGTAGTTTACTGATGAATTTAGTGAGGTGAAAACCAGTTTTATTTTTAGAACCAAAAATGTTCAACACATTAAAAGTGTATATGCAAATATTCGAAAATTGATTATGTTGAAATCGAAACATAAAAGTGGTTTTCACAGTCTACCATGACGAAATATAGAGTCTTTTAGTATAAAGATATTAAGAGTGCCAGAAATACAATAAATGCCCGTAAGTGTGTGTGTCTCGAGATTATTATACACTTCTTCCCCTTGGTATTTCTCCCTATAACTATATGAAAGCTACAAATCCAACTGCTGTCAAATTTCGCTAGCCATGTAATCCAAATGTAAACGAACTAGCAATACGCAATGGAAATCGATGTGAATCGACTACTAAAAATCAACTTTTCGCAAAAGGTATTGTACGTGACTGAGAAAACCTCTCAAAATCCCCTGAATGTTAGAAGCAGCAGCGTCACAAATTTGATTAAAATAGGTAAAGAATTTGATCAAAGTAAGCGAACGCGACTGAGCAGCGAGACATCGTTAAGACAACTATTTAAAGTCGATCATCATATTTTAATAAAATTTTACCATCAGTATCAGACGCAAGTTGGATTCGATGCCTTAATTCTGCCAAAAGCCGGTCCCAAGCCTAGTTCGAAATAGGTAGTAAGTTTGAAAGAACCCTCAAAGTAATATCCAAATGAATTGTCGTAATGTAACTAATGATCTGAATAATGGAAAATCATAACTTAAACTGGAATTTTAGTACATCACATATATAGATTCTTTATATATGTTTCTAGTTTATCTCACTTTTCTAATATCAACTATTAAATTTCGACATGGCAAATATTCGAGCTTTACAAGAAATGATATAGTAACATTGCTTTACACAAATGTATCCTCAAAGTTTCAGCTTAATCGGATGGAGCGTTTCTGAGAAAAAGTCACTAAATTTTTTTTTGATGATATATACAGGGTGATTCATTATGAGGGTTGGGTTTTAACTTCGTATACTGGACTTCGTATAACACCAAAGAAAATAATCTAAAGGTGTGATATCACACGATCTAATCGGCCAATTTACTTGTCCAAAACGTGAAATCAGGTTCTCACCAAAATGATTTATCAATAAGTCCATTGTTTCTCTCACTGTATGCGAAGGAGCGCCATCTTGTTGAAACCAAAGCTCATCGATACCACGGGCTTATTTTAGGTAGCAAAAAATCCGTTATCATGGTGTGGTAGCGATCGCCATTGACGGTTACGTTCTGACCGGACTCATTTTGAAAGATATATGGACCGATGATTCCACCGGCGGATTTGCATTAAGCTGATTCAGAGCCCCTTCACCAAAAACACGAAGCAAACCTAATTTCCATGATGATTTGTCAAAAATTACTGAATAAAAATTACATTACAGTTTGACAAGAGTCGCGCGTGATCTGTCAAAAAAAGCCTATTGAAAATCAAACCTCATAATGAATCATCCTGTACACTCCCCCATAAAAGGGTAGTCGCACTTAAAAATGTGCCATCATTTTTCGTATACTCGGTGTATTTCGATAAACTTTTATTTTTAATATTATTCTGTGTTGCTGCATGTAAGCTGGCAACGATGGACTGAAAATGGAACAAAGCAAAACGGTAAATTCATTTATTTTTAGCATTTTGTGACTTCATGATTATTTTTAGGAACTTGTTTTGCATAAATTATAGTCTCTTTTGGAGGTAGGGTACACATTTGTTCCAAATCGCTGCTTCGTTAAGCAAAGCTGGCGGCATGATAGGAGGACATTTTGAACTTTCTATTGACTAACGGATAGTTACATTTGTTGCTATTAGCCTTTTTGGAGATTGCTGTGTCGGTATGTGTTTCGAAAGCTAGTTTGGAGCCGAAGTGATGACCCAGATATTTTATTGATCGTGAACAAGTGATAACTGTAACTTAAGATGAGAATTTAGAAAATATCTACGAGCTCGTTTCTTGTTGAAATAAGTTATTTCGGTTGAAATAGGTTATTTGGGTTATTTCTGGGTTTTTTTTTAATTTTCTATTTTTCGCAAAAGCCATCACCATTTTAACAAAATCAATTGAAGCTGGCAAAAAGTCCGTGTCCTCCGCGTACATAGCAATTTCACAGTTTGGGCAATTTCTCCAAATCTGAAGTACTCGTATATAAATTATAAAAGCGTTGCGCTTAGGACCGAACCTTGTGGCACTTCCGCTGGAATGTTGAATTTCTAGCAGGTAGCTCGAGCTTTCACTGAGAATGCTCTTGTTGCAAGTAAAGATTGGACCAATTTCGTGAAAATTATATTTTAAGAGTTTAAATATAGGGCGATCATGCCAAACGATGTCTGAGACAATAAGGCCAGTATACTGTTTGCTAGCAAATCCTTGTTCGATTAGACTGACGACTCTAACTATCTGCTGGTTAGTGGAAAAGCCAGGTCTCAATCCAAACTGCCAGTCCGGAATGATTTTATGCCGATCAATTTTTCGCAACAGACGTGCAAGAATAATTTTTTCAAATATCTTGCTCATTGTAGGAAGCAGATTGTTTTTTGCGGGATGATTCAAATTGAAAAAAATTTTATTTACATTGAAAATTTTATTTGACAAAGTGGTTTCGAAAGTATGCACTGATTCTGCTGCACTGATTCTGCTACACTGATTCTGCTGCACAATCTTGCACTGATTCTGCACTGATTGAAAATTCAATAAAATTTTCAATGTAAATAATTTTTTTTTCTATTTTAATCATCCCGCAAAAAACAATTCCAATTTGATTCGGCTTCGGAGGCTTATTCCGCAAAACGATCGAGTTCCCCGTATCAATATTCTCTGCTTTGATATGCTTTAGAGACGATATACGTTGTCTATGCTGATTTATAGACAAGAAGGGAACCATGATGACAATTAAATGACCTTTACAGACTGATATGTCTGTAATTTTGAGGTCAGTGCGGATTTTTGCCAGGTTTCAGGCATTCCCCTCAGATGATTTCTTCATTATCCCACATGTTAGGAAAGTAGCTTAGCTTCAGGCAGAAGATAAAAATAAAACAAACTAAAACAATACTGGTTTCATTTTCAGCTGTTTGAAATGTTTTTTTTCAATTCTGCGGGAGTACAGAAATCAGGTTTGAAGTCAGATCAGGTTTATTTATTAGCTCTTTGATTTCATCATCAGCCTGAGCCTTGGTATCTGCATCACCTATATGTCTTCGGGCATAGAAAAATCCAGATATAATGTCTGTGGGCCCTTCAGATAAGTACCTTAAGATAAATTCCATATTATTTCAGTGAAAAAAAAAACTCTTAAGGAGAGAACTAGGAGAATCCGTAGTCGGTTGACGCTGTAGTTGCCTTTTTGTAACCTGTATCCTCAGGTTATGCTGGTAGCAAGTTCGAAAATCCGTTGGCCATGGAATCTTTCACAAAGGTATCCTGTGATCTTCCACTGCAACCATGGTCCTCCATTGCAGTCATACATGTGGTTGGAGCCTGCAGAATTAGAGCTCCTGCTGTACTCAGCACGCCCAGCAGGAGTGGGTGCCCAGACTCAGTCTGGCTGCCACCTGTAGAGGTAAAATCCTTAGGATTCATCCTCATGTTGTTTACCAAGGACTCTTTATGCGACATCTTGCAATGCGCAGACCACCTCCACCACGATAAGGCGGTGTCCGAACAGAAGGTCTCAGGCAGTAGGCTTTTTCTCAGTGTAAGTTGCGTCCATTTGCCAACAGCTTATCCACCCCATGTTCAAGAACGCGACCCGGCTACGTAAAGCTAGCGAAGCGGCAAACCAGTATCCGCGAGGCGTGGATAGAAGGGTGCTCCACTAATTTTTTATTCTCTATGATAATGCCAAAGCTCAGGGGATTGCCCTTTGAAGCGAATGCTTAGTGATGGCGGTAGGAAGACATATATGGGAGAAGCCGATATCAATTATTCCATTATTCTTTTAAGTGCCACATTTATTTCTTATTTTCTAAAGCGCTAGTGTTATGCCTAGTTGCTACTAAAGCTTTGAGCTGGCACTTAATTAATGGAGCGCTGGTATTATGCCCAGTCGCCGACTGTTAAGACAGCACAAGACGAACAAATACAGCCATGGGCACGGCGGGATTCGAACCCGCGGGCAGTAGATCGCTGCTTCGGACTGACGCGTTAGCGAGCTAAACTCAAGCTCAAGGGCCTTTACCCTGCTCCAGGGGAAAGTAATTCTTTTTTTTGGCTTTGGTAGGCTCTAAACTGGACCGACCTCCAAATCATAAATCGCTACAAACTCCTCTCATTTTGTATCCTCGAAAAACTAAACAAACAAGTGTCCGCAACGTTTGAAAGACTTGCCTAAGTTATCACAGTCAACTAACAACTACGCAAATTTTAGTGCTGCCAATTGAAGCAAAACTGTCACCATCTTTTGTATACTAGGAATTATAGCTAGACTAATTGGCACTGTATAACAATATTAAAATTTATTGTTTTAATAGTATCTACGTTATCAAGATGTGAACTGTCTGCCTTGCAATTGCACAATGCTCCGCAACAAATCCTGATTGACGGACATTTAATTCAATTAAGTACTTCATAGAATCAACCGACGACGATGAATGTCATCCAACTATGACCACTCGACTGAAATATGACTACGTTTATGCCAAAATTCCAGCAATTTTTCTTTCGACTTGGCCAACTTGCACACTTGACTCCAATTTCACATTTTTACAATTTTTTCCCAGTGGTTCGTTCGCAATTTGTTTTGTGCTTCCTTGAAATTCGCTCGGTCGCTTTGGGTATTCTTTAGAAAGATATTATCGCTGCTCCTTTCCGACGCGGAGGTCCTCCCACCACGAAAACTATTGTAGTAGAGATGGAAGCGTTCACTTATAGTTGATTTCATGGCCGATTTTCACAAATTGGGCGGAACTCTATACAGACGGAAATGATTGGGAACTTTCGAAAAGTGAATTTATTGGCAAACATTTAAGGCGCCTTTGCGGTGCTGCCATTTCTTTATTGCTCGTGCGGCACGAAGAAGGTAATCGAACGTTACATGGGAAAGAAAGTTAAATTGATATAAAAAGGAATAAATGATTTCCGTATAGTTTTATGTCAGGAGTTGAACGGAGGAGAATTGTAAGTTTTGCAGAAGATGCAGATCGTGCAGAATAAGGATACATCAAATGATTATGACATTTCTCAAGATGAAATATGATGAATATTCCAAATATGATAAGCAAGTGAAACATTCATTTTTGAGACAAAACCAATCATGATATGTTTTGAAATAACAAGCGTTGATAATACTTACAAAATTCTCAGAGGCTTGTGTTGTTACGCCCCATTTTGCCGGTACTAGGCCTGAAAAAAGAAAGAAAATTCATTTAAAATTTCAAATAACGGATAATTGCTGTCTTAAAACTATTAAAACATACCAACTGGATTCATCGTGAAAAAAAACCGGGACCAGGTCAAAAAAAGAAAAACAAACCAACTTCCGCTGCTATTTCGAAAATTTATGTCGTAAAAACTAAGAGAAAAATCAAGTTTTGTTGGACATTTTCACTTTCCCGACTTCTAAATTTTCCCGGAAAACAATAAACTTCTCGCTCATTTTCGTAAAGTTTGGTAAAACTTTTCATCGACGGCCGGAAGCTAACGTGAAATTTGGTTTTCCTGCGGAATTTACTGGGTATATTATGACATTTTAGTAAAGTTTTAGACTTGTTCGTGTTTACTCCTGACGCTGAGATAAGTGCAAGATCAAAGAAGTTAGGATTACAAATATCAAAGTGCGGATAGAGTGCATATCTCTGTATAGCAAATTAACTCATTTTACGAGAGTCAATTCGATATAAAATTACTTACGGCCACACCGTTTAGTTTTAGTTTAATCTCCCTATCGAAACAATTCCCTCACGCCACAGCCTAATTAAATGCAACCAAAAAGCTTGCCTCATAAAAAAACATGAAATTAACGAGATTGAAATAAACAGCAAAAGTAATAATCCACGTGAGGGCAATGTACGGAGCAGCGGGCTAAGTACCTAGACGGCAGACGAAAAACGCGTTTCAGCGCTACAGTCCCAGGCTGCGAGGTTAGCGTGCCAAATGGGTCTATCAATTCGATTAAATCTCGTATTGACTTATTTTTTGCTGAATTACGATTGCCGTAATGAATATCATCGAAATACCGCCTGAAGCCAAACACGAAAGTAGTTCCAAAAGCAATTGTCATGTATGTATGTATATAATGCTGGCGGTGACTAGTTAGCGTCCGGGGTGGACTGGTGGTGGGTGGTTCAGCCGTGGTCGGAACGTGTCAAAAGCCGATTCAACAAATCACGCAATACAAACATAAACTTGAATGGATGTAACTGATAAGTGCGTAAGGACCTCCTTCGCAACATTCGATACCCTGCTAGGAAATTGTCTCAAATTCTAGTAGTACGCTAGTTGAGTTTTTGCCGTTCCCGAAATAACATATTATCGCAGGTGACGAGACAGGACAAGGCTTTTGCCTTTTTTGGTGGTGAAATAGAATGGAGATGACACCAAAGTGACATTCAACGTTATCTTAGTTTGTATGTAAGTTTTTTGTTGTGTAGATATCTGTTGCTAGCAACTTGTTGCGGGACGGAAACATGCAGCTAATGATTGAAGTCAATTGATTGAGGTGAATGCGCATTTATTACGTCTGACCTAGTTTGGTATTTTTGTACAGGATATTGTCGTTTGTTGGGGTCTAGCCATTCGTACTTTTGCATGTACTATAGCTGAGAAGTGGGATGTATTGATGTCAAACACTATGGCGTTAATTATAGTTTACGTGCTTTGACAATGTTCGGTCTCACTAAGATATTGAATTCTTATCGTTGAATCACATTTCTAGTATTACCTTCGCCGAAGAAAGACACTTCCAAGGAGGTTGGCGAAGAAGAAAAATAATCGGGTAAACCCAAACAAGTGGTGGTATAATAACGTCTCTCTTAGGAATTGAATAAAGCATTGAACAGCATGCCTTCGTGTCACGCCATGATTTGGGGTAAGTCGAAGAGGAATGTAAGTGAGAAAGAACTAGAAGCAAAGAAATTTATTAATTTACTATCAACTCCTTCATATATGCATTCTATGAACGCACAGATTGAGAAGTGGGCGACTCTGGAAGAGAGGCGCTACACTAACGCACACTTTTTACAATCCTTCAATATATATTTTGTACTAAAACAAATGAAAAAAATCAACGTGACACTATATTAATGCTAATGTTGTAACAAACGAATAGCACGAATGTAGTTTAGACTGCCTCCACGTGGTGCACTTTGTGTAACATCAAATTATCTAACCTTTACAATGCTTCCGATGGTGACAAAAGAGTAGCTGTTTCATAGGTGGTTGTTTGTGTGGCACCAGCAGAAGTATCGCCCGGCATGACCTTCCTTTTACCCACGGACTACTCTCTGATCCCGTTTTGATCCAGATAGCCATGGGGTCAATTTGATTACCATGAACTCAAGCTAAGATAATGGATCTGAGTTTGGACACAATACCATTGATGAGCTCAAAACATCCAAACCAAAACCTCTCAGACAGAAGTCTGATGGTTCTAATTCCACTTCTGTCTTCAATTTCAAAAAGTGATCTTACTATCTTCGGCGGGGTGAACTAATGATGGAGGATAAGTGGTTGGAAGGCATACTCCACATCTTCCAACCCACACCGGGGCTGTAAAACATACGAGATCGCGGGAGGCAGTGGCCACTGGACTCATGTCCGGCCCTGCCGAAGAGGTTGGCCCCTTAGTTGGAGCATCGCGGGGGTTGTGATTGAGAGCCTAGCCAAGGGGCTGCTGTATTTCATCTAGACATCAGTGTCCTTGGCGCTTGGTTAGCTTCTGGGGATTAATCCTCCAGAAGCGATGTGGAGCCGCGTTTCAGGCCGGGTGCTGTACCCCTTAGTGAGGAAGAGGATTGGATAGTATGATGTCTGGACCTGCTCCCCAGCATGAACTGGCAGACACGGGTAGCATGGGCTTGCTCATGTTTGTTTAAGCCGACGTTGGCTGACGTAACAGCTTTTGCCCTAATGGTGGGCCGTCTGGTTAAGCTTAATTGCAAGTACAGACGTTAAACAACAAAACGGGTTGTAACTGTCCATGGGTATCTCGCTTGCATCTCTATCCATTGGCTTCTCCATGACCTTACAAAACATTTTCCTGGCATGTTTTCACCCCTCGTAGTGCTAATGCATTGAGGCTGTACACTGATGAGGGGAAGGAGCCCAAATGCACCGAGCGGAAGCCACGAGAAACGGCAACTAAGCTGGCCTATGTACCTGCTGCAGGTGCTCCAAATGCTGCTTTTATTTGAGGATGTCCTCTCCGAGGCATTGTCGGCAAAGGATCAGGAAGCCCTTGAATGGGCAAAACAAAATCAAGGGACTTGTCCCTTGTACACTGATGAGGGGAAGGAGCCCAAATGCACCGAGCGGAAGCCACGAGAAACGGCAACTAAGCTGGCCTATGTACCTGCTGCAGGTGCTCCAAATGCTGCTTTTATTTGAGGATGTCCTCTCCGAGGCATTGTCGGCAAAGGATCAGGAAGCCCTTGAATGGGCAAAACAAAATCAAGGGACTTGTCCCGCATTCCAGACTCTGACAGTAATGGCTGCTCAGAAATTGCAGAGCTCAACTGAACAACCAGGTCAGACCGGCCAGGAGCAGCCAACAAAAAATCCAAGACTTCCCACCGGAATAACCCGGCCATTTAATGAAATGACCAAATGAAATGACCTATCGATACCAGTAAAAGAGACGACATCATCTGAAAGAAGATTTTAGTAGGATTTAATGGTTGCTCGAAAAAAATCCTGGCCCATTACCGAGATGGGTTGATACCGGGCGGCAAAAAATATCCACGTTGAAAGATTTCGCCCCTGCTGACGGTTGAAATAGGTAGGCTGCCTCACAAAAGGAAGACTGTAAAAAACGGCCGTCTGATGTATGTGAACTTTGTTCAGGAACATGCACATCGGAGGATGAGTGCAGTGCTGCTTATAACCTCTGACCTAAGTGGCCACCTTGATCTCCTGGATCTCGATTCGGGAGATGAGGAGGTGGCCATTGGATCTGACGAAGATCTGGACATCACTTTCAGGTTGAATCAAATCAACCTTCACCAGTCCAAGGCAGCTTCCACCGCTCTTCTTCTTTATCTATGTAACCTTGCTGTGGGTCGTTATCAACCGGGTCTGCGGATTTCATATCGACGGATACAGACTGGTGTCATCTGCACCTCTAGAGAAACTAAACTAAATCTTCAAATGTTCTTGTCCTTTCAAACAAGGTCAATGTTCCTATTGTGGTCAACGCAAAGCCAAAACCATTCTGGACAGTTACATGCTCATGGCACACGAGAAAGGCTTGCTACATCCCATAACCATGTAAGGAATTTGACAGCAGCCACAAATTCTCGGTGGTTTCCGCTATTACTAAGTGCAGATGCGAACGCAAATAATCAGTTCTGGGGCAGTTTGGACACCAACAAAAGAGCTGAGTCATTATATTATAAGCTCATTG
Organism: Nemotelus pantherinus; assembly: GCA_963978885.1. Lineage (NCBI taxonomy): Eukaryota > Metazoa > Arthropoda > Insecta > Diptera > Stratiomyidae > Nemotelus > Nemotelus pantherinus. The sequence continues at coordinate 5,862,692 of OZ022264.1, read as the reverse complement.
TGTCTAACAATCTTTCTATTGTAAACATTAGAAATAAACCTACCTTCAGAACCTCTAGCAGAAGTGAGGTTCTGGATATAACACTGATAAGTGAGCACTCTGCACACCCTCTCGGAGATGATAAAAACAGACTGAAAAGTGAGAGCTAAGCTATTCATTGGCTGCATACATTATTCTGTTCCCTTTTTTCCTTTAGAGGAATCAGTTTAAAAAAAAACATCCTTTTAGAAAAACAGTTGGGTTTCATGTAACGCCATTCCGAAGAAAGATTCAAACACATCCGAACAGAACAGATGATTGCACACTAATCTTCCAGTGAACAAGCTTTACTTTCTTGTTTTTTGAAATAAATTTTGGAATTTAATTGCTTTATGAATCAATCTAAATGATTGCAGGTCTTAAAAGTCGTGAAAAGGTTAAGAAAAAAGCAATAATCGTCTGGCGCCCAGTGTGGGCAATGCAAGAGTAAATTCAATAGCAAATTTTGAAGTTTTCATTATTATTTTCACTTTTAGATACATTGTCGAGTATCGACCTACGTAAAACTAAAAGTCTACCCCAAGTAAAATAACTCAGAAACCTCACTTTTATCCACCCCGCTGCCCTTATTGAAGAATCTTAAATCAAAATCTCAACTTTCTTTTCAAAGTGTCAACCAACCCAACCACTCTACAAATCCCATTCATCTGCATACTTTGCGCTCTTATTAAATTGTCAGATTTATATAATTTCGGCTTAAAGGCGATATTATAGTTTGACAGGGAATTTGTCTCATATGTGAACTAGGTCTGGTGTAATCAATCAAATCCCGAAGTATCAATCTGGTCGCTCGAACGAGACCAGGACAGAGGTTGAGCACACATTGGGGGCCGACCTCCGTTCAGGACTTTCTTATTAGCCTAGTGCAGGCGCTCACACGACTCGGGCAGCGAATGAATTTCAATAGGCTCTTGACGGGAACACAATCATGTATCCGTTCGATGTTATCGTTTGCTAACGAAACAACTTGACACACTTCGCCCGTACCACTTGCACACACGCCCGACCACAAACGAAATATGAAATATGAAACCGAATCTAATGAAATACAATACTGATCTGAATAAACATTTGCCATTGTTGTTTTGAATCGCATTGACATACCGAAAACGAACACAGGAAAGGAAAAACTGATAAACGAGCCTGATATAAGTATGAACATGATAAAAATGAAAGCAGAACGCTTTGCTGATATTCAAGCACATTTTCTCATCTCGATTTGGCATTTCATCCCGCATAGTGTCGATACTCAGTTATCCATGCAACGGCATCGCAAGGACAAAAGTCTCGATTGATGAATATCTCCTACATACACGTACGTCAGGATGACGTGCGAGTTTTTTCTCGGCTCGCGTACGTGCGGGTTAAGATGGCCATAAATATGTATAAACGTACGTTTGTGCATGGAAACTGATGGAGAAGCAGCAAAATCATGTGATTCCAGCAGAAATATATCGATCCTATCAAATATTCATGTCAGTATAATAGTTTGAAAAATAGAACCGGGTCAGAGAAATTAGATAAGAAATAACGAACACGAGTAGATTCGTTGCGTAGTTGAGGACTATAAATTACAGGTATTTAATCTTGATGAACAAGTGACGACGGAGTGGGCGTTAAAAGAAGTGATAGCATGTTTATATAGATACATCCATGACCTTTGCTGATTCAGAAAAGAAGGATGAATTTCCGTGCAATTAGTAGTATTTTTTTTAGTAAATATTGAAATTTGTCAGAATACTTATTGCATACGCAATTTCAAATCTGTTTCTCACGAGCGTTGAGGATCTGTATTTCAGGGTATAATTACGTTTCTAGAGGGTAAGACGTGAGTTGAAATGTGGAGGTGGAAATATAAACTCAAAATGTTCAAAATGTTTTTCTACATTTCTTTAGAGATATTAGACAAAAAGCTGCTTCGCTTTGCTACCAATTATGAGCCATTAGTGATATTTTACTGATTTTCGAAGAAATTAGTATTAGAATCACTTTGGTCAAAAATTCTTATTTCTATATTATAAGTTGGTCACGGAAAAGTCTTTATTTATTACTACTTGGTTTACTTTAGTACATTCACTTATGTTCACATGATCAGAGCTCCAACTTCAACGTGTCTTCCGCGATGATCGAATAACAAAGTGAGGAAGCGTCAGCTCGCTTGGTTTCATCTACATGACAAACCGTTCCACTTTTCTTTTCGGTAGTACTGCCCGATTGCATCTTCTAGGATTCCACAAGAGATCGCGCTACCTAGTAATATCCTCGTTGACAGTGGGTTGAATCGCGGTAGGATTCGGTTGGTAGGTTGATGGTACTTCAATAAGCTGAGTACCTTGGAACTGGCGTTTTCATTCACCAAAATGAACAGCTTGGAATATCAGGAAATCTTGGAGAACTGGTTGCTACTAACTATTATTTTTTTAAAAAAAATCTGGGTTCCTTCCAAAACAACGCAAAAATTCACGTTGCTCAATCTAGGCGAGAATGGTTTTCTTATCAAAAAAATTATATTATGGAGTGACCCGATTGTTTTCTTGATCTTAGCCAGGTAGGGCTTATTCTGGGGGCTGACTCTAATGCGCATAATGAAGTATGGGGTAGCTCCAACAGAAATGGCCGTGGTTAGGAACTTTTTGACTTCATCTTTGCCCACGACTTTTTCATAGCCAATACTGTTAGTGAACCAACCTTCCTTACATCAAATCGTAGGGAGGTTTTTGACGTTACCTTGGTCAGTGGGAGGCACTCGCATTTTCTCCGTGACTGGAGGGCTCTACAGGAGTGCTCTTTCTCTGGCCATAGGTACATATCGTTTAGCTCTGATGAGCAGACAGTCTTTATTAACAGAAAAAGGACGGACTCGAAGTTATTTAAAGTTCTGGTTTGACCCTCACTGGAAACTGCTCCTAAGAGCATTGACTGCTACCATGAATTAGATCAGGTGGCTGACCCTCTCACAAGTTCTCACAACTCCGCGTCTAGAGCAGCGTGTAAACCACCCACAGCCAGGGGTGATCCCAAGCCCCCTGGTGGATTATTTAGATCAGCACCCTGCGAAGAGACTGTAGGAGGGAGTTCAACAGCTCAAAAAGGTCTAATGACTGGTCGATGTATAAAACGAAGCTTAAGGCTTTTAAGTATGCCGTACGCGAGGCAAAGAGGTCCTCATGGATATCTTTCTGTGGAAACGTGGAGAGTCTCAGTGAGGCAAATCGTCTTCGTAAGGTCTTAAGCACGACACCGAAGGTTATAGGGTGCATCATGAACCCTGAGGGCATTTGGACTAGTTCGAGCGAAGATACACTAAAGGTTCTTATGGACGCACATTTTCCGGGCAATTATTGCCCTCTAGAAGCGGTGCATGAAACGGAGAAGGCTTACAGTTCAGCAAGGCTGTTCAGAGTATCAAATTTTCAACTGAGGTGGGCTATTAACTCCTTTGATTCGTTTGAATTGCCGGGCTCTCACGGCGTCCTTGCGGCTGACATTCAGCAGTCCATGGAAGTATCGCTGCCATGGCTCAGAGAGATCTATAACGCTTGCCTACGTTTCTCGTATGTTTCCACCGGCTGGCGGGAAACTAGAGTTGTGTTTATCCCTAAAGAAGCAAAAGTTTCGCATGTTAAGCCAAAGGACTATCGTCCAATAAGTCTTAAATCTGTCCTGCTTAAGATTTTGAAAAGGATCATTGATTACCATATTAAAAGAGCTATCGATCCTGTGCTGATTTCGTCGGTTGAGACTGTTCTTCACGTCCTCATTGAGCAAGTTGAGAAATCTCTTGCTCTAAAGGAATATACGCTTGCCGCCTTCTTGGACATCGGGAGGGCCTTCAACAACGTAAAGTCTAACGCAATTGTTGAGGCACTCTTGGTGCTGCATATTGATGAGCGGCTGATTGGTTTTATCGTGCGGCTTCTCAAAAGTAGAGTGGTAACCTCTTTCCTGGGAAATGCCAGCGTAAGAAGAGGAGCTTGTACGGGCATACCTCAGGGTGGAGTCCTCTCTTCATGCTGCGAAACATCACGGTGAATACTCTCCTAATGAAGCTGGACCGTGCCGGCAAAAAGTGATTGCTTATGGGGACGCCATAGCTGTGGCAGTGTTGAGAAATTATCTACGCTATCAGAGAGGTTAAATTACTCTCTTGACATACTTTCACGTTGGAGTCGTGAGTGTGGCTTGAATGTGAATCCTAGCAAAACGGAGCTAGTACTGTTTACAATGAAGTACTAAGTTCCCTTTACCCAAATTAAATGGGGTCTCCATTGGACTGAGCCAGAGGGTCAAGTACTTCCAATCCAAGTTACTATGGGCCTACAATGTAGTAGAAAGAGCTCGGAAGGCTTTCAACGCACTTTACTCCGGTAAAAGAGCCATAGGACTGAATTAAGGACTACAGACTCGTACTGTTGTGGTTGAGCTAATTCTATTGTTTGGGGTAGCGTTCTGGTGGCAGGCTGCTCTAAAGGCTACTTGCGCTCCGCTCCACCCATACTAAGGCACTTTTCGTGATGCTTCATTGGCTGCCAACCAATCTAGTTATCTTACAGCAAGCCAATATTACTGCTGTGAGACTGAACAGAAGTCGGCCATGCGAGGATTTTGACCGAGGGATTTCGGGTTGACTACATCGCTCCGTGTTGACTACATCGCTCCGCAATGCCTACTAGATTTGGAGTTCACAACTCACATTCCTGGTACGGATATACACTTATCTATGTGTATACCGACGGCTCAAAGCTAAACAATAGAATCGGGAGTAGTGTATACTCAGATGAGCTGTATCTCAAGCTGTCCCTCCGTTTACCAGACCACTGTAGTGTCTTTCAGGCGGACGTTGCGGCTATTTTTCAGGCAATTGACTGGCTTCTGTGTAATCGAAGAATCGGGGTCAATATTGGTATTTTCACAGGTAGCCAAACAGCTATTAAGTCCCTTGCTGGCCCTTGTACAGTTTCCATGATTTTTGCTGAATGCCGTGCATCTCTTAGGGAGGTATCGAGACATTCGGTTGTTCAATTAATTTCAGGCCAACTGTGAGGCCGATGAGCTAGCAAGGCTTGGAACCTTGCTACCGGAGGTCTCTCTTCTCAATAGGAATACCGATGTCATCGGTCAAATTGGCCATCCGGCAAAAATATCTTGAGGACGCTAGGAAGTCCTGGGCAGATGAATCATCCTGCGCGATAGCAAGGCAGTCCTGAGTATGCATGGATGCGCATCGCACCAGGTAGTTTTTGGGTTTAACTCAAAGCGCTCTGCGTTGCACTGTGGGCGTTCTAACGGGCCACTGCCTCATAGGGCGGCATGCGCAACGATTGGTCGTAGAGTTAAACGATTTCTGTCGGAGCTGTGGCTCTGAGGACGAGGGAGAATTCGTCCTCCATCTCATGTGCCCGTGCCCAACTTTGGCAAGGAGAGGTTTGGTGGCACTTGGTGCACCCTTTCACTCAAACCTGACCGAACTATCCCTAGTCAATTTAAAAAATAATTTAAAATTGTCAATAGAAGCAGATGGTTTCCTGATTTCTGTGAGTAGGAGAGAGTCACAAATTATTGTGGCATCACAACGGGCCTATCTTGTGCCTATGTGCGTCGGTCATCAGGCCTCTGTAGATCGGCAGCCACTTCAACCTACCCAGTTACCTAGCCTTGTAGTGAACATGGTGATGTCATTTAAATAAAAAATAGCTAAAATTGTCATAGTTAGCTACTCTAACCTAATTTTTCACCAAAATTTCATCAAAGTTCGCTAACAATAAGGTATATCTATTGTGTGAATTTCGTTAAAATCTGATGACGGTGTCAGAAGTTATAGGGTATAATCCATTAATGTTTTGGAGCAATTTTTAAAGATGGCAACACTACCACAGCATGAAAATTTCTACCAGACCTGGTCCTACTCAAGATCAATACATTTTGTTAATTTTAATTGGATCTGAAAATCAAGCTTTGAGTTTCCGTCAACACAAATTTCTGATGCTAAAAATATAGTGAAATTATGGTAGAGCTACCGTTCTTCTTCGAATTAAATCTTCAATTTATGTATCAATTGCTGTTTTTTTTTTTGTAAAAAGCAAAAAATGTGTATAATGGTTGATGATTTGATAGTTTTCTCTCAATGTACTTGCTGTAGATACAGGGTAGCCAGCACATTCATCAATCGGTCCTTTAAATTTCGTCATGATCGGACAACTCTGTCTGTCAGTAGGTATCGCAATTCAAATTTCCATAAAGGTTCTTGTTATTTTTAAGTTCGTAGCGCACACATAGAGCTTAAAAGTCCCAAAGCACGTTTAAAATCAATTCATTCAATCAGTTTCATATTTGGTTTCATTTCCGAACCGTAATATTTTTGTTAATCGCAGTGAAAAACAATTTAAACTGAAAAACACGGGCTCGGTTATGCAACTAAGTACTATATTTGACTAGTCTATTAATCCAACTTATAATTAGTGTGACCATGTATAAATATTTTGCAATTTATTTCAATAAATATTTATTCCCTCTTGGAAGCACAAGCTTCTATTGAATTTCAATTTAACAATGAAAGAAGGTAAATGAATTTCTTAATTTCTTAACACGCTTTGTTATGCATGTTTAGAAAAACTAGTTCCAGCTATTTTTCCTTGTAAGGCACACTGAATATTTGACATAAGGTGTGATTAGCTTGACAATATAGAAAATATGAATGAAAATATAAAATATTTATACAATCATGTCAATCATGTTCTTGCACTGCCCACACTGGGCGCCAGATTTTTTTTCTTGTTTTTTCTTAACCTTTTCACGTTATTTAAGACCTGCAATCGTTAACTTCACTTCACGCATTCAATTGAAATCAGTTGCACCATTTTTCGGGTCTAAACTTGACTATTTTATAAGCTTTTTTCCATTAAATTAAGTATATGTTTGCTTTAACTTTGAATAATAAAATACTTACAAATAACCCTGAAACGAATGTAAGGTCCGAAAATTCGTGAAATGCATAAAATTGTGTCCGATTCAACTAAAACATCACTCTTAAAATATGTTATCTTTTGACAGAAGCAATTAAAATCAAAATTTCCATATTCCTTACTTATCAACCAGTTATCTAATCAAAACAATCTAGGACAAAATCCAATTTCCTGCATTACCTCATCAAAAAGAACTATGTCAAACTTGTGTTTTCTCTTTCAATTCTGCTATTTCATCATGTCGTTTACTTTCGTGAATATGATATTGTAGTTTTCTTGCCAATTTTCTCAGATCCCAATCAAACGTACGAATCGTAGAAACGTATCGGAAAACCTGTCGTCTACTTCCACTAGATGATGTCGGCTATTTATTTATTTCCGTCGTTTCTGTGATCTCAACTGTGAATTCTTTCATATATTCGAGTCGTTTCATCGTCAAGTCTGCGCGTCACGCCGACACCGACTACTTTGAGAACGCTACGCTTGTCAACAGGTGCTGCTAACATGACTAACGCGAAATTTCCGTGATCCAGGCCGATCGCGCAAAACGTACGGATATCACGAAAAGTTCACTGAATTTATTTAAATCTGTCGCGCAAAAAAAAAACGGGAAGGAGAATCGAGATATTATTGATCGGCCTTGTATCTAGAAACCCAACGGGAAAAATAATGCTTACGGGTATATTCGGTAAGCATTTCGCGTAATGCGTGTAAGCATTACCGGACCATTACGCGTTGTTTCTTTTTAACATTGCATGTCCTAGGCTGGGAAGATTTATACAAGGGGAAACTCATGCTTTTAGCTCTATAGCTTTATGTATAAGAGCTTTTTGGAAAGTACGACATCGTATTCTCGCATTTATACGCCTCAATATGAATGAAAGCTTTGGCCGGCGGCCGATCGTATCTCTGCATGTGTGGTTTTTGCATGCTGACGCTCATTGGAAATTCCAATAGCGCATGCTCTTTGCTACTAGGGGGAATTGTCTTCATACATTTTACTTACCCGTGCGTGATGATTTGAAATGCTTCGAAATTTTCATCTTTCCGCTTTATATAGCAGACTACCCATAACCGATGTATGCTCGCAAGTTCTTTTCCCCTTGTTTCTGCGCGTGAATTTCATTGGCCAGTCTTGGACTTATAACATATGAGCTTTCACCCTTGCAGCATTTTCCATGCACCAAGTCATGTTTACGAGTATATCTTATAATTGCTGGAAAATAGCTTTGGAAATCGGAAATGTGCATTACTAGCATTGTTTGATTCATGCATTACGCCAGCATACATTACCGCGATTCCCGTTGGGAACTTTCACGAGTCCGACGGTGTTCTATTGTCGATCGTGCGAAAACATTCTTGGCGAGCACCGGGGGTGCTTCGATGTGAGTGTATTTGTGAATGGAAGAAGATAAATGACTGGATGGAAAATTTATGAGAATTATATTTTAATGTGAGTTGTAGTTTATGGTTATTGTGGGGGATGTGAATGAGGAAATGTAACGAGATGAGTGCGAGCTTTGCAAGTGAAAATTTTATCGTGTGGAATAAAATAGACTACTATGTAGTATGATACTTTATTCATACTCAAGACAATTATGAGTACTTGGAAAATTTTATCAACTTATCCTAGATTGTTCCCGTCGGAATTTCTACCATAGCTTTGATTCTACGGTAGATTTGACCTGCAACAACCCTTTTTCACCCTGTGGGACACAATGTCACTTTGTGCAACATTCTAAACTCAAAGTCCCAAGCAACAACCCGCAACTACATTCGCTGTGAAACATCATCGACTTAGCATAAAACTTATGCGCAAACAAAACATGCATTTCCTATGTCCATCCAGTCACAGTAATCCTGGGACAAACTTTCTTGCTTCGAACAGTACACCTCACTACAAGCTAGTTCCTTCAACCGACAATTCCGACAAGACGGTTTACATAGCAAAATAGCAGAATTTACGAACGAGCATGTAGTTTGAAACTTATTTGCAGATCTTCGCCATAAAATTCCGTTTCCGATAATCATAAATCTTTATCAGCTACCCATCAAGATTAAGAGCTTGTTAAAGCGGAAAACTTGGACGAAGGACAGACTGAGTGTTCGTTCGCGTCGTGAGCTTTGTCACTCACAGCTTAGGGTCCTGGGAGGAGGACAAGTGAAGCTTATGCCCAAAGGGTGGCTGGTCGGTCGGTCAACTAAATCCTATCATAGCAAAGATTTTTATTAAGATGCGGATTTGATGTGACGTATGTATGCATGCAGGTTTGGACATGTGTATAGTGAACGTAAAATCGTGGTGTAAGTTTATTACAGCTTATGCTTTAATAGCATGAGGGAAGCAATTTTTCTTTTTCCTTTTTCCTTTATCTTTTCTCGCCCTTCACAAGTCGGTCGATTGAATGCCCTTGTTTATAAGCACATTGCCATGACCAGCCGCTAGATAGTTTTCCCGTTCAGCACCACACACAATGGACAGCAGTCAGGGCTAAGTGAAAAATAGCAAATATTCCACGAACATTGTCTTCAATTTAAAATGATTCGCATGGAATGCGTCCGAGTTTTCGCCTGTAATTTGGATAGTGGTGGAGTCGTGAACGAGGCCGTGTTCGCCTTAAAAATAGGAATTAAAAGTTTTGCGTGTGGTGCGATGGGTTTATTCGTTCGTAACTTTTGATACAACCTTCGATTTCATTGCTGCTACTGTTTCGTTAAAATGCTTCCGTCTGATGTGATTACACGTAGTATTTGTGAATAGAATGAAGCTAACGACGGGTAACGAAGGCTGTATCCGAACGGATAATCTTGGAAAACGGCAGCTTTTAGCCAAATCGATAAATTTATGTAATATTTTAAGCAAGCAGCAAGACAGTTACAGGAAGTTGGCGTAAAATTTGCTTTTAAAAGCATAACGAACTATACTTAAATGCTATAGGCTACGAAATGGCTGTGTTGCATGTTCAATATACACAGCGCAGCAATGACCTTCAACGAACGAAATAAATTTTTCTGAATGATGATGAAAAATATCATGAAGGAAAATACTATTAATTGGTAACCGCGATAAAATTTAGGAACGATGAGTAATTTTAACTAGCCAACTAGAAGAAGAAAACCACACCGGGCGGGATATGGCTGAAACCACTGCGGAGCACATCAATTACGGTAAGAGCAGTTCTAAAAATACCATTCAGTTTTTAATGCACAAAGTAAGAGGTAAACTGTAATGAAAAGGTACTAAGACATTGCACTGCATTTGCAAAATTTTCGCGTTTGCTTTTGCAAGACAGATTTAAAAAACAAATTTTTGGAATCTTTGAGGCCCAAGATGAAAAACATTGGTGCAAATATATTCCTAGATGTCTAGATAGCTTCTAGAAAATTTGCATTTAGATTTGCGTCAAGAAATGGATTGTTGCTTAGCAACGCGGCATCATTATCATCAACGGTTGCCAGATTGGGCGATTTATCGCCAATTGGGCTATCTTTTCTATCAGTTGGCGACATTTTATTTGGGCGAGTCGCTTGCTACTTTGGGCTATATTTTGTTGCATCTTTACATTGGCTTCATTTCAAAAAAGAAAACGAATATCCAATTCTCAGACTAAAATTTGATCAAACTTTTGCCGATTTGCTTTTTTCCCCACCAAAATTATAAACAATAACCTACTACATATGCAAGTGAAAATCTGGTACTGAGCTGCTTACTGAGAATCGAAATGTCATAAATATTCCAAAAATTACAATCCTGATTGGAAAAACGAACCTATTTTCAAAGGATGGCTGAAAAGCACTCCAAACGAAAGTGGTCTAGCACATTGTTTGGTGTGTAGATTAGATCGTCGTGCCCACAAATCGGACTTAATCAAAAATAGTTCTACAAAAAAAATATAAAAACAATTCTACAAAAATATGCAAACCAAACGAATCGACGCTGTTAAATTTTGGTAATTTGTGATGCTTAGCCTTGTGGACATTTACAAAAGTAAGTACTATTTCAACTCCAGGGGTGATTATTAAGAAAAAGAAGCAGCAAAGCATGAAATATCGCTAGAACTGCATATCGCTAAGCATTCGTCAATTCAAACGATTATATAGTTCGAAATATCTGTGAATTTGACTCAGGGCAATCAAGCACATCAAATAACGCTCTTCTTCATTTTCATCGGACGAAATGTACCAAGATCATAAACAATATTCTTGCCCCAAGTTTCTTGGAAGAACTTATTTCTGCAATTGAAAATTCCAAATATTTGTTAATTTTAGATGAATCGACAGATATTTCTTCGGAAAAGTATCTAGCGATTTGCATTCGATTAAAAGTTGTAGAAACTTTTGCTGATGATTTAACATCAGCGGTAGTAAATTTTTTTAAAAAGTTAACCTCGACACACACAATTTAATAGGTATAGGTACAGATGAAGCCAGTAACATGTGTGGCAGCCGTAATTCTTTATATACTAAACTAAAACATATATGTCCAGATTTAGTGCTGATAAAATGTATATGTCACGCTTAAATTTGTGTGCTTCCAAAGCTGCACTTTCCATAAATGAAAATGAAGTAGATTACTGACTAAGGGAGTCGTTCAGATGGTTTTCAGACAGTAACTTAAGGCGTGAAAAATATAAGGAAGTGTTCGAATTTGTTAATTGTGAAAGTTCAGAGCCCCACAAGTTGATTAACATTTCCAATACAAGATGATTGTCTCGACATAATTCGGTGTTAAAAATCTTAACCCAATATTTGGAGCTGAAAACATTTTTTAGCATGAGTGCTATTGCACTGAAAGAAAAATCTTGGTAAAATCAACAATTCTCCTTAGTTGTTTTTGCGTCAACTACGGGCTATAGTCAAAACAACCATAAAAAAATAGTTGATTACTTTTATGCACCATGACACGTGGTTGATAAACAACGTCCGTGGTGCAAAAAAAGTAAGCAACCACAAACAATGGTATTCCAACAATGTACATAGAACGAAATAACTATAGCCCATTTTGGTGTGTCCTGGCAGGGTTAGCTCTAGAAACGTACAACCCGGACATTTGTCCGGGGCGGTAAACGTAAAGGGTTTAATAAAATCCTACTGTTTTGCCAAAAGACTAAAAAAAAATATTAGCAGCCCATAATTCTTAATGTTTTTCAAAACAGCCATATAAAAGTGGCACAGACAATTAAGTAAGAAAAAAGCTAGGTCAGAGCATATACACTGTATGCGCTCACTGCTTCGGCGCTGCACTGCATCGCAATTCGCAATGCGTGTCCTTTACATGCATACATTAATTGCACAAAAGGCGTCATACAGCGTAATATAAAGGCTTCACAGCATAACATGAATATGAATTATGTCGAACAGCAAACCGAACACAATTTTGCCATGTAGCATATGAAACTTCTATGATAGAATAGGAGTATGAGTATGAGGAGTATGAAAAATCAACAGTTTGCCTTAGTTGTTTTTGCATCAACTAGGGCTATAGTTAAAACAACCATAACAAAATTGTTGATTACTTTTATGCACCATGACGCGTGGTTGATAAACAATTTCATTCGGAGCATGAAAAACGTCCAAATGTTGAAATCATTCTACTTTGCGTAGAATAATTCCAAAGACGTTGCTCACTGAATTACGTTTGTTGAACTCAACTATTGCAAAGTAGTTTAAGTACCATAAAAACTGTTGATAATTCGAAACGTTGAAGTTTTGAGTGAATTGATGAATATTTTTCTATTGATCAACTAATTTTCGTGGTTATGAAACAATTAAAACAGTTGATTTCATGAACGTTGCGATATTTTTGTGTACAACCAGAGCCAACTACTTTTATATCGTTAAATTAACTATATTAACATAGTAAAAATAACTATTTTCCGTAGTTCGTTTAACGATTTTGAATGAATCGTTGCAATACTATTAAAAATAGTTGAGCCAACCAAGAGTTTTTCTTTCAGTGTGACGAGTTTTAAGTGACTTATATAAAAATAATGCTAATTATTTATACTTACTGTACATTGAACCCTTATTAAAAGATGTAAATACCATTTACAAATATTTTCAAGGAAACAATGTAAATATTTATCGAGCACATACATAAATTTTAGTTTGAATAAATATGATAGCGAACCGATTGTTTAAAAACGAAACTATTCCAAACATTTCCGACGAGAATTTTTTGGAACAAATAAGCAAATGTTTACAAGATAGTGAAGCATACCTAAATGTTAACGCTCAACAATTTGGTGAAGCTTTTGAAACGGAACTGATAAACTGCAATTTTTCTCAGCTCGAGGCCGAAACCGTCAAAAATAATTGTTCCTTATTTTGCCGCATGATGTTGAAAGAATTAATCAAAAGAATGCCGTATCATTTATTCATTTTCAGAAAAGCATACATGCTTTCACCAGTATTTTTTTTTAGAAAATAATTCACTAAAATTTTCGGAGATACCTCTGCATTTCACTCTAAGTAATGAGAAAGAGTTTGAATTTTAATTTGAAAAATTAAGATCATCATTAAAATATTTTCGAATGAAATTCCAGATGATCCAATAGTTTCCTGCTTCAGGTGTGCTTTTATTTAAAAATTTGTGTGAAATAGTATTGTCTATAATGACACTTTCTGTATCAAACGCCTTCTTGAGCGGTGTTTTTCTTACATGAATATAATCAAAAATAAACTTAGAAATATATTAAATCTAAAGACACTCTCTGCTCTAATACCTATACGGTTGCACTGACATGCCAATGATTTATGTTGTAATAGCTTTCCCATATCTGAGGAATTAATAAGGAAGCTTAATTCAAATATCTATGATAATGATATCGATGGTGAAGAAGATAATGATAATGAAATGTACCAATACAGTAATTTACTGTTTTCTTATGAATTATAAGTAATATAATTTAGTTTTTTAAGTATGTTTCTAGCGTGTAAGAGTGTCTTACGAAATAGAATAAATGTGTATATTGAATTGTTCAGTGTAATTTATCATAGTTTTAAGTCCAAATTAACCCAACTAATGTGTAAATGCGATTTTGGGCTACAAATATGTTCAACTCCGCGATTTTGGGCTGTAAATTGCCACCAATTGGGCCATTATTTCAAAAAACTTCTGGCAACCCTGAATTCATCAGCAGCACTACAACCAGAGTTCGATCCTGGCCTCCTTCAGTAAACTTTTCAAACCGGATCCGATCTTGAGCCAATGCCATCTAATTAGGCACTCCTAAGCTTCGGGCGTCCTGGACAACGTCATAGCTCCAGTGGAAACAAGGCCTCCTACGATGTTGTACGATGCAATAAAAATATCAACAGTGCCATAGGCCAGATATTGCGCATACATTAGAAATCTGCTGATTAGGATTATTCTCGTTGCCCCGCTGTTCGAGAGATTACAGCTTGGTTTGAAGAAAGGTTGCATCAGATTGCTTATTTATGGTGTGATCGATTTTTAAGTCGTCTGCATATAAGAGGTGGGATATAAAACTTCCCAGAAACTACAATAGAACTATTACATGGGATATAAATCGAGGAAACAAGTGATGCAGTGGATGGAGTAACCGATATACGAACAAGGATACATTTAAGAGGCGGAGAAGGCATGAAGTCGGTACAGGAGGACACGCTAAGTGTATTGCGAACAGCTACTAAAACACAGCCACCGTTAGATAAACCACTGGCTGAACGATCACGACCTTTGCGGAAGACATTAAAGAGAGGTAAAATTTCGTTATTGAATATATCCTCAGTTAGCCAGGTTTCAGTAAGGCAAATAATACTGCCAGACGCGATGGTTGAAAAATTTTTAAGTTCACTGGTTTTAGTCATCAACCTCCGAATGTTCAGTTAATAGACTTTAAACTTTTTTAGGCAGACAGGAACTGTTTAAATTGCCGGGACCCGGGCCTGAGTTTTGCAAAAATTGCCACGCTGTCGAGTTACGAATTCCTTAATCAAAACACTAGTAGACCAGAAATCACGGCGCCCGATCGCGCTACGCTCAGTCGGAAGCGTGAGCAAGAAAGAGCCCAAAATACGACTGCTGCCCGAACTCTTTGTTAGCTTCTTGCGAGTATATAACTCTTCAAGTCTTCCTCGGACGTATCAGCAGCAACTCGAGAAAAAAAAATTTGAACAGAGGGAGATACCACTTTAATGAGACTATTAAAATCATCATCACTAGCACTAGCAAGTTGTAGTCCGGGACCAGCAGATGACACTGAAGACGCCATAGAAGAAAGGCACTGGAGCTGGTGTGAAATGAGCTGCTGGAGCAGCTGTTGTTATCCCAGTTGCAGAGGTGGCAATTGAATAAGTTGAGGATGCCGTTGAAGCTCAAGAAGCTGCGACTGTTCCTGCTCACTAACCAGGGAATGCCGATGCTGCAGTTGTAGCTGGGCATCAAGGTTTTGTCGTAGAATCTGTTGGGTTTGATTACCCTGGTTCTGCTGTTGTTGAAGTAATTGCTGCTGTTCGCGTTGTCCACGAGTTCAAATTGGTGACAACGGCAAATTACCTTGATTGTTAGGCAGAGCTGGCATTCTGGTCTTAGGTGAATTCAACTTCTGCTCTACATCTGTCACTGAAGCCAGTCAGTTCAACTGTTTAGCGGCTGATTCGAGCCTGCCACCTCAAGCATTAAAAGAAAAAAACTCAAAAACTCTTAGTGCCTATTCTGTGGAGATACTTTTTTCAAGGTTGCCTGTAAGTGCTCCACATAGAGCTCTTATGTCCTTTTTGCAAAGAACTACTGCTTCTTTTGCTCTTTTACTATCAAAGCTAAGGTATTTTTTTGAGTGTTTGAAACTCTCAAGCTTCATCGTTTCTTTGGTGCCCTCCATGGCAGGGAATCCATATCAACTCGAGAATTTTATGTGCCCCCATTTCATTTAGAGCTTCTCTCACCTTATTCCTTATTTGTGAGGCTCTAAGTATGGTAGAGAGTTCTGCTTGATAGATGGTGGCCTTTTTTGACAAACTAAAAAACTCAGCCTGTAATGAGTACTCCACCTGTTTCGCGAAACCATAGAATTGGATCTGCGTTTTGAACAAAACCAATAAACTCTAGATGGGGACGACTGAACTGCTTCTGCAACATGTGCATGCATTCCAATGCGCTTCGCATGAATTGTCTGCTCACAGAAACCAGAGCAAACCACCTTGGGTACTCTGTTCGATTTATCTAAGCACTTCGAAGCTTGCCAAAGAGCCATTATGGAGCGCAATGTAGTTTCTTTTAATTAGAAATCGATATTTAAACTCACAGTATTGCACCCTTAAGCAGAAAAACAGGTAAATGAGTCTATGTTGATGCTGGTTTTGAAATAGCTCAGCCTTGGCGGAAATAAAGTTAGGGAAAGGGTCGAAGGAAATTTTGAGGTTGCAGGAGATAGCGAAACTTAAATAGCTGGAACTTATAGGTGGAGGGGGGTTTGAAACTTGACGGTACAACTGGCACCGACTGAAAGGGTATGAAACTAAGAGCGTTGAGACGCTCTTGATATTTCGTTAGAACAATGTCCATAATAATAGCTATAAAGAAGAGTAAGGCAACCCACATTACGAAGACGCTTAAGGAAGTAATACTTTAAGTAATTGATTCAACGCCAAATATGTTTGAAAGCTTAGCATTAGACTTTGCCTAGTTTTGCTAAAATTAATACACAAGTCTTGGTCTTATGAGCGTCTTATAGACGCGCGCTATGCATAATAAGGTAAATTATTTTTTTTCTTCTCTGAAAAATACCCAAGCATTTTTCGCACTTTGGAAAATGTGGCCGATCCAGGTAATTTTGCTGTTGATGTTGATGATTCAAAAACAATTACATCGTCAACAAAAATATTGTTGCTAGCAAGAAGACGGTAAAGCTTCAGTAAATGAAGACAGCATAGAGTTTTGGAAGCATTAAATACAACACGGTTCGCGGAGTCCCAAGTTCCCTGTTTAGTGAGGTAAACATGCGATTTCTGCTAACAGAAGTAGCATTCCTACGGGAGTCAGCCACTCTATCAAAAGAGTATGCAAATTCAAAGGTGCTGTGTCAGGCAAAACTAAGAATCGGACTGGAAGTGAAGAAGACTAGGTCATTTAAAAATAAAAAAAGAGAATTGTTGCGAGAACAGTACTTTTGCAAAACCCCAGCATTGATTGTATGGACACAGGATTTGAGTCCATCCAGAAAAAAATTAGAAGGAATGATCTACGAGGAAACTTTCAATCAAACTTTCAAAACTAGGACAGGGTGGAGACCGATTGTACAAAGCTTGGCTAAAAGCACTCGGTGCCCGACTCTGTTGAAAACCCTCGAAATATCAAGACAAACGACTACCAAAGTTATGGAGGCAACGATCCCATCTCTCAGTTCCATGTCAAAATAATTCGTTAATTTTGAATTTAAATGTGTCTAAAATACCTTATAACCGAAACGAGTGCAGCCAGTTAGAAATCAGATCGATCACAGACCCCATCTTTTTTAGTTATATTCAATCAAGCTTCGATGTGGAAGATAATATTCCAATCGAAAACAACAAGAAGAATAGTCAAGCTGGAAGTGGAGCTCTGTATTACGAGGGGCAAAATGCCATCTGGTCCAGTAGATTTGGAAACATAAAGCTTAGCGAGTATTTTCAATACCTGTTTTGTGGAGAGGAAAAAAGGCTCTTGTTTGAAAGCGCACACTAGAAGGCTAGGAGGACTCAGCACTGAAGGTGGCGAGTAGGAGTTAGTAGCAAAAATCTCAACAAAAATATTCGCTTTATCCCGTGACCGAGTAAATACGTTTCCTCCATAAAGAATAGGGGTGGCACAGAAGAAACGGAGAAGTTATTATTTATCCTTTCAAAAATAAGACCAGAAGCCTTTGCTTCTGTTCTGATTCACAATAATTTTCAGGTTAATCTTTTGGTCTAACTGGAATTATCTCTTTGGACTGTGGATTTGTATACATTGCGTCTTCAGATTGACATAGTTTGTAGGCTTAGAATACTTTCTCCTTAATGCAGTCAGCCTCTTGACATACATACGTAACTTGTTTAAGTTGGTTTAAAAATCTTGAAGCGATGCAAAATAAAGGGAAGTATTCCATACCGTAAGATGTCAGTTATGGTTGAAGTTATATATTCGACGTTCTTTATTGCAAAGCAATCGATCCAATCAAACTCTCTGATATATTTGATAGTCGGCCTTGTCATAATGCCAGACTAGTCGCTTGGCAAGGATTTGATTAATGTTATCCAGAGAAAAGATGTAGATAGTAGATTTGCATTATGCCCGACGGGCTTGTGGTAGAAGAGAAACCGCGAAACGTATGAGCTTAGCAATTTTTTTTTCTTTTTATGGCAAAAGCGGCAATTTTTCATTGAATGCCCAAATTTGAATTTCGTACAGCGTGTTCCGTACATGACTGATAAAACGAAAATAGAATGGGTGTTAGGTATACGAAACATCTATGTGGATTTGATGATGAGCCATATCTCCTTATATGTCATATCACCTGAAATTACTCTATACTGCTTTTGTTAAAACATCATTTGAATTTGACTTTAGGAAAGTGGCCACAAGGTTCAAAGAGCATCAAATAAATTTTCATTTTCTTCAAACATATGTGTAAAACTGTAAGCCTACTGTAAATCTACCGCATGCATTCCTCAGTTTTATTACATCTAAACAGTATGCTTCCAACTTAATCTGAAAAAATCTCACAAGACGAATGGGCTTTAATAAATAAAATTCAATTTGTATTCAGCGACTCCCTGCTGTTGCCGGAACAACATATGATAGAATCTTAGTCGTACTTTAGTTTGTTTCTGCCAACGCTTCCATGCTCCGAGCACTCATACGAGTGTAGCGAATTCGAAAACAGCTCGAAGAATTTCCGTTTGAATAAATAAACTTTCGATTTTAATTTTAAATCAAAAAAATACTTCATTATGCATATTTGTAGGTCACCATCTAAATACCTACTGCATCTGCTAATTTACCAATAGTAAAAAATGTTCAAAGAAATAATTGCCTGCCTGTATTATGTCTTCGGCAAGAATCTGATCTCACCATATCCGAATCCTATTCGAGCTTTCAGTTGTTTCCTCGGCACCGGATGTTTATGCATGCAAGAAAATTAACGACACATTACAAAACACCAGCAGCAGTTGATCAACAAGCGACAAAAACACGAATGAATCCCGTAATAACCGTCGTTTACCCCAAAATTGCGTTATAAATTTTTTATTTCCGGACGAAGTGTTTTCGCACTGTCTCATTTAATATTGATGGAAACAATGATGAATCAGCATTGAATGATGTTGCTGCATCCAATAACGATGATACCACATGATTTTCTGCAGATCAACAAGCAGTTTACAGGTAGCTGTTTCGTTCAAAGATCTCTCCTCCGAAAAATATCGTCTATTTTCGAACATGTGTGTGCATGTGTGTTATTCGTGTGCGCCTCGAATAATTTTTTTCAATGTTTCGTTTTATTGACTGTAAACTTGTCAGAAGTTCGAAATTTACACAGCATGTTAATGCGATAAACAGATTTGCGCTGCACGTCTTTCACGAATCGATCTTATATGCTCGATTACAGAGAACGTCTCGTCGAATAAATATTTATTTTGGTTGCAACGTGGCAAGAGTGCGGGCGTACGGGGCTCGGTCGGGAAAGCAATGAACAGAATATTGACCGATATTTTGTGAAATTAACTTTTATACTCGACGTGGACTATAAACGAGCCAACCAGCTAGCTAGCCGGCTGTACAGAGAGCTAAAGCGATTCTTGCTTCAAATTCATGACTTTTTATGTTCTTCAAATTGAAATTCATCAGAAGCAAGATGCGAACGATTGAAAGCTGTTAATCAATGCAAAATAGATTTAATGTGTTGTGTAGAGGAGAGGAAGCTAGACGAAATAAAAATTAAGAATCGGTGAATAATATCAAATTCGATTTATGATGCACCGATTGAATGTTGTGCGGATATTTTACATATTTTTTTGGAAAATTGCGAGTGTTTTGATTTTCTGATTGATGCGTAGATATTACGAACATTGGTTAGTGCCTACGCAAAGTTACTCATTTTAGCTAAGATGTAATGAAAAAACTGGAGTTCACTGATCTGGTAACTATTTTATAAATTGATCGTTAAATTTGTTTGCTCGCTAGGCGCATAAAAGTTCGAGTGGATTGAAATTGAATATTTTGTAGAATTTTATTCTTAATTTAAATGTGTTGAAGGATATCGAATTGGTTTTATTGCAAACGTAACGCAAAATATGTTTGCCAGTAATACCACAATATATTCAACAACAAGACAAATCTTTTAGATATCCTGTTTTAGGATAAAACATTGTTTCCCATGGTAAGTGTCTTTATTTTGCCTCGACCCAACATTCTTACACAGTGATAGAGAAACGCCAAACTGCAGTAAGCGGCCTGTTCGAAAAGTAATGTCACAATTTCAAAAAAATGTGAAACATTACTGCACAGATCGGTATATTAAGAGTTTTCAAAATAGTCTCTTCCAGCCCTTTCATACATATCACTAGTCACACGTTTGAAGAGGATAATGAGCGCCCAACGTGGGCTTTTTGGGCGAATTCTTCATGCAAAACTATACTGTGTCAGCGATAAACCTACTTTTATGATAAACGGTCACCTTTGAATGTTTGCTAATGTCTGCTAAAGGCAACGAGACAATTGAGCAACCACTCGATAAATAGTTGATATCCTCCCGGTATTAATTTTGACTTTTCTGAAACAATCGCGACAATAGGAGTGTTTTTTTGCTCCCCCTATGAATAACAGAACAAAATAGACGTATTGGAAACAACAACTCTCCTGCCCCAGTGAATTCACTGGGACAGGAGTTGTAGTTGTTTTTAATATAAATATATATATATATACATATATATATATATATATATATATATATATATATATATATATATATAAAATAATTAAGAGGGCAATCTCTCAAATGCACGGTCTGATTGAGCTGAAATTTTCGGGGCACATGGATGTACAGAATGGCCCAAAAGTTTCTCCCCACCAACTTTTTGTTATAAAAAGCAAACCAACAAACATAATTTAGAAATTCAAATGTATTTGTGATGCTAACATAACAATACTAATAATGCGTATGTCTACCGTTATTATCTATACATTCTAAAATACGTCGTCCAAAACTATCACATACATTTTCTAATTCGGCTTCGGTGTAGCTTCTCCATTCTTGCTGTCCTCTTGCAATTAATTGCCGTCTATTCTTCGGCATCGGATGTCTAAATACACTTTCTTGAAGTCTAGCCCAAACGTGTTCGATTGGGTTAAGATCAGGAGAGTTTCCAGGCCAATCTTCCCAAACAGCTGAAAACATCGATTTTGTCAGTGTCAATGTTACCTTTGCTGTTTGCCATCTACGGCTGTGTTTTGCTCAACAACACAAAGTTCCACGTGAGCTGATTCCTCCAGCAACCACTATCTTGAGGTCAAATTTCAGTTTTTGTGTGGGTTGAACAGTGCTTGGATAACTTGTTCTTACTCTTATATTTTGCCTATTCGGCGTTGGGTGCAAAACAATTGGGGATTCATCCGCAAAAAGTACGTTAGCTCTCTTAGCACTATCTTCACAATCTTCTACAGAAGTTAAGTCTATATATTCTTTGCAGTAAGAAGCGGCTTTACTCGTCTCACGTAGGCATGTTTTCCCCAATTCGTCGATTTAATGTGCCGTTGATCGAGACGTTGTCTTTCGCCGTTGTTGGTAATTTTCGGATTAATCTATCCTTTTGGTCGATGTCCTTGTTCCAATGCCTGGCTTGTTTTCCACCATCTTCCTTATTTTTGTTTTTGCTGTAGGTGAAAGAGTTGTCGGTCGACCGGAACGTCCTTTGCCCTATATACCGCCTTTCCTCCTTTCTAGCCATAATCGTACGGTCTTCCTGTCGACGCCTATTGTCCTTGATATTTCGGAAACGGATTTTCCTAGAATTTGTACTTGAATCCTTGCTTGTATCCTATTCGAAGCCATCATGAAGAAGCACAAAAGTCCTCTAGGATAGACTTCAAGTGCGTGTAAAAATTTTTCTAAGATCAATCACTACTTACGATAAACACGGCAATGAAAAAGGATCCTTGAGGACAGGAGCAATAAAATTTCACAGGTAGGTTCGCAGAAAGACGCTTGATTACCCGCGTAACTCAAATTAGCTTTATATAGGGTACGTCTCTGTACCGGACTATAGGGAAAAATGCTGTTTCGTTTTTTTTGCTGGAATTGCACTATATCGCTTTGCACAGCTAATATTGATGTTAACGCTGTCGTAGCTAAGCACAATATGGTCTTTACGAAAGCTGAAGAGTTGATATTTGACCTCCGCTTAGGGTTTTTGATAAACTGAGATGGGATAAATTTTGGCAACGGGTAATGAATAATGCGTTTATTTAAATAGGTGGGGAGAAACTTTTGGGCCACCCTGTATACAAACAGTAGGTTCATGATTAGTTAAAATTAAGATATCTTTAGCCCTTTGACGGTGGCGTGTGTTTTAGCGAATTTCGTGTAAAAAGTAAGTATTATGCTTTTTTATGATGAAGAAGTGGAAGTTTCCAACTCTATGTGGGCGCTAGGTGACTAAAAGCAGGCCAAGATTTTTTTTTCAAATTTCGAGATGTCATAACTTTTCGAGAGAAACAATAGATCATCAATACTTGCAATATCAATATTTCCTGAAAATTATGAGTATGCAAGCAACCCTGTAGCTACTGCAGAATTATGAAATTCATCGATCGTCCTCGTTATTTTCGCTTTTTGATAAACAAGGTAAAAGTTTGACCAATTTTATTCTTTGTCCACCCTGTTAAATAGAAATTTTCAGAATTCTATATCGCCCAAAAATGCTAGCACTGTACCAAATAACGTCTTTTTTGAGCACTTGAAACTTCTACTCACGAGAACTCCCGATCCGGAATTCAGATCAATATAAAATTCACAGGATATAATCATCTTAAATAGGACCAGTAATGTTGAAATTTAGGTAACCGTGCGATAGCTGTACCATCTTTGGAAATTTTTCGGATGGCAGCTCCGAACATCATTCAGTCCCTGTAACATTTCATGAAATTGTCGGATGAAAACAAAATTCACAGGATAGGTTGATTTTGACAGGAAACAGTTGTGTTAGACTTTCGGTTCCAGTGCTGGAAAGCGTTGCAAGCACTGAGCGTATTCATCATTTATGTTGTAGGAGATGTTTTTTTTCCTTCAAAGTTGCATAAGATAACGTTCCGTTAATGAATATATATATAATTTTTCAGCATTGAGCAATAAAACATAGCTCCCGACGCCAGAATATCACATTCTACATATCAAATGCTCCTTTAGCTCAGCATTTTTTGGTGACATGCGTTATGTACATGGAACTCTGGTCTATGAAATATTGCTTTAAAAAAAAGACATATTCCCATATATTTAGAGCTTTTCTGCTATTGTCATAGTCTCAACTCCTATGTAACAGAGCCCCTACTGCTATGAACATAATCCCTGCACATACCATTAAAGTTGGCTATATAGCATTTACTTTCCAACAAGCTCGTCGAATAGAGCGTTGGCTCTGAAAAATAGGGTCACGGGTTCAAATCCGCAATCGACCAGGATTTGTTTATTATAAGCTGAAAATTTGGAAATTAAATTTTATCAATGCTTATTTAAAACTTTATTGAATTTTCTCATGCAGTAGCCTTGGGTTAAGATCGGAACTACCATATTGATGCTCACGAATTTCTCAATACCATTTGAATCTATTAATTCTGAGCTACTTCTAACCAAATTAAATCACTATGGTACTGTTGAGCCTTTACTCTTTTGGATTTCTTCGTTTTCAAGGAATCGGAACTGTTTTGTCTGCTTTTCTGGCTTGTTGTCCTCACCGCTTTCCACTCTTCTGGTGTGCCCCAAGGAACGATACTTGAGCCTCTCTTATTCAGCCCAGCCTCTTCATCAGTGATCGCCCGAACGTTTTATCGTCATCTTGTCTACTCTACGCATATGATTTAACAATATTCGGTGGAATCGAAAATAATTTATCTACAATATATTTCTACAAACGAAAATTAGTTGCAAGCCGTCGGGCTTACAGAAAGATCTTGTTTCAAGTATTCAAAAGTATATGACCGATTATTTTGACTAAATAGTAATTTAAAATTTGTAGACTCGATCCTTTATTCATGCTATTGCGCATATTTGCAAAATCAAAAGAATCGGCCTAAATAAACTCTAAACTATTCAAATTGAATGTCAAGTATGTGGAACTGTTATTTCGAAACGAATCTTCTATGCTCTCAATTAATAAACACTTCCAAACTCTCTACCTACGGGGGCTCTTAACAATTTACGAACATTTTTCAGTAGGTACATATTCAAACAAATCGTCTTCACAATAAATTACTTCTGCGAAAATATACACATCATCCACCCAATCCTGCGGCACACTCACACGGGACACTCCAAACAGGTGCATAAATCATTCATATAAATTCAATTTATCGTAGCGAACAAAGGGCTTTTTTGGGTCAGTCTAATAGTTCGTGGTGGTAGTAATCTGCTCGAAAAAAAAAATCCTACGCATTGTACCATTATCTGCACATGGAAAAGCCTATCTGCCACCTACTTGAGGACGACCTACGCCTCAACTGTATGCTATCGCCACTGGAGGATCATAACAATGAAAACTAAAGAGCTCCGTTTTTCGTGAAAGTGCTCCAGGCGGCGGTCGATAGACACTATGGTCGGTTCTCATTGTTCAAATGAACGGGTTCGTACGCAGGTACTTACGCACGTAACTGCATGTGTATATATCTAAAAAAAAAAAAAAGTCTGATTATATGGTTAAGGACGTTGCAATAATATTTCAAAGTTAAGTGTAATGTTTTTATGAGGTGATGATTTATGATATTATATAATCGAATAGCGAAACGATGAGATTGGTATATCTGAAGGTGAATTTAATAAGCAGGTGCCGTAACAGTAACATACACACTTTCAAATATCTAGTAATAATGGAGTACTTTTTCGAGAGCTTAGATAAAAATTATTTTCCCCGTGGCTTTTGACTCGGAAAGAAAAAATGAAAAGAGAAAAATAAATTGAAATAAACCTTATACTTAGGTTAGGTTAGGTTAGTAAAGAGGGCTGCCGGGAACGCGGCTTGCATTAGGCCACCAATTTGGGCCCATTTGCCACCCTCCGCTGGCTTTTTAGAGCTGCCAAGTGACCGCTTCGCCAAACTGGATCAGCTGACTCAGCGTGGTGGTATTGGCCACCTCTGCTAACCCTTAAAAGTGGCAAGAACCAAAAATCTTGAGGCGTTTATTATTTAGGGCCGGACTATCACAGAGAGTATGTTCGATGGTGTCTTCTTCCATCTCGCACCTCTTGCATAAATTGCTGGATGTCAGTCTCATTCTGTAATTAAGAAGCAAAATATTTTAATTTTGTCCTGGGCGATGGTGCTTAGGTATCTTTCTTCGTTTAAAAATCCACAATATTTAAATATTTCCGTATTAATTAACTTATATGAATTTTTTTTTAAATTTATAATGATATATTTTCCCCGTTACACTGATTGAGCTTCCGTTTAGGGTTTCATCCACATTTTGGTTTTTACATGACAATATCGTCTGGCTTTCGTTAGGGAACAGAAAAGCAGGATCCGCGTCAAACGGGGACTGAACGCAGCTCTTTAACTAATCATAATACAATAAAAGGTAAATTGATAGGGTTTTCTACGGCAGTTTCGTAAAGACTCTAAATAATGGGATTTGAATGACTCAGATATTTCACTAAGAAAACGAAAGAAAAGTTTGATCTGAAAATTAATTGATAATTGATAGCATCAGAAAATTTTAAGGGCCATGTAACATCAGGTGCTCCACAAGGTTCTGTCACTGGACCGATTTTTACTGATTTTCGAAGAAAATTTTCTATTAAACTCGTTTCGCCGAAAATTCATATTTTTTATACATACATATATATATATATATATATATATATATATATATATATATATATATATATATATATATATATATATATATATATATATCAGCAAAATGATTAAGGAATCCGATCCGTTTGAGCTGAAATTTTCGGAGGACATAGATGTATATACTGGGTAGGTCCATGACTTGATATCTTTAACACTTTGGCGGCGGCGGGCATTTTAGTGAATTTTCAGGTATTCTTATATTTCCAAGCACTGTAAATTTTTGTTAAAAAAGTATTGACAATGAAAACTTATTATGTTTTAAGCTTGTCTATGATAAAGAATTGGAAATTCTGAGCCTTGTGAGGTTGCTGAGTGCCTAAAAGTAGGCAAGGACTTTTTTTTAAAATTTTGATTTGTCGTAACTTTTGACGAAAACATTGGATCATCGTGAAAATTGCAGAGCGTATTGATGTTGACTAAAATTTAACACACCTGGATTTTCAAGACAGTACGGATAGCCCTGTAGCTACGGCAGATGTTCTACATGTTGTTGTGTCTCCGTGCCATAGCACGTAAAGATTCTTCCGCCCCCAAACCCACGCCATGCTGAGCTAGTCAGCTGGGAAAAGGCACGCCGGGCAAAAGAAGGAAGATCTTTAAATAAATATAAGTTGCACTGACGGCAGCTCGGCTGCGTTCGAGTTTCGCAACACTTCCGATTCAGCTATCACATTTTAACAAAATTCACAAAATATTAGCACATTACTTTAGACAACATTTGGTGAAAATTTGGATGAAAAATTAGAATAGAGTTGCCAGCTATAATGAGTTAAGTCTCCTAAATCTTGCAAATTTGCTCAGCATAATTAAGCTTTTTTCACTATAACTTAAAAACTAACTAAAAAAAAATCATGAAAGGGCTGCCAGCTATGACCATTTTTGTATTTTTTTGGAATTTCTTTACTAAGCGATTATGCCATTAGATTTGCAAATGGGATTGATCCTGCAATGAAAAGTAACAACAAATATTAACGTTTTGAAAATTTGAAAAGTTTTGCGGGTGGTAACCCTAAAATTCTTTTCACCCGTATAACTTCTTGCGCAGTGATTCAATCGAAACGAAATTCACAGGGTGGGTTTACAATTAACGTGAAACAGATTTGGTATATATTTTGCTGTGCTGCTAACACAGCGTAACCAGCATCAGACATTTTCGTAAATATTGCACCGGCAGATGCTTCTAATATGCAAAGCTTTCAAACTGTTTTGTTTTTTTTTTTGGCTGCCAATACTTTACCGGACAAATAGCGGCAAATTACAAATCAATTTCCGTGAATAGCACACCGACACAACCGTCCACTTTGACGTTTTGTGCTCTTCTTCTATGTCATGCCCTCGTTTTAGTAAAGTACTGCCACAAACTTCAACGGTGGCGTGGTAACTTTCAACATATTATATATATATATATATATATATATATATATATATATATATATATATATATATATATATATATATATATATATATATTCTTCAAAAACCAGTAAAAATGTGCAAAAACCTACAAATGTTTGTGCGTTTTTAACTTTCTCAATTCGAGAGGAGAGGAACAGTAAACATTTATTGGGCATTTATATAATTTTACTTCGGAATGTATTCCAGAGGAACATATTCATTCACCTCTACACTGTAATCTCATGTATTGTGTTTTCAATCCAGTCGACATACGGTGAAACGCGAGTATAAACATCAGGAACTCCATGCGCGCAAGCTTTCCCGTACGACACAATGCCAACTAGCAAATTTTGTTCGGCGTTAACAAGTGGTCCACCTGAATCGCCCTGTCCATTGGCAATATGAAAAATAAAGATTCGAATAAATTTGAAGATAAAAAGTGGTCACTTAGATTCTTCAAAAGCATGTTTTAATTAGCAAGGGGCTTATACTTACCTTACAACAACCTCGACCACGGCGAGAAAGTGTACATATTCGCCCATCGTCTATATCTTCCCAAAAGCGTTTGCAGTCTTCATTGTACATTGTTCTTTGTCTCTGGTATTGCAGAATATCGGGCAAAATAGTAGCATTCTTATCCGTACAGCCCCAGCCCGAAACCCAAGCCCATTTACCGCCTGAGTAGAACTGTTTGCTGTTGAAAGCTATTGGCTGCACATCTTCCGACCAAACAAACGTTCCTTCTATTCTCAAAATGGCAATATCATGCCCAGAAAGACCGATGTGTTTGGGATGACTTTTTATCCAAGCCACATAATAACGGGAACCTCCACCGCGTACATCAATTGTTCCTGCAAGAACAGATGCTCTCCAAGCTTGTCCTCGTTTACAATGAGCTGCTGTCAAAGCGTGGTGTAGGCTGATTATTGTGCCCCCACAAAAATGTTTCCAATTTTCTCCCCATAAATATTGATAGGATACTTGGTATGAAATTGGAGTTACAGCAGTTTGACCACGCACTATGAACTCATTAGTTTTATTCAATCGAGTACATTTTCCTTGAGCTGCAATCAAAAGAATACTTCAAATATCGGTATACTATTTTCTAACAAGTGCGATGACAATGCAATGTATGGTTTGAGGTCCAGGTTTGTTTTTCAAAACAGATGCAGGTCAAGAATGATTGGCTCATACTATAAAAATACTATAGTTTTTATTTGCTATTTTTCTAAAAATTTCTGCCGTCGTGTCATTTATCAGACGAAGTCAAGCCATTTGCTTCCAAAAGATTTGCTTGAAAGATTGACTTTCTTCTTAAATTGCGCAAAAAATAGTTTTGTTGACGAAATGGCTCGCACGAAAAGTTTATTATTTTTTTGAGCACCAATAAATTACTAAGGTATTTCGAGTATGTGAAATCGGCTTTGCAGGAGATTTAGTCAACGATTTTTGTAACGATCACCAATAAAATCTTCACTAAAACACTTACCGCTTTGAGCACAAAAGAGCAAGAGACACACAACTAAATCCTTAAACGAAATCATATTCAAAATTATTACTTTCATACTATCTGAAGCTTGAAAATAATATGGTTGTTTCAGTGCTTTTTTGCATGAATCTAAACTAAATTTATAAGCTAGACAAAAAGTAGGCAACAAAGGGTGCGACTAATATGAAGGTAGAGCAAATGTAGCGGAACCGATGGATTGAGAGTTTTATGGAAATGATTTCAATGCTTCGATTTGAGTACGCCTCGTAATAGCCTCGTTAAATCAAATTGATGTATTGTTTTGCGTTTAATTTCAATTGATAACCTTTAAATTTAATTCATGGCCAATTAACTTTGAACATTTGAATATTCAAATTGTGGTCTGGCTTTAATTTTTGGTGCTTGTAGAGAACAACTGCGCTGCCCCTGAAAAAGCATGAACGAACAATCAGGTATTATTTGATGTCTAATGCCGAAACCCGGTCCAAATCTTCCGTACTCGTACAATCAACCTCAACGTTATGAGTCCCAGATGTTCACACGCGGCCAAAGTGCCACTCTGCGGCAGTAACTGCAACACCAACATTCAACAACAACCACAACAACAGTCACTGCAACAACAACAGAACACGCTACGACAGCACGCCCTCAAGACCGGGAGTGAATCTATAGCGAATTTGGCTGTTTGCAGAATGAACCTTTCGACTACCGCTGCATCATCTCCTGTGGTAACCCAGACGCCTTATGCTGGTGTATTGAGTCAGTCCGGGCCGTCTAGAAGACTATTTGAGTCCCATGCCTCAATCGCTTGCTTGGAAGCAATGATCCCTCCACTAAAAATATTCGTTTCACTGTTCTCTTACAAAACTACTGTCGACGAAGTCTTAGCTTACATAGAAGCTAGGCTCGGATGCACTCCCTCGTTGCTTATGTGTAGGAAGTTCACTCGTGACAGCCTCAATCCTCAGCAGATCTCATTCTGCGTAACTGCCGCAGCTGGAACCTCTGATTTACTGAAGAAGCATTTCTGGTCGACTGGTATTTTTGTTAAAGACTTTATTAAAACATCCTCTGGAAATTTTTAACGATGATCGGTGGAGAAAAATCGCACCTAGAACGTAGGAACTATCTTAAGGTTTATTATCAAAACGTTCGGGGGTTGAGGACCAAAACCCATGAACTTAAAATTTCTTCAACGATCGCATTTGACGACGTAATATGCCTTATTGAAACCTGTCTGACTGGATATATTTTCAATAATGAAATTTTATTACATTTGTTCACATCTGTTTACAGCTAATATTATTTATTGTGTTGAATTAAGATCTGCTGAAAGCAGCGAAAAACCTGGAGTACTACATAGTAAAAGTCTTTATTTTGACTGGTAGGCATCAAACCAAATAGTAATAAAACGTGGCTTTGTGTATTATAACATCACTCAAAAGGGATCTATCCACACTGGCCGTGCGAAATCGCACCAAACTGCCCATAGGCGAGCTGTGCAAAATTGCACAGGCTATTTTGATGATCAGTCGCGCAATGTTGTGCAACTTCAGTTTCATCAAAATATCTAGCCCCACGTCTTTTTCTCCTCCTGAGTACCTAGTAGACGAACAAACTTTTACCCTCGGTCTCGATTTGCCATTTTCCCTGCCATATCCGATGGCAACGACTGTCAATTTATAGCATGTCATCTCATGCGTGGGCAATTACGTGGCATGCCATATCATTTCGAAAATGCCTCTGAATGAGAAGGACGTGTGCTTTATCTGAGCGTTGAATGCTCTTAGAAAGTTATTTGAAGTGAAGAGAGAAGAAATTGTGCTGTTGATGAGGACATCGTGTGTAAGATAAATCAATTTTTGAATTAAAAAAAAACATTAAACAATAAAACAATAAATCAGATGGAAGTGAAACTATTATATGATTTACTGAGGTACGAAGGGGAATGGAGTGGAAGTCATTTAAAAAAAACTCGCCGATCATATATAGGCAGCTTCATTTATTTATTCATCCTCAAAAATTCAAATGATTTCTCTTTCAATAATAACAAGTATTTAATGTTATCATTCAAAATTCCGTATCCTAATTTGAATTTTT
Source organism: Nemotelus pantherinus (assembly GCA_963978885.1). Lineage (NCBI taxonomy): Eukaryota > Metazoa > Arthropoda > Insecta > Diptera > Stratiomyidae > Nemotelus > Nemotelus pantherinus. The sequence continues at coordinate 5,831,660 of OZ022264.1, read as the reverse complement.
CGTAATTTCCTACCACTCCATATTCTTTAAACTATTTTGATTGGTCAACGAGATCTTAAAATTCCTGTAAATTTAAATTCCGACATTCGCTTATAAGAAACAATAGAGGTATAAGACATTAAGAGTGGTGGTGAAGAAGCAGTCTGTCTCGAGGTCACCCACATCCACAAATTATTCCAATACAACGAAATATCTTTTGGGGTGTAGATCATTTGCTCGTTTTGGGGGCATTATCTTGGCGCGCATATTTAAAAAATAAAGGGAAATATTAAAATTCAAAGAACAATATTGGTATATTTAAAATTTGAAGGTAATCTGCACTCTACATCGTGGTCGGTCATTGTTCTTCAGTATTAAGATTTGTCAATAAATTGACATATACAGTGGGTAAAAAAAGTTAAGGCACGAACTCTTAGTATGAATAAAAAACCTATTTTTAATGCGACTTTCATAATAAATGATGATGTTTTCGCATTTAATTAAAAGTTTTGCATGTTTACTTTAAGAACAATATAAAAAAAAACGCGTTAACGAAGCAAATTTCACAACATTAACGTAACATTTTTCACTGAAGTACTAAAATAGCGCAAAAAAAAGTTAAGGCACGGCGCAGTTTTATCTGAAATTATTTGTAATTCCTGGAAAAAATACCGTTAAATGTACTGAAAATCATGAAAATATGATATTTCTATTCAGTCTAGCTTGAAAAGTGTTTTAAAAAAGTAATTTTATTGAGGGTGTTGTTAAAAATGAGTGTGTGAAAAGGAAATCGGCAGGAGCAGAAATCCGTGAATGTTCTTTGCGACGTTAGAAAACATGAATGGCGTATTCTGAGATTGGAATACTAATGGGAAAATCAAGCTATACAGTGAGACATGTAATAACAAAATATAAATCAATCAAATCGTAGGGACTAAAATCTTATCTGAGCGTAAAAAAAAGTGAATTATCAGAAAAATTAAGAAAAACCCTAAACTAAGTATCCCAGTTTTACACATTAAAGTGAAAGAACGAGTTGAAGCAAAAATCGCTACTCAAACTATTCGAAATGTAATAAAGAAAGCGCGTTTTAAGGGCAGAATGTGCCTAAATAAACCTTATATTAGTACAAAAAATGAAATTGTTAAATAACGTTTTGCTTAAGAGTTCGTAAAAAAGCCAAAATCATTCTGGAAGTCCATAGTTTTTGTTGATGATGTAAAAATTAATGTTTTTGGATCTGATGGGCGTCGATATGTTCGGCGAAAGCCTAATACAGAGTTTAGGAAAAATCATACTACTCCCACTGTAAAACACAGCAGAGAGAACATTATACTATGGAACTGTATGGGGCCATCTGGTCCTGAAAATATAGATTTTGTGACTGGTATGATGGATCAAACCTGTTGCCTGGGTATTCTCAAGAGAAATATTAAACAAAATTACTGAAAAATTAGGCATTTTATACAATTTTGGCCTGTATCAGGACAACGATCCGAAGCACAATTTGGGCTATTTGTAACTGTCCAAATGCTATTAAAACCCCCCTCAGTCAACGAACTTAAACCCAATCGAGCATTTATGGCATCATCTCAAAACTAGAGTAGCATTGCGAAAGGTAAAGTATAACAAAGGGCTCCAAGATGTCGTTATTGATGAAGGGATCAAAATATCGCCCACTTTTTTTAAAAAAAATTCGCGAAAAAGATGGCGAAACGACTGCGAGAAGTGATGAAAATGCGTGGAATAGCCACAAAGTATTAGCGCTATGTAAGCGAATTTTTTTTAAATTGATCACTTTAACACAATTGAAATAATTTCAGATCATATTGCACTGTGCCTTAACTTTATTTGCGCTATTTTGGTACTTCACTGAAAAATGTTACGTTAATGTTGTGGGATTTGCTTCGTTACCGGTTTTTTTTATATTCTTCTTAAAGTAAACATGCAACACTTTTAATTAAATGCAAAGACACAATCATTCATTATTAAAGTCGCATTAAAAATAGGTTTTTGTTCTTACTAAGTGTTCGTGCCTTAACTTTTTTTTACCTACTGTAAGGCTTCTCAAGGAAAAATTGGTCTTTAAATTAAAATATTTGCTTCTAAAAAGTAGAACGAAACGAATCTTATTGTTGAATTGTTGAAGAACTGTACATTATTATCTTGCAACATTTTCATTCATTGCATTAACGCTATTTAACCACTGTACGCAGATTAATTAGAAAATTAGTTTCATTTCATTACGTTTGCTGACAATGATAAAGCTGAACTTTTGTATGCACATGAGGTGCAAAATTTTCTACTACCTCTCTCTTCCTTTTTAACCGGGCAGATTTTTTGGGATTTTTATTTACATGAATTCATTCTTCTAAAATTAACCTGAATTTATGATAGTCGAAACCATGCCATTTTAATAAGTTTCTTATTTTAACCTATGTTATAATAATTAACAACAAGAGCGCGTATTTTTTGAACAACACTTCACTTCACATTTCGTTGCCAGTGTTTTGATAGAAATTCAAGGCGTCACTGCCACTTTGAACCTGATCTTATACTTCTTGTGACTTTCTACACATCTCAACACTCGCATCACTATATCTGTTTTGAAAACGCAGCTTGTTCTAGGTAATTTCATCTCAAAACCAATAGCATACTTAAAAATTGTTTGATTTGTTTGTGTGTTTGATTCGAAATTGACTTCTGGGTACTTGACAGCACCCCCTAAAGCTTGAGAGGTGAAGGCGAGGGGGAGAAGAACTTTACAAAAAAAAAACAAGTAAACGCTCGATACACACCTACAGGCGTTTACACGGATACCGCCACTCTAAAGTCTTATACCTCTATTTAAGAAACAGAGCGCCATTTTGAAAATCAAGAACTGTCAAAATATGGCCAGGATGATGGCCAAGCAAATGGCATACCATATGGCTTGCCATCAAAAATGACATGCCATGGACCGTCTCGATCAGCGATTTCCATGGCAGGTCATATGGCATGCCATGAGAAATAACAAGTGGTGACAGCCTGTTAGGTACTTTGGTGTTGCCTTCCACCAGTTTTTAAGGTTCCCGAAAAAGAAAGGACGCCAAAGCTATATTTGAAGGCATTAGACATCTTTTCACTAAAAATGCATTGAAACTCGTCCTGGAAAAGCTCAATGAAGGGGTTGTAAGTGCTATTGTCAAGATGCCGTTGTTGCCTAGCAATGGAAAGGTTGCTGTGCTGGTGGCTGTGAAAAGCGGTGTCTAAGAGCTGTGTCTAACAATCGCCAGCAAAGAGGGTTGTTTCCATTAATTTTTTTATCAGACGTCTTCGTAGACGATTGACTTAATGGGGATACACGAAAAATTGTGGCGTTTTACAGTATATAATGATCAATATGATATTTTTTTTGAAAAAAGCTTACTTAAAACGTCTCAATCGTTTAACACATTTTATCTTTACGCAAATTCATCTAAACATCCAATGAGAAAATGCAACGGCTATGCTAATTAGCGGTTTATTGGTCAAGGCCAAATCACAACTAATACAGAAGAATTATAATGCTTAATTACTCGGTACTGAATCAAACGAACAGCTAACGCAGCTTCTACGAATTGTTTTTCCATTTTCTAATATTCTTCAATTTACATCATTCATGCAATTAACACTCTCATCAAATCATAAACCACAAAATAGCTCTGACTGAATCATCTCCAAACATTTAGTCGACTTCAAAGAGCCACTTGTCTATCCCATCTGCGCAGCATATTTATCTTTGGCAGCGTAATCGAAACTCTCAGCATCAAATCGAACCGAATTCTCCTCCAAAGAAAACCACCAAACGCGATTCATCTTAGTGTACTTCTAATAACAATGAATATCGCATAAATCATCTCAAGTACGCATTCGAGAACAATTATTAAATCATTCCACTCACTTCTACTATCAATTCATAATCACATCATCGCCTGTGCCCAGATAGAATGTGCGGACTTTCGGCTCCCGAGCCCGCAGCTATTCTGCTGCACTACTGCGGATTAATCCTTGGAAAAGTTTCCAGTGGATCGCTTCATGTTCATATCCGACTCGTTTCGAGTGATAATTTTTTCGAGGGTTCATCTTCATTTCAGCACATCTCATCTCATCTGATCGCATCAAAGCAGATTTTTCCATTGTTAATTATACAAATGAGAATACTAATTACGAAACGGCGAATACAAAGCTGGAATTCGCTAAAGTTTCATACACTCGGTGTAGTTTTCATCATTTGCGCGACTTGAGTATGTGTTATTAAACAGGTTCAGATGCGCTCAATCGGATTTTAAAAATAGTCAAAAGCGTCTTTCGTTTCGCGTGTTTTGAGGAAGTGCATGGAAACGGGCGGGCTGCATGATGCATGCGAGAAGTTTTAATTATGTTTATGGCTGCAGATATATTACGGCTCGGTGGTTGGTTGTCATGATACTCGTACTAACGGGATATTTTCAGAGATTTTGAGATTTTCGCATTGAAATCGTTTTTCTAGAATCTGCGCACTTGTTCGAGTTTCAGGTTTGCAATTGTTCGAAGAGATTATTTAGGACGTGAGTTTTTCACTTTCGAAATTTAATTGAAATCAAATGAAACAATCTGTGGAAGTTTGAAAATAACTTCAATCCACCCGCAGTTGTACGTATGCCTGACATCATAACGAATACCAAATTGATCTGAAACCAATTTAAATCCGACTTGGACACAGTTTTGCGGAAGAACAACATGTTTCACATGCAGATGAATGGCTATAGGTGATACTGACCGACACCATAGAGTGTCACGCTGCGGAAGTATTGTCGAAGCTGCTGACTGCTTTTCGAATAATCTGCACGAAACCAATCCAATAAAAATCAATAATTAAATCAACGAACGGAACGCAACGCAACGGGACAAATGCATGTAGTATATCTATTTGCTGGCGCGTATCTGCTACATACTTATCTGGCGTGTCAGAATGCAATAACAAAACCTTCGATAACGCTGTCAAGCTCCGCGTTTAAGCGAAATGTGTTTGGTTTATATTTGTTTTAACTCGCTATTTTCCAAGCGATGATCATAGAATAAGATTCAATGACTCGGCGCGAATCAATTATCACGTCGAAATTGGATCTCCTAAAAATAAATAAGACAAATTAATGGAATCGCTCGCTTCGATTGCCTTGAACAGTTTATTTATCAATTTTATTGTTCGAGATGTTTTATGTAAGCTCATGTTCGTGATAAAAATGTTTAGTGCTCAGATGATTTCGATTGGGATATTGATTCAAACAATTTCATTTTATTTATTTTTTTAAACGCTTTTCAAATTCAACTTCAATGATAGATCGTCATAATTTCTTGTTCTTGTCAAGAAAATGGTAATTTGTTCAGTGTTTGCAAAGAAGGATGGTATTCTTTTTATGTCAATGTATGTATATCGAAGGCTCAACTTTTGTCGTGGGTGTGACAAGTGTAGATGTTTGATAATCTATTTCTTGGTCTCACTGTAGAATGAAAGGACCACTCAGAAGACCACACATGTCACTTTTTGTACACGCTTTCAAAATAGATTGTTAATTTTTTCGAATTCAGTGGCTGATGTAGCTTCGAAAATAAAACACGCGTCAAGTCATATTATCAAGTTGTTACAACCAGTTGCAGACTATCAGTGGAATAAACAAGTTGTAGTGGTCACAGAGAGTTTAACTTTTAGAAAACACCACATGGCGTAACCGGTAATCGATAATTTAGAGAAACAGCGGATAAAGCTAGTGATTCTGAGCTATAAATTGGACAGCCCGCATTTTTCAAAGTCGGGAAAATATTAAGGTTAGCAAGAAATTTAAGATAATATTGGAGAAAATTTCGACCTCATTATGAGATTTGTGCGACTGACATTGAAGGCCAGTCTGGTATTGGAGCATAAGCCAATGAATTATTAAATACTTTTGAGCCACCTGCTACGGACAGGAAAATTATTTCGTGTATTAAAGCTAAATTCAAAGAACATTGATATCCGTGCATGAGGTTCGCATACGAAAGTTATCGTTTCTATATGAGAAATCGTAGGGCTTAGAAGGGCTTGGCAGACTAGTCGGGGACTAATGTGATTATTCTAAACACATGTTTTATTGCAAGAAAATTATAATTTATGAGAAAAGCATCGTTTAAGAAGATAACGTATTACCGTATCATTCCGATTTTTCACACTTGGCTTGTTCGCAAAATAATACATAGGTATTCAAAGTGACAGCACTGATTGGACATCAAAGTAGCTCCATAAACATTTCAAGATTGTCGCGGGGAAAAACATTAAGGAGCCTAACAAAAATTTAGAAAACCCATTGAAACTAACCAAACATTTAAATGTAAAATTCAGACATGATAAAATGCAACTTAGGAAGGAGAAAGTGCGTTATCTGGGGCACATTTTCTCTGTTGATGGCATGAGCTCAGATCCGAAACGGGTCGAAGTCATATCAGAGCTGAAAAAACCTTCAAACGCAAAATCATTAAGTTAATTGCTAGGAACTGTTAACTTACACTTTTTTTTGCAGAATTAACGATTCTGCGGGAACTACTTAAAAAGGCTAATCATATTTTGTGAACTGAAAAACAAAGTAGAGTAATGGGAAATATTGAAAAAGCTATACAATCTCTTGTATTTAGCATGCATTTAACGTTTATGCAAAATGATACTTCAAGACATGGATTATGATGTTGCCTCTCACGATTTTGTAATCTTACTGCTTATGCTTCTTAGAGGGTCACAGAGACTGAGATGCGATATGGTATTCGAGATTATGTTCACAGATCATGTCAAAAGTGGGTTTTAGTTAGAAAAATACCATTGAATTTCGTCTCATACGAGAAGCGTAGGCAAGCGTTATAAATCTCTCTGAGCCATGGTAGCGATACTTCCATGGACTGCTGGATGTCAGCCGCAAGGACGCCATCAGGGCCCGGAGATTTAAACGGCTCAAAGCAGTTAATAGCCCACCTCAGCTGAGAATTTGATATTCTGAACGGGGGCGTTTAACTACAAGTTTTCTGCGTTTGGTGCACTGCTTCTGGAGAGCAATAGTTGCCCGGAAAATGTGCGTCCTATGTGGGGCTTAAGATTCTCCCTAGCTGTGGATCGCTTACATGCTTTCCTAGACGTGGAGTTGAGAGAACTAATAAGGGTATCAACTGCCTGATTCGCTTAGGAGCAGTTTGCAGTGAGGATCGAACCATAGAATTAAATAGCTTCCAGTCCGTCCTCTTTCTGCTAATAAAGACTACCTGCTCGGCAGAGCTGCGGCCAGCCACGTTATACGATATGTACCTATGATCAGAGAATGAACACTCCTGCAAAACCCTCCAGTCACGGAGAAGATGCGATTGCTGCCCACTAATCAAGGTAACGTCAAGCACCTCCTTGCGGTTTGAGGTAAGGATGAAATCAAAAAGTTTCTCACTTCAGCCATTATGAACGTTAGAATCAGCCTTTAAAATAAGAGGCACACCAATTTTCGTGGCTTCAGCCACAGCACCCTTGACAATGTTGCAAGGAGAGCTAGTGCCATGATCATGTGCCATGTAGCAAGAAACAAACCAGCATTATCAATTTCCACTGCAAAAGCCATGTTATCCTTGTCACTGAAATTGTGTAGTACGAGGACGTCTATGGTTTTCTTGACAAGAATATAAACACGTGGCTTATCTAAGCCGTCGGGTACCATCAACCATGGTTCTTGGATAGGGATTAGCTCCTCCTCTCTCTTAGACAGTCGGAATAGCAAGACAGCTAATCCTGCTTTGTAATGGTGCAGGTTAATCTGCACCATTATTTACTATAGATAAGGGTTAGATCGAGATCTTCCCCCTCGGGCATAGATGTCGCCCCAGCCTCTTCCTCTGCTTCCAAAGTCATGACGTCCATTCAGCCATTTAACTTGAAGGTAGTCCCGATGCTAGCCCCATCTGCATAGAGGTATCAAATCCCTTTTCAAGTGGGTCCCCTGCCGTTTGAGCCACCTGTTTTGGGTGAGGTTTTACCGGCATTGGATCTCCCGAAGCAGAGCTCTTTGCCCTGTCGCTTCGATAGATCCGTAGAGCCAATTTCTCGACCCCATACCTGATAACGCCCTTTCGGGCATCCAAGACCGGCAGTGGCTCTTCATTTCTGATGAAGAGGGCCTCCCGCCGATTATTTACCAGCTGGCCAATCTTCACAACCCTCCAATCCTCCGTCGGAAGATCCAGGTTGAAAAGCCAAACTATGTCCAGGACTTCCACTGGATCCGAGTGGAAACAAGGAATAGATGTCTTGCATCTTGGCTGGCTGGGGATCTCATCCTTTAGCACCACCTTTATCTTGGCGCCTGGCCAAAGTTTCCACAGCTCGGAGATTGCCCGCTTATAGGAATCGGCCGATTGTTGGTCTCCGCACGCAACCAGCCTGATTCCTTTGTACCAGCCCGCATCGTTCACCGTAGGTGGTGGACTCAAGCTGGCTTTCTGCAGCTTACAGCAGACTCCAAATTAGCCAGTCAGTTTTCGGAGGAGATGATTCGATCTCCCTTGCTGGCATCAATCACGGCCCAAACAAGGCACTCTTTGGCAATTTCACTAAATTGCCGAGTCATCCCTGAAAGAGTCGTAACAATTTTCTGCTTTTCGCAGTCCTGTCTGCCCTTATTCTTCTGCTCAGCTGACCTTTGTCGTTTCTGAGCTGAAACTGCAGGGTTTAGAGAGAGCGGATGCTCCCCGATCTGTAATTTTGCCCACTGAAGGGACTTTTTATCCTTGTCGGATGTTGTGTCAGGGGGGGATGCTCTCTAATTTACTCAGAACTTTGAAGGCTGCCTTTCTAGTTCCATAAGCTCGAGATGAGTTGGCGGAGGAGCGTTGCGTGCCTAAAAACAAAGACAAAGTAAAGCTGATATCCAGTTAACAGACAAATAACAGACAAAGTAAAGCTGATATTCGGTTGATAAGTTTCATCTTTTTCTGCCTTCCAAGTGCCGACCGAAAATAGTGCCGATTCTAATGACTGGTCTACTTTAGTTTGAGATGTAGATGATAAGACTAGCGGCGAAAGTCTCACACTGAGAAAAATCACAGAGCCAGAGAATATAATTTTGATGCTACACACATAGTTTATTTAAGGATTGTGATACCACCCATAACCATAATGTATAACAAAATATTCATAGCAGTAGACGATATGTAGTATATGGCACTATGCGTTGGATGACACTATGTGTTATATGGTATTGTAGCCCCGAACGTCTTTTGTTATGGCCCTCAAAACTAATTATTATATACTGCTTGCTTTATAGTCCGCATAAAATGAAAAGTTAATGCGAAATTTACCCCGTTGTTGAGAATTTCAGTATTTTGACGATAGTAGATTATGGAAATTTATACAAACTCTACAAAAATTTTATTTCTTAGCTTTTAAAGTATGACAAAATAAATACTGCTCGAATCTGAGTTCGGACCCGTGTCTCTATTCTTCAAGATTTAACGCTTTCCTTACAAGGCTATACGAGCTTTTGAGAAAGCTAATGATATTTAACCTACTTTAATGATATGTGCAGAGATTATATTCATAGTATTTGGGGTTATATTGCATAGGAGTTGAGACTATGCACATAGCAGAAAATCCTAAAAGCATAGGAATTTGAGCCTTAAGCTATGTTTTATAGCTCATTTAGCTACACAACTCCGTTGTACTGAATCCTGACGTTCGATTTGATGTTCTTATTCTGGGTTATCTACAACAAGCATCGAACTTGTTCACTTCAGTGTTTAATACACAGATCCGTCCAGTCAATACATCAGAAATCCAGTAGTACCATCTACATTATTATAATTATTTTTTAATTAACTTTCTGCCATCTTTATACAATTACCTCATCTCCCAGCTAATGACATACCAGCTGTAGGTACCCATCATTCTTTTCATGAACATATCATTCAGATTTTTATATCCTTTTATATCCACCTGCGTTGTATTCAAAGTCAACCGAAACAGAAATGCTTGACAAAAGTTTCTTGACAGATTTTTAGGTGCTGCAAGCAATATCCGCTTTAAATTATCTTCCCATGTTTTCTTCCATCGCTCATTCAGATTGTCATCAAGTAAAAAAAGTTAAATCCGAATTCCAATTTTTAGATTGTTTGCTAAATTAGCTTTTACACTACTTCAGAATAAACTCAAAATTTCCGACACACGCTGCTACAACACACATCAGTTTCTAAAGACATATTTTAAAATAATTGTTCCGACTTTTAAGCTGTACTAATTTACCTTCATCCCGACAATCGTGCTGATAAATTTATACCTGAATTATTGTAAATAGCTGTCGATTAGTCGCATAAATACTTTGGGATTCCATTAGCATGGTTTCTATCACAGTTTGGACGTTCGAATGTTCTCAGCTCTATTCAGAACTAAACTTTCGAAAAGTAGCTGAAACGCAGCAGCCTGGAGAATAGAATAGTGAAAGGCACTAGTGAAACAACGACTAATCTATTTAAATCCGAAATAATCTTTTAATATCAGGAAAACATAGAATCGCACAGACGGCGACATGCTATCAAAACATCTGCTCGGCCCGAATATTGTTTTATTCAGACTCGTTCGGAAACAGTGCCGATCCGGCACGACGAAACGAAATGATGAGAAAAAAGCACGAATCGTCTATGACAGAAGTTAATGTCACACATGCTTTTCACAAAACTATACGTTAGAAAAGTTTTTTTTTTTATTGAAATGGAATATTATGGGAATTCTGGCGCGGAAGGATGAATGGTAAAGTTACGATAGATACTGCGGCAAGCAGGATATAAGTTTATCTATGCTGCCAGAATCGCATGCAATGGAAATGATATAAAGTGTATTTGGAGTTTTATAGTATGTGTGACTTGCTATTGCAGTCCAGCTACGATACCACCACTCAGAGAATATAAACAAAAGATTAAACAAAAATCGTTTCTGTATCTAAAACCAACTTGAAAAATAACTTTAGTACCCAGATGACCCAAGCTCCCGCCCGCTGGCTATATTTACGTTCATTTCATTGTTAATCTGCCAGACATTGGATTAAGCGACCTTACCCAGCTCTGATCAGATTGCGCTCATTATTCAATTTCATCACATCGATGCACCTGCTCGGCATTATAACCACAATCTGGCATAAGGAAGAGGACCCGCTCTGGCCACCGCACTTCCATGCAGAATAAAACGAGCGGCAAGCAACCTACCCCAATTCCCTTTCCGGATGTTCGAGGAAGACAACAACGTGCTCGTAAATACGGCAACAACGCCCAGATTTAATACAACATCCTTGAAAAATGATATCCATCGACCATACCTCGAAGGATGATTTTAATAGCATTAGAAATGAGAGTTCGGTCGGATTTCAACAGTTTCCAAGCTCGAGAAAATAACACCAGCATAAATGTGTGGCGTTATTACGTGAGATGAGGGACTTAATACGATGCGTTCAAGGCTGGAACCGAGCATTTCTTTTAAGGGCGCACTTTAATGCCTTCATTTTATGTACGAGCCACATGAACATCATGAGCGGGCACTATCTAACCGAAAATGAATATTGAGGCGTTTGCGTTTATGTCTTGAGAATGTGGGCAAGAGCTCAACCCTGTTGGTCGTCGTTGACCTGGAAAGGATGAAGCATGCATGCGGCGAGCGTTTGTGTAAGATTTTTGATGTCTCTACAATTCCGGCAGGTTCAATCCTTTGATGGCTGACAAGCACCTGGTGAGCTGATTATTTTTCCTTTCTGAGAATCGTGCTACAAACATAGATTACCAAAAACAGGCCCAATACCATACGCAAAAGCGTAACCTTTGAAACCATTCTCGAAAAGTAATTCTTAACTAGAAACGTCTCAGTCCTCACCTGAATACTTTGACTGCTTAACCGTAGCATATTCGGAAACAGACTGTCCCAGTCCCACTTTCTTTACATAATACAGCCGATTTATCATCGCCTCTCGCTCTAACTGACGTCATGGAGCCGCGTTTACTGCTTCACTACATGAGTCCATCGACCACTACAACATTGATTTTCTCCGTTTACAACGTGTTCCCACTCAGATCTTCCCTGGGCAGCGTACGTTTTGGGGAGATTCGAAACGTTCCCGGCAGGATAATGTTACTCTACTTACTGACGGCTGCCTGCTGATAGCACCCGCGCACTAATTCACTCACACACTAAATCCAAGTCTTTTAGATGGAATGTCGTTGTGTGTTTATCGGAACGATGGCAGTATGCAAGATTAATTGTAAGAACGGTTTAGGACTAAACAAAGAATTTAATGTATCTATTGGCACAGGACTACAATGTAGATGTTTGGAAAAAACCATGAGACTTTAATACATCATTTGACTTTTACAGTGATTCTTTCAATTTTCGGGAATAAGTGTGATTTTACGAGAAATTTACGATAGTCTTCAGTACTTTTGTAATGACGATGCTATTTGGTGAGTTTTTGAGTGTCATCAAAAAATGTGGCTGAAGATAATACATTAGATTGTACGAAAAATGGTTAATATTGCCATATATTGAATGAGTATTAAGAGTGGGTATACTATATGAATGATTCATGATAAAATAGAAATTTCATTCAACTTAAAAGCTCTTTGGACGAATACAAATGTTTTTGGGTGGATATTATAGAGCTGTGTCAAACATATACACATATCAATATAGCAAATGCTTTCTAATAATTTTGACAAGCATCCAAAAAGTAAAAAAGCATTTTTTTTCTTGTCATGGTTATTCCATCTGCCCACATTGGGCGCTTAGTAAAACCGTTGCAACACTAGTTTGATGTGAGCGAAATTTCCTTAGTTTGAAAAGTTTGGATGCATTAAAACTTCTCTTTAACATATTCAGCACCTCAAAGGATTCCCATATGTTTTTCTTTGCATGCACGTTTTGATTATTCTCAACAAAGCCGATTTGACAGATTCATAAAGTAGAACGTGATGCTTGATGAAATATGGAGAATGTGATATTGTAAGAAATCAGGCAACTAGAATTACCAGTAACATAACAGAAATTTATTTTATTTGTTTTGTTCATAACAGAAATTTGTTTTTTGTTTTTTTATCAACTAGGTATTTCATATTAAAAGTTGAGAGTACTATTGGATTTACAATAGTTTGATTCATTGATTTTCCTACTCACTGGTGATCTAAGTGAGTCACAAATGTTCAAGTTGTGCAAGAAGATACAGAGTAGAATTGGGTTTTTTTTTCTTAAATACTGCTGTCATTATTGTCATAGTCATTGTACGTAGCACAAAGGTACCTAGTAGTAGAGTTTATACATTTCTGTTTATTATTAGCCAACTTCACTGGACTTAATGAATTATTATAATAACAGATTACAAATTTTGAAAATTATTCATACTTTTTTGAACGATTGTAGTGTCTTCTTCTTTCTTCTGATCTAGTATTTATTTATTTAGAATCCATTTCACAGATATACATCCAATTATAAAATAGCAAAGAAACATATATACATAAAAATAAAAATAAAAAGTCTAGAACCGCTAGAAAACTGATTTTCGAAAAAATTATCTTTGAGGCACTTAAAAATGTGTTTAGACGTAATACACTTCTTTGTAGTATAATATCAACCATTTCTTCCTCAAAGTAACAAATATCATTTTCTGGCAGCATTTCCTATAACACAAATGATGAAAATATTCAGTGCTGGCAACATTTGTCCAGCACAGCAGCAATAAGTCTGCCATAATATGCTCGTGCTTAATCAACCTATCCTTTGAATTTCGTTTTCATCCAAGGATATAATCGAAAGTTTCAGCAATTAAACTATGACTGGGGCTGCCATCCGAAAAATTTCGAAAATTCGGAAAATTTAAACATCGGTTGCTTATTGTATTGTAAAAGATTTGCTTATGAATACAAAATGGAAGCATCTGTTGGTGCAATATTAACCAAATTGTCTCGTCCTGGCAATCATGAGTTAGCACTAAAGCCAAAAATTTACCAAATCTGTTTCACGTCGTTTCGATGGAATGATTGCGCTGGAAGTTATAGGAGTGAATAGAGTTTTAGGGCTACCACCTTCAAAACTTTTCAAATTTTCGAAACCTAAATATTTGCGGCTAATTATCATTGTAGGATCATTCCCATTGGGACATTTAATGACAACATCGCTCGATAAAGAAATGTCAATAAATTACGAAATTCACCATAGCTGGCAGCCCTCTCATGATTTTTCAACAAAATTCCTACAGAATTAGAAATACAGCAAGATCCACTTATTACATAAACTTCATTTTGATTTCGTTACTGCATCGGACGTTATAGGGAAAAAACCTCAATTTTCCTGAGCAAATATATTATATTTAGGAAACGAAAATTGCCCTAGCTGGCAGCCGTTTGCTAATTTTTGAACCAAATTTGTCTTAGAGTAAGGTTCAGCTACTATGTGAATTTGGTTGAAATCTGTTGGCTAAATCGGAAGCTATAGGCCAAAAACTAGTTTTTTCCTCGATGATTTTCTTTTTTACTTTTTCTTTTTTTTCTTTTCTTTTTTATTTGTTACAGTATGTTCCACAAAAACGTGACTCATGCTATGTTTTTTTACGTGTTTGCACACATACATGTAACAGTAAATTACTTTTAATACACTTTTACCAATTTCGCACCTAGATAATTTTGTCATTATAGTTTGAACTTTCGTGAAGAAAACATATTTAATACATGAGTGCCGCGTACAAGAAACGTTTTACTCATCCCAAAGGTCTTAAAATAAGGATGAAAGAGACTGCAAAATATACGAAAACAAGTGCTTCATTTGTGAAGAAATGGATAAAGAAGTATAAAGAATTTGGGGATGTGGATAATGAGCCAAGTAGAGGCCATACTAGAGGTACTTCGACAAGGGCTGATAAAGTGTTTTGTGAGATGTTTCGAAAAAAACCCAACACTTTGTATGAGGCAGGCCAGAGAAAAACTTCTTAGAATAGATGTTCGAGTCTCAATTAATACAATTAGACGCAAACTTCAAGAATCTGGCATAGAAAACCGAAGTACGAACCCTAAACCCTTACTGACAGTAGCACAAGTAGAAAAAAGGCTGAGCTGGACAAAGGAGAATTCGGAACGTGATTGGAGCAAACTAATATTTACCGACCAATCATCTTTTGTTGTCTAGAACTACTGGCAGAAAGCTTGGACAAAAAATGAAGAAACATTTTTGCAACGTACAGTTAAACATCCAGCAAAGGTGCATGGTTATGGCTGTTTCTAAGAAAATGGATTCGGAGAGCTAAATCCTTTGACCAGAAACTTGGATGTTCAATTCATGTTCACTTTGTACAAAAAAGGACTGCTGAAGTCTTCATAGAAATTATATGGAATTGAAAACCATGACCAGATTCTACAAGAGGATAATGATCCCAAGCATCGAAGTCGTCTCTGCACATCTTGGAAGGATACAAACTTTGGATTGACCATCACAGAGTCCAGATGTGAATCCCATTGAAAACGTGTGGTCGCTGAAGAAGCTTAAACTAAAAGGCAAAAGAATATCTAGTGCACCGCAATTATAGGCACCTTGAGACATAGTTGGCGACATCTGAATTAATCGTGAAGCTAAATATTGACATGCCTCCATTATCTGGTCATTCTTTCGAGCAAAAATTTTGGCAATGGAGAAAAGCAGAGACACTGCTCATTCTTGACGCGTAAGATTAATTTTTAATGCTTTTTTTAAGACACGCTTTTGTGGAACATACTATATTCGAAAGATACACGAGACTATTAATTTTTTCACTGACAATATAAGATTATAAGGGCACTGAATGAGTAGCAAAGATGAAACAAACTTTTTAGAGCGCATAAAATAAAAGAAATAACCTAATATTGAGAATTGATCATTACGCGCCCAGTGTGGGCGCTATACCTGAAGACCTCAACGACGTAGATTAGAATCAACAACAATCTAACTAATACATCTGACAAAAAAATTAGTTTCAAACGGGCCCTGAAACACGTCATCAGGAAGCCGGATATATTAGGAATACTTAACAACCCAAAATTTAAAAATTATGATTTACTTTTTATTTTGCATATTTACCACTAAAAATCTATATCAAAGCTAAAATGTTTAATTTCTGTAATCTGATGTTTTTCTGATTTATGTGAGTACTTAAATTTATGAAAATTATTATTCATGGTACTACGATACTACTAATTATAATTCTTTCATGTACCTATGTTAAAATACGTGAAGAAAGAACGTATAAGCTTAAACAAGATAGCCACAGAAGTTAGTTGACTCATAAGCAAAAGTAAGACGAAACTAATGCCGAAAAAAAGGAAACACTATCCAACAGGCGTGGACATCTTGATGTTTATGGGGCTAAAATTGATGGAAACGAGGAATCAAGCCGTTGAAATTATGAGACAAATCTAACTCCAAAGCAAGTGGTAGAAAAGTCCTAAATTCAATAGTTTTGTGATACGAGTAAGAAACTCTACACTTAACAAAAACCTCTATGGCTAAAAATTTTGGAGACAATTTCCAGAAGATATACGCACATATGAAACATTCGATGAACTGGAAGTTTCAAAAAATTCAAAAATCGCCTAGGCACCTTCATCGTTTGGACGAAAACCGGATGTCAGAAAAAATATTTGAAAGCAAAACGGAATGCAAGACATAACATCAAAAACGCATCGTATTATGAACGCAAGCAGCTGTGAAAATAAATAGAGATTTGTAAGAATTATAAGGCTATGTATTAAATAAACTAAATTCAGTTACTTTCACCGGGCTTAGTAAGCATAAATTGATGTGGAAAATGGAAAATGGACAAAAACACACAATTGAGTGAAATCGGCATAGTAACGCAAAATCAAAATTAAGTGTCTTGTGAATTGAAAAGCATAAAAAAGGCGCTAAGCATGTAGTATAATCATTTATGTTTCACTTCTTAAAGGCTATCAATAGATCAAAGTGAAACGTAGCTTTAATGCTTCCAAACACTTATTATTATTGTTTGATTTCCCAAAACTCACATTTCATTCTCCGACGTTGATCCATAGTTCACTTTTTATGCCATTATTCTTCATTTTCCTCTCATAACACCGGTTTTGTGAATCTCTTAATTTATGCTCAGCATTTCTTTAGTTTGTAAATATTGATCGACACATAAAGCTATCCTTGATTCGATGTACAAGAACAACAAACTGTCTGAAATCGATTTAATTTTAATTCGGCCTATCAAAACAACTCATTAAAAACATAAATGAGTCTTATTTTAGTCAGAGATTAACAATCTTAACAAAACGGTTCATGTCCGATCAATGCAAACACTTTCCATTCGAAATCGATTGAAGACACAAATCAACACCAACACACTTCCTACCCTATCAATAGACAAAAGGCAGTCTGTCTTCCTGTCTGCAATGAAAAAATAGATCGGCGAGCCGTCAGCAAATAAATTCGTCGTTCAGTAAATTTCCGGATGTGTAATTTTGTAACCTAGCTAAATACCAGCACCTACAGTGGGTGACAGCCAAAATGATTTGGCCAAGTATCTTATGAAAAATGATCAAATTCTGTCAGCTTCTGAATGAAATAAAGAAAAAAAGTTATGAGGAATTGCAGATTTAATGTTGATTTATCATTTCAGTGAAAAAATAACAAAAATAATAATGCATTACAAAATAAAGTAATAAAAATCCAGAAAAGTGCCGATTTTGCCCTCACAGCCAAAATGATGTGAAATGGTTTTTCCAAGAAAAAAAAAATTGTATCAAGCCCCTAAATTCAAACCAAATAAAAAAATATTACCTCTAGTATTTCGCGGGATAACCTTTCTGTTTAACAACTGCGTCCAATCTGCGGGACATCGATTCCACTCAAGATTTTGTGTGCTCTGACTGAATTTGCTGAAAAGCTCTTTCAAGGTACTGTCTGTTGTTAATTGAGTGTTTCCTAATGCCTTTCTCCAACTCTGACCACAAATTCTCTATAGCATTTAAGTCCGGAGACTGTGGAGGTTTTTAAATAACATGTAATGAGCCACGTTTGAACGAGTTGGGCGGAATGCTTAGGACCAATGTCCTGATAAAATCGAAAACTATCCCTTATATTCAATTTTTCTGCACTTTGCAGTTAGTGTCCTTTCAAAATATTCAAATACTGATGTTTGTCCATGATACCATCGATGAAATTCAGATTTCCGGCCCCTGCTTGCGACACACATGCCCATACCATAACGTATCCACCTCTATGTTTCACAGTGGCCCTTAAATGTTTTGGATATAGCTCTGTATTTAGTTGCCTCCAGGCGTATTTTTGCTCATCGGATCCAAATAAATTAAATTTACTTTCATCAGAGAAAATGACGGTTTGCCAAAAAGCAGTATCATTTCTCAGATGTTCACGAGCGTAATCAATCCTGCGCAAACTGTTTTTGCGATTGATAAAAGGTTTGGGGGTTGCCATTTTTGCCGACAGTAATTTCAGCAAATTCTGCCAATTTGGGGGCACTCAATGTACGATCCTCTTTTGACTGTATCACGATCCAACGGCAATCCATTTCAGTAAAAAATTTGTCGTGTTTTTTTGCTCGATTTCCTACACCATTTTGGCGCAATAAATGTTCAATAATATGCTGAACCGTTAAAGCACTCCTTTAACAATATCAGCTATTTTTTATTTTAGATTTCCCGTCCTTGAAATTGTTCATTATCAACTCTCGCTCTTCAATAGAAGTTTGATGACCCATCGCGAATTAACTGTAGTATTGTTCTTTATAGAATAATGATTTGGTTCAAAAACCAAGGTCTGACTAATAGCATTGGTAAAAAAAATCATTTTTTGCGTGTAACAAGAAAAATCGCAGCTGATTTTGTTAAGAATGAGGTAGAGTAAAGTAGAATTAGTAGCCAAATATTTTAGATACGAATAGTTTTATTGTGATATTAATTTTTTTTTATTATTTTTAACTACGAATTTTTTAACAAAATTAGATTATAATCAATATTATAATATAAATATAAGTATTTCTTTATGACTTTCTCCTAAACTTTGCATCAAGAACGTCGCGTTGTAGTCTCCAACAATAATCCGCCAGTATACTTGGACTCAATTTTCCTTGGTATCTATTTATTTATTTATTTATTATTGAAATCTCATTTAACGGAAAATCCAATTATAAAATGAGGTACATCAATAAAGAGCACCAATCACTTAAAACAAAAAGATCCAATTGTAACTTACAACAATCGTTTTGTGAAGCTACAGCACGGAAAATTTTAAGGTCATCAGCATACAACAGAGAATCAAGTTACAAGGAAGGTCATTGATAAACAATGTGAAAAGGGGTGGACCAAGGATGGAACCTTGGGAAACACCAGAATTAGTAAAGAAAGGGGAGGAAGAACAACCATTAAACACAACACGGCAGACGCGATCATGGATGTAGGAAGAAAGCCAAGATGTAAGGGAACTGGAAACACCAAAATGACAGATCTTATCTAACAGCACTGTGTGATTTACCCTGTCAAATGCTTTCGCGAAGTCAATGTAAATCACATCAGCTTGAAGACCATTGTCCAAAGTACAGGCAACGAGGTTAGTGAATTCCACTAAATTCGTAGTCGTTGAACATCCCTTGATGAAACCATGTTGCTCTACAGAAAATAAATGACTAAAAGCACCATGAATTCTGTCATGAACAATCCGCTCAAGCAACTTTGGAAAGCAAGACAGGAGGGATATAAGACGGTAGTTGGCCACATTGCCAATGTCTCCCGATTTTAAAATCGGAAAAACATTGGCAGCTTTCAAGGTAGAAGGAAAAACACTAGCAGACAAGCTCAAATTAAATAATATAGACAAAGGTAAACATAAGGAAGATGCAAGAGACTTAACCAACACATTAGGAATGCCATCTGGGCCGCTGCTTGCTGAGTGATGCAACGAGGATATTAGAATTCCAACCTCCAGAGGATTGGTCATCACAAAATTATCCTGAGAAAACACAGCCGCAGCAGAACTCCCTGAAGCAAAATTAGGAGAGGAGAATGAAGAAGCAAAGAACTTAGCAAATAAATCACAAGTTTCTTGAGGGATAGAAGCCGACGTTTCCTCAAGAAAAAAAGTGTCAGAAAACCGGTTGCTAGTTTTTAGGGAACGGACATACGACCAGAAAGGTTTCGAGTTATCTGAGGAAAGACTCACTTCAATATGGGCGAAATAACCACGTTTGCTTCTTCAACAGTCCTTTTAGCCACTGCTCGCAGAGACGGATAATGCTGAAACGCGTAGACAGATGAACTGCGAAGAAATTCATTACGGGCCTTATCTTTCTCGCGCAAAGCTTTCGATACTGCGACAGGAAACCAAGGAAGACAAGCACCACGACGAGAACGAGACACAGGAGTAAATCTAGAAACAATGGAATTAAGGAGAGAGTAAAAAGAAGAAACAGCTTCATTTATATCAAACCCACGAAAAAAAAGAAAACCAATTGATAGGGAGGAGTTCAGCAGCAATAAGTTCATAATCTGCCCTAAAAAAGTTGAAAGACGGCACAACTATGCTTTTGGTGCGTGGACTAAATCGTTTTCCTATTGTAAAAATATCTTGGTGGAATCTTTCACCGTGTTCATCATTAACAGCAACCAAATTTGTGGGAAAAAAGTCCAACTGTGGATGTAAAAAATGTATTTTTAGGGACATATTGCAGCCTTATGCCTTAGTTAACTAAAAGTTCCTCTACTATATTTTCGTAGTCATTTGATCGGTGATTTCCGAGAAAATTTTCGGTGATTTTTATAAATGATTTCCAAGCTGGTTTTTCTAGATCGTTGAGTTTTTCTTTAAATGATTCATCGTGTATCACTTGTCTGATTTGGGGACCGACAAATATGCCTGCCCTCTTTAATTTTGGCGTCACTGATTTTGGGAAAACACGGTGGCGGCGGCGTAATGGTATGGGGCTGTATGGCTGCCAGTGAAGTTGGAAACTTAGAAATATTTGAAGGAATCATAGATCATCGTTCATATATTGAAATTTTCAAGAGAAATATGGAGCCAAGTGCTGAAAAATTGGGTGTATCAAAGGATTTTTACCTTCAACAAGATAATGATCCTAAGCATATGGCTCATAATACTAGGATATTCTTGGCGTACAAAGCTCCACGTTTGCTTAAAACACCACCGCAAAGTCCTGATCTCAATCCCATTGAGCACATATGGAACATGCTGGAAAAAAGGATCAGGACTCATCATATTAGCTCGAAACCTAAGTTGAAACAGGCTCTTCAGCAGGAATGGTCAAAAATAGAGCCACGCTATGCAAAAAACTTGTAGAATCAATGCCATACCACCTCAAAGCCGTGATTAAAAACAAAGGCTACCCAACTAAATATTTACAAAAAATGTATCTATAGTTTTTAAGATTTTTCATAAACTGTTTCGTAAGTGTACGAAGACTTTATTGGAGGCAAATTGTTGACTTTGTTTTGTTTTTAGTTAATAACTTTGTAATGAATAATTCAAATGGATTAGTTTTTGTTCCCAAATTAAATAAAAATGTTTAATGAATAAATCTGCATCAAAAATTTTCCAAATTTCTTGCAACAATTCATTCTTTTTGAACACTTAAGTTTCAAATAGCTGCTATACGAAGACATTATTGGTACACTGTATAAAAATCCAGCACCATCTCGATCCATTGCTTTCAACAAAATTTTCATCAGGCCAAGTTTTATATGGAGAGGTGGTAAAAATATATCATCAGGTTTTACTAAAGGAGCATGTTTTACAATTTTCAGTCCTGGAGTAAGAGATTGTCTTTTGGGCCAATTTTTCTTAAAATAATGATTTTTTCTATCTCTACTGCCCCATTCACAAATAAAACAACAGAATTTTGTATACCCAAGTTGCAATCCTAAAAGAAAGGCAACAACTTTCAAATCTCCGCAAAGCTTCCATTGATGTTTGTTATATTCGATCTTTTCCAAAATAAATTTCATATTTTCATACGATTTAAACTTGTTTTTGAAGCATCGATAAATAAAGGCCACTCTTCAATTTTGTATTGCAACCCCAAACATAACGCCACAAACATTGTTACAAAATATCAGATCGTTATCCTGTAAGAAAAAACTTTTCAGCTCTTCGTATCGATACCGAAAAAGAGTTATTTTTGTGCTTGGTTGCAATAAATTCCATCCTTTTAATCTAGGCCCCAATAGTTCTCCCTGTTGTTTTGACAAACGTAAATCACGAACTAAATCATTGAGATCTTCTTGAGACAGTAGATGTGGTTTATTCTTCTTCATTGAGACAATCGATAAGGAAGCTACTTGACAATCAGGATCAATACAGGCATTATCTGTTTCCTTTGACTCAGTTGATAAATCGGGTCGCTGAGGTGGCTCTGGTAGATTTTCACTGTGAGGAATCGGTCTTTTGGCAGCTAACACGTCAGGATACTTAACTTGGTTTTTAGTTTTAATTGTAATACCTTTTGTATTAGTAAGACAAAAATAACAGTTTGATGAATATTCTGTAGGTTCCACCCAAATCATAGGAATTCCGAAACACATAGATCGAGATCTTTTTACCCATCCTGTCAGAAGTCCCACGCACGTTACACAACATATATGAGGAAACCACTGTTTATCTTGTTGTCCGACAGGAAAGCCAGAATAATTTTCATACAATTTTTTTACTAATGGTATTAAATTTCTCCGTTGAGTTGTAAAAATAATTTCACCACAAATTTAACAGAGCTTGTCCGGATCATTTTTACAGTTTTTTGTCATAGTTTAAGAATCACTCTACACAACAAGCACAAAACACAGTTACTTTACTGAAAAACAAAACAATCTGAATTAGTAAAATTAAGTAAAAAACGATTATTATTGAATTTAACTGATACTAGCTGCAACATCAAAACTAGATCTGATCAAATAAGAATAAATATGGTAGGTGGTAGATGTTTCAAAATTAGTAAGTATTTTACTTGTTACAAAATTTTGACTCACTGTCTGCAATGCGATACTCTTCCCTCACCAACGGATTATTGAAATTAGCGGTACTTTTTCCAGGAAAAACCATTTCACATCATTTTGGTTGTGAGGTCAAAATCAGCTCTTATCTGGGTTTTGATTAATTTTTATCGTAACGGATTATATTTTTTGTTATTTTTTTACTGAAATGATAAATACACATTATATTTGCAATTCCTCACAAGTGTTATTCTTTATTTCATTCAAAAGCAGCCAGATATTGATCATTTTTCATAAGATACTTGGCCACATCATTTTGGCTGTCACCCACTGTACGTACACGCATCATTTACCCCATTGAACTTTGCACCACGTGGGTACTACTAAAGCTTTCAGATGGTAATGTATTTCTTCAGCAAGAACTAAAAGTAAATTTCCTTGGTTTCTAAAATTTATAAACAACGTGTTACCGCATAATTCGTAGAACAAACATGAAAACATGGCCGGCCTGCCCGAGCGATTTCGATGAAAACCGTCAATTGATCTTAAACATTTCGAATGATTTGACGATTTGTTTTGAATCGTTGGGAAATTTGTTTGTTGTAGCTGTTGTAGCCGTTGTGGATGTTATTGTTCGTATTGATGACGTATTTACGGCACGCTTCAAGTACTCGTCTTGTCGATTTCAGCCTTATTTATTCATTCTGTTGTAAATACCAGGTAAAATGCTTTGAATTAAGTATTTTTCGGTGCAAACACACTCACCACCGGCTGGTGCCGTATGTCGATATTTTCCGAAACTGGATGAAGAAGCATCATTGTCGAAACTGCAAATATTTTTCAGGAAAAATTGGAGCCAAAATTTCCCGAAAATGAGAAAAATGTTATGCCTCTAAAAGCCACAATTTGTCATCGATTGTTTTGTTTACAAAAATAATTTTGATTTTACAAATCACGTGTCCAGAGCAGCAACAGATTGTCAAATTTGTAAATAGGCGGTATTCGACTAATCTCATTAGTTCATAAAACAACTGTCCCCACATTTTTCACGAGTGTCCACAATATTCCATCAGCAGCCCACGACAATCGTGTAACACGATAAACCTGACCTTGCTTAATTGCGTGAAATGTCAAAATATTATTGAAAATAAAAGAAATAATAAAAACGATGAAATTTTTATTTTTGGATTTTAGCGAAACGACTACGAGGAAATATCGCAACACGTTTTTCGAACATCAGGGGAAGAAAAATACTTTTAGATACATGTTGATGTCTAATATACTTGGAAATCTTTCGGAAAAGTATAATTTTTTTTATGACAGCGCAGTGGTTTTTGAAAGTTATTATCGTGGAACATCATATAATCACAAGATTTTCGGATTTTTTTTTGTGCCGTGTTTTGAGCGATCAATGTTAAATATAGAATTGAAAGCAGTCTGTGAAAATAGAATTTTGAAGATTGATAGGTTGCGATAAATTATTTTAATGCTGTTTATAATTATTTACCTTTGGGACTAATTGCGACTTGGGTCACGATTGATAATCAACGCAAATTCTAGAATAAATATGATTCTTAACAGTTTCGTATAGTTTAAATAAAGAATGTACCCCACGCACAGCTATTCAACTGGGCAACTAATTTATGTCAATTTAAGGTCTGTTCCCTAGCAAAGTCAGTTCGCTAACTATCAAACCCAAAATTTGTTAACCGAGAACTGACATTATTTTTACTGATATCAGTGATTTCCTTCTTATAAGAATCTACCGGATCTTTTTCTGCTGGCAATTTCTGGCAATATTTTCCGATTATCAAACAGCTCCACAGCTGATTAATTTTGCGTTTTTTCATGGGAGAATGAGCGAAATGGAGATTTGAAAGGAGACGTCGTTTTTGGTTCTTCTTCTTGTTTTGATAAAAAAAAATCCCGAAATCTGTTAAAGTAAGTCTTTACCCAAAAAGTTTTGTTCCCGAAAAGTCACGGAACAACCCTTGGAATAAACTAAAATAATAAATGCTTTTGCGGTGAAGTTTTCCGTATCTTTCTTAAAAAAAGACCTAGCTGCTTGACTAGAAGTGATTTTTTTTAAATAGATCCAGATCTAACCAAATGCGGGCATTTTAGTGAATTTTCATGTGCCCTTATATTTCTATGCAAAGAAACTATTTGTAAAAAGCAAGTATTGGAAAAAAACATTTTGAATCCTAATTGGGCGCTGAGTGCCTAAAAGTAGGCAAGGACTTTTTTTTTAATTTCTATTTTTCATAACTTATGACAGAAACACTAGATCATCACGAAATTTTAGGACGTATTGATGTTAACTAAAAACGTCCTCCATGTATTTTTGGCTGATGGCCAGTAGGGGCGTGAGACCTCCTGTAGCATGGTCCAAGCCTCGCCAGTTCATCGACCTCACATTTGCGCTGAAAACTCCTATGTACAGGTACCCAAATCAATTGTTTTACCGAATGTTTCGACATCTACGTAAAAGATGCATGGCATTCAGCGACAATCCTAGACACTGTACAAGGGCCCGCAAGGGGCTTAAACGCTACTTGGCTATCTGTGAAAATACCAATATTGCCTCCAAATATTCAATTACACAAAAAACAGTCGATTGTGTGAACAGTAGCCGCAAATTCCGATTGAAAAGCACTACAATGAGACGGAGCATGTTGCAGCAACTCCTTAAAATGAAAAGCCAACAACAACAAAAAAGCAAATTTAAATTAAAGTTTATCTAAATGGAGATTATATATATATAAAAAAAAAACTGTAATCTGATCTGAATTACAAAATAATGATTTGAATAAACATTTTCGTTTCTAAAATATGGCGCCCTTTTTCAAATTTTAAGTGAAATTCATAAACAAGCAATAAATGAAAACAAATGGAAAGGAGACGACACGGATCAAGGAGATGAATATAGGAGAATCTCCAAATATCTCTCAGGCTCCACTCAAATTATGGCAACTCTAAAGTGGAGAAAACGTCGCCATTTGCCGTGAAAATAAAATTATGGCAAAATGTGATTCTTTATTATAACTTAATCAAACGAATTAAATTATCAAGAAATTTGACAAATAATGAGAGTACATTATATTTACCACCTCTAACGATAAAAAAGAATAAAGATTCAACAATGTAATTATGCAGAATTTATTGACAACTACATACTATGGCTGTTTATGGAGAAAATTCCCCACCCAACTTGGAGAATTGGAACTCAATAAAAGGCAAGGTGAACTCTACAATCTTCCTATTGCAACCAGGAGCAACAAGATACATTGCTCCTTATATGGGAATTTTTGATTTTTTGTCCTTTTTCCTTTGGAATTTCGTATACGTGTAAGCGCATGCCTAATCAGGCTATTTTCTTCCTATCCAGTCATAAAAATTCGCTCAGCAAAATTAATTTTTTTTGTCTTATAACTTGAAATCGAAACAAAATTCATATAATAAATGGACCTTATTGTAGGCTGAGTTTAGTAGGAATTTCGTTGAAAAATGGTGGTTTTTGTAATTTTTTGTCCCACCTGACAATGCAGAGTAATTATTTTTTCAAAAATATGCGATGTTAACATGTAGTGACAATAACCCAAACATTAACATGTAATGACTTGTAGTGACAATAAACAATTATAAATTTCGAAAAGTTTTGCAGGTGGTATCCGTGAACTTCTTTCTACTCCCTATAACTTCCAAACCAAATTTGCAGGTTTGTTTGACCTCAACATGAAGCAGATTTCGTATACTTTTGGCTTCAGTGCTTTCAAAGGGTTGCCAGTAAAAATCAATATCATAATTTTCGTACCAAAATATGCTACCATATGTCATGCAATGAAAATAAGTAGCCAATGTTTAAATTTTCCAAGTTCTGATAAATTTTCCGGATACCAGCCCCAAACATATTTCTATTTAGTAAAGGTAATTGAAATTGATCACGGTTCCCTTCTTGTCTATAAATCAGCATAGACAACGTATATCATTTCTACAGCATCGAAGCCGAGCAAATTGAAACGGGAAACTCGATCGTTTTGCGGAATCAGCCTCCGAAAGCAGAATCAAATTGGAAATGTTTTTGCGGGATGATTAAAACTGAACAACTTTTTATTAACATTAAAAATTTTAATCTACATTTAAAATTCTATTTTGACAAGGTGGTTTCGAAAGTATGCACTGCTTCTCATCAGACACCAGCACACAGTGCTGGTGTCAATTTGTGGTTCAATTTGCTCGGCTTCGATGCTGTAGAAATGATATACGTTGTCTATGCTGATTTATAGACAAGAAGGGAACCGTGATCAAATTCAATTACCTTTACTAAGTAAAATTATATCCATGGATATAAGTCGGAGATGTTAAAATTTGTCACAACTAGCATAAATAAAAATGTAATGATTTCCACCTGCAAGTGGTCACGCCAGTCAAGTATGCACTGTGTGCTGGTGTCTGATGAGAAGCAGTGCATACTTTCGAAACCACCTTGTCAAAATAGAATTTTAAATGTAGATTAAAATTTTTAATGTTAATAAAAAGTTGTTCAATTTTAATCATCCCGCAAAAACATTTCCAATATTTCTATTCCTGTAACTTTCGATGAATTTAACGGACGAAAATGAAATTCACAGGGTAGGTCGATTTTGACGTGAAGCAGTTGTGGTAGGTAATGCTGATAAAGTGTTGCAAGCACTGAGCATTTTCACCGTTTATGTTATAGGAGATACTGCTATGCAAAGTTTTGTTAGATAAGCATCCGATAATGAATAAAAGCAACAAGTAAATTTTGAAATTCATGAGAGTCGTAACCCTGAAAACCTTTATATCTTTCCACTCAAAGGAACATGACTATGGATTGGCTGTAATAGGGAGGACGTGTGGTATTTAAAATTTGCATCAGTCCTATATTGTTCTTCGAATATACCAGGCATCAACTAAATTTTATTTTTCATTGTTTAGTTCTTTTCAGTTATTGCTTCAAGTTTTAGGCATTGATGCAAATTTCGATTCATGAACTCTCAATTATAAACGAAAATTGCCTTTTTGACAAATCACTCGTTCCAACCACAATCGATCGTTCAGTGAGCCTAAAAACTTCTTAGGATGTACCACGGGCCGCGACCAACCTCCACAAGAGTCCACCAGCGAATGATTGTTATAGTGAGGTTTTCGCAAAGTTACATTTACAACGTCTTAGAAGGCATTAATTAAGCACTATACTTCTTTGAATTTTCACAAACTCCCAGCATCAAATTAATCTCTAACTTCTGACTAGCTTTAAACTTTTTGACTGAATTCATTACTCGAAAACACCAGCTTTTACTCAAAGCCCCCACAATTTCACGACAAACAAAAACTAGCTGGCAAAAAGAACCAAATACCCAAAGTTTTACATTTCCCAATCCAAACTGATCTACTTCCATTGAATTATCTTAACAGAACCGTACATTTGAGTACATCAAAAACATCACTGGGAAAATGTTAAAGTTCTCCAAAAGTTGACAAACCCAGCACCCTAATAGATTATTTCATAGCACCACTTCCATTCCCCTCACCTTATGCTGGTAAGTTAACATAACAATCGCTTTTCCCCAAACCACATCCCGTCGCAATAAAATTTCCTGAAGGACCTACATTCAAAAAATAAGAATAGAATAAGTTTAACCTTTCGGTATCATCGAGTCCGACTATCAAGACAAACCCGACAATCATCACTTTCCATCCAGAACGGCAGACCTGCCACCAAAGAAGGGCATGCGTATTGTACACAAAACTGGCCACAATCGGTCGTATCGATGCTGCGAATGTTTTCCTTTCGTCCTGGCAAAGCATGTAACAGTTGTGTGCCAAAGAATGCGAAATCGAAAGATGGAGCACGCGTGAAGCATGGGGAAATCGGCAACGAGGACGGGGTCCTCAGCGGAGAAGAGAAGCAGGATTGAACTGAAATTGCTGCTGTACTTGCTGCGGCCCACAACTTATTACTCCAGATCTCATTTTCGCAAAGGAATGTGGTCTGAAGTCGACAGATTCCTCCTCCTTTGGGAAAACAACTTCCCTACAACAAAGTAACCAGCACAACGCCTAACACAAATATTTCGTCGGCATCAGGCAGTGCGTTTTCTGTAGAGGACTGTGTTGTGTGTGTGTGGACAATGACACAGCCAACGACGACAATCACGCTTGAGAAGATGCTAACCGCACACCTGTGGAATGCTCCGATGCCCGGTACCGTGCTCCACCATGTCCTTGTT
This sequence comes from Nemotelus pantherinus, assembly GCA_963978885.1. NCBI lineage: Eukaryota > Metazoa > Arthropoda > Insecta > Diptera > Stratiomyidae > Nemotelus > Nemotelus pantherinus. The sequence continues at coordinate 5,802,399 of OZ022264.1, read as the reverse complement.
GCTTCGCCTCATCAGCATTTTTGTCCTTTCCGACACCATTATCCACTTTTCTATTCCCATCGTCGCCAATTTCCACGTCTCCTTTGGAATATTGATTTTATATTAGCTTCTTGGCCATCATCGCATCGCGTCAATTCGATCAACAGTCTAGGTCGCGATACCGTCACTGTCAGAATTTTAAATTGTCCATAAAAATTAGTAAATAGACGAGATACGATGTCGGAAATCACAACGACGAAGGAGCTCGTAAAATAATACGGTCGTGACGGCAATATACGGCGAGGGAGCGTCCATGTGGGCAGAGGGAAGGAGTTGTAGTGATTACCCGAAAGTCGGAAAATGGTTTGATGGGCCTCCCACAAGGCACCCGACAAATGTTTTATCGTGCATGCGAATCCTACAGCCTCGCCCGGCTTCGGTCGGACCTAGACTTGGTGACTCGGCACGACTTAGTAGAGGGTAGCCAAGAATTGTGGGACGGGGTGGAAAGTGTGCGTGCATTTGAATGTCGTTGAAAATGAATTTGAATCAGACTAGAATATATGAAGCGATGAAAAATCGTAAGAATTCTAACAGTTTGTGCGAAAATCACTGAAAGTATTAATGGAATGTATCTTTTTTTCCTGATGTAAAAAAGAAATATACTGTTTAAATATGCTTTCCCGTGAGACAGCAGAAATCTAGAGCACACGAGCAAATTAAAAAGTTCACTATAAATTTACTAATAAATCATATCACTATTTGACGTTTTTACTGCAAACAACCTAATCGCGCTCTCATTTCGTGATGCTGCTGTGCTTCCCCGGAGTCGAAATATTCTCAGCACTTTTCAAATTATAAGTTTTAAATATAAGATTGACACAAAAACTTAGCAAGCAGGACAACGTTTGACGACGTGAGTTCTTTGATTGGATTCTTGGGTTCAATTCTAATGGATTTTGTTTTGCTCATTCGTCCATACTACAACTAATTTCGGGTCATGAGAATTGAAAGTCGTAGAGATTTGATACAGGCTGCCTAAGCTATAACAGCGAATCCCCTATTCACACTGAAAAAACACACACAGCACGTAATCCGATCCAACATAGCGCAACATTTGCTCGTATACACTATTCATATAGTACCGTAGGCTACAAAATATAGCTAAAAGGCCAGATTTCCATATAGTATGGGCTTTTCTGCTTTGCACATAGTCTCAACTTCTATGTAGCATAGCCCCAATTACTATGACCATAATTTCGACCCATATGATAAAATAGGCTGAATAACAGTAGCTTTCCAAAAAAGTCTTGTAGTTTAGTGAGTGGAGTTTCGATCCATTAAAGACTGGGTCACGGGTTTGAATCCGGATTCGAGCAGGATAAATTTGTTTCAATACACAAATAAGTTACAGAATTTAAGTTATAAAAATAGTATTTACATCGCCTACAACTGTCAAAATAACGAAATTGTCCAAAAAGGAGGACAATTTCGCTACTACTTTGCTTTTTAACGCTTTGCTTTTTCCTCCTAGTGTACTCGAGTGCGTGAGCTTATTGAGACTAATGTTGGGACGATATATCAATCACTGATATTTTTTACAGTGAATAAAAAATCACTGGGGACAACAATGACGAGATATTCAAAATCACAGTGAACGAAATCACAACGAGGGGAATGATAGCGAACAAAATCTCAACGAAGGAGATCACAAAGAACAAAATCACAGGAAAAAATCGCAGCTATAAAAATCACAGTTACTGAAATCACCGCAAGAATTTATAGCCAAAAATCATAGCTATCGAAATCACCACGATTGAAATAAACAGCACTCGAAACCATAGCGATTGAGATACCGCAGAGCCAACAAAATCCCACTGAACAAAGTTACAGTGTACTAAAACTCTGGTTGCGTTCACTACTATATCGTTCGCTGTGATATTTTGCTGTGATTTCGATCACTGTGAGTTTTTGCAGGCATGTGAATCTAGAATTTGTATTTGAGTCAAGTTTTCAGTGATTTGCTATGATGTATTTTTCATAGGTTTGGGGAAATAAAAACAAATATTATGAGTGACATTATTCACGAAGGTTCTTGGGGATGATGCGGCATTTAGACAGATAAATGTGGACCGATTTTGATATGGTAGCAGCTAAAATAGAAATAAATCAGAAGGACGTAACTGCGCAAAATGTGCATTTAAGAAGAAATGAAAATAATGGGGGGACATTCTCACCAAACAATATAACTCAAAACTCTAAATTGCAAAACAATTCTATTAGAAGCGCAATTGTTGAAATACATCGTTACTTAGAAGTCGATATGTTACCGAGACATGACGATAGTGTAAAGTAGTGATTAAAAATCACTGTTTGAAATTACAGTGATTTAAAAATCATGATCACTGTTTCATCGGTTATTGAAAAACCACGACAAATGAAACCCTAATATAGTAAATATATCTTAGGCTAATAATACGTGCCAAGACTATCTTCATTTAGGTTTTAAAATTGCTTTCTTTATGCACATCTTAGTCCAACATTTAATTTTTCTTAAACTAGCATTCTTATTTTAGACTCACACACTCAAAGTTACCAATACCTGAGTTACTTTGGTTCGTCCCTAACTTAACTAAAATATTGAAGGAAAATGAACAAGAGAATACGTGAATAGAGTTTCCTCGTAGATCGTGCCTTTCAAGTTATTATATAGACTCATCCTGTGTCCACACCACCAATGCTGGGGTCCGCAAGGTACTGTTCTTTTGCCAACTCTCTTCCTCTTATTTATAAATGACCCCCTTTCCACCACTTTCATTCCGATTCATAGTTTTGCCAATGACAGCACCCTTGACTTCGCATACTCTTTTGACAGAGTGGCCGACTCTCGCAGAAATGCTACTTCTGTTAGTAGAGATCGCATGCCTGCATCGCTAAACAGGGAACTATTAAATATTACCGCTTGGGGCTCAGTGAACCGTGTTGTGTTTAATGCGTCCAAAACCCAATGCTGTCGTCTTTCGCTCAAGCCTTACCCTTCTCCTACTACACTATTTTCGTTGATGGTGTGAGTATTTCTGAATCACCTTCGCTAAACCTATTTGGATTTAACATCTCCAGTAAACTAAGCCAGACCGGCCACATTTTTCAAATTACAAAAAATGTCATGAAATACCAAGGTTTCCTTCAGAAAGGCAAGAAATACTTTACTCCATCAGACATAGCGCACATCTACAAGACTCTCGTTAGACCAAGACTTGAGCCCATATATGGGCTGGGGCAGGCCGCACTGTTTTAGCGGAACTAGACAAAGTCCAACGCAAAGCTTTCAAGCTTATTGGCGATGAAACTATTACCTCACGTATTGCACCCCTTGAGCACCGACGTAATGTGGGTTGCCTTTCTCTTCATTATCGCTATTACTATGGTCTTTGCTCTAATGAAATATTAAGTCTGCTCCCTCCTACGCGCAGCTCCCGAGCCACCTAATGCGCTCACTCTCATACGTCATACCCTTTCGGTCAGTGTCAGTCGTACCGTCAAATTTCACGATTCTTTCTTATCTAGATCAATACGATTATGGAACAGCCTACCATCTACTGTTTTTCCCGCCGACTATGAGCCACAGTTGTTCAAGCGAATCATGCGTCGCTATGTCCTGCAATATCAACCCTTCCTCTCTCCCTTTCCTTAAATTTCCTTACCCTAATGCTGTGCTATAGGACATAAATAAAAAATAATAGGACATCCTCTACAAATATACACTGTCGGGCTCCTCACTTCCTTCCGGTCCGATATGTCCCCAAAACGATCGATTGTCGCATTTGATCTGATCATAAACACTGCTGACAGAAAATTCAGCGTCATTCAGAATGAGCTCCAGATCATGTTCGACAAAATCAAGTCCATCACCATTGCGTAGAAGATGAAAATTAATCCGCAGAAATGTGATACCATCTTCTTCCGACCAACATTTCAAGCGGCCAACAGGAACCCCCAATGTGTTGAGAATAGTACAGATGCTGGTCCAGGTACACGCCCAAGTATCTAACGCAGGCCTTGTGGGAGATTCGGCTGGTATCCGGGTCATTTTCATTATTACCGTTACCATCGTTGACATGGAAGTCTTTCGAGTGAGATTCTTTATTAAACGCAATTTGCCAGTTGTAATGCATTCTGATTGATCCATTATCTAGTGCAGGTTTGGAGCTGGAGGGTTGTTAGAATTCACTTGAACAAATGAAAACGTCAGTGTTACAATCAATGGGAATATAACTGAATGGAGAATATAACTGAAAGATGAGATGGACCGTACTATCTCAGCGTCAAGGACTTGTGATGTATGCTTTGCCTTCTGTAGTGGAAGAATCACGGTGAAAATAAAAATTATTTATTCGAGACATGCTAACAGCATTTTTCCTGCCGTTGTTGCCAACAAACCAAGAACCATCCATTTTTTTATAGTACCATTTATTTAATTTACAGAATACGCTCGGATTACTCCTGGGTCCGCTGTTATTGAAGATTTTAATATTGCGATACTTGAATTATTCTTAAGCTTTCGGAACAAAGTAAATTAAATGTATCTTTGCCATTGAGAAAATGCACAAAACAATCATATTTTGATTTGGCAAAACTGGAAGCTAATAATATTGCCTTGCATATAGAATATAAAAACATTTCATCACCACATATCTGTTTATGCGTGATATTTCTATGTCAGACTTGAAAATTCAAGTTCGTCTGTCACTAAAACACTTTTGAGATATGCTGAATATCTCAGCAGGAAACTTATTTCATCAGCTTTCGCTGATAATTCGGAAACCAAAGAAAAACTCATCAAATATGACGCAAACAGCATCTTATATCATGATAATCAACTGTATTTAATGATGATTTTGAGTGATGCAAGAATAGATGGAACTATTTATAAAATATATTGCGCACTTTTCACTAATTCATCAAAAGTCATAATACATCAGTTCGCGGTGTATCTATTCATGTTAATTTACGTGCCTGGCTAGCTTGGAGAGATGATTTTAGGTGTACTGTTTGCCTAAACTCGTACTTTGAAAAAATTGTCAACGGATGACAATCCCTACCCTTTTGTCCCAATTACTGATTTTCCTAACTTGGAAAACGGTGCTACAAGACATGAAATATTGGAAAGCAAAAAAAATATTGGAGTTCTCTTGAATTCAGCTCTCGCCAATTCAGTTATCTGATACATACATATAGTATATCCAAAAACAAAGAAAAACTCAAAATTAAATTTCAAATTGCATTTAAATTGTGAAAACAAGGATTTTCATGTCTAAATTAGCTTGTTTGTTTGTATTTTTAAGATTTTTGCTGGTAATTTATTTTACACCTCCACGCAATGTATCGTGTACAAACAAACAATCTGGCATACTAAGCAATGTGCTTATGCATTCAATTTTTAAATTGCATCAACAAAGGCCAAAAAAGACGATTTCTCCGACTTATTTTTATCACTAACTGTACGAGATATACATGCGTATAAAAAATATTCCCGTGGGAAAGCTGGGACACACACAAAGAAACATTATGACCTTGTAAGGACTCGTTCATAAATGTTGTGTAGAAAGCAGTACCTAAATATTGTGAAAGCTCGAATCTATAAAATGTCCATTCAGATATGAGCAGCTGTTCACATGAATAATAGTACGAATAAATGTAAATAGTATAGGTTCAGAAAAATCAGTTGAATTTAGTCATAAATTTAAAAATATTTTCAGCTAACTATACTAGTCAGAAGAGGTGACCACAGACAGTTGTTTAAATAGCTAAGTTGAAAAAATAATAGCTATCGATATAATTCAGACTTAAGCTTCTATGTCTAGTTTGCATTGTTTTTCACAAAAAAAAACATTCCTTAGAAGTAAACTTTTTACACATACCTCGGCCTCTACCTGAGTTCTATCGAAACTCAAATCTGCAGGTGATTTTCCACAGCATCGGAACTTCGTGCTCCATACAAAGGATGTCGACAAGTGGCTGAAAGCGGCTCGTTACGAACGTCAGTTATCCCCTTGGAAAAGTCAGAATCGGCGCGCGAATTCGCCCAGCGCTCTGTATCCGAAGCGAACAGCAGACAGACAAATGCCGCGTGGGAGGGACGTGTAATTCGCCCGTAATCACTCGTCGCCTATCACTTTCCCAACAACAATGAAAATTTCCGAAGTACACTAACTGCACGCAAGGGCCACCAGTAAGCTCCACTTTAGCCTCATTCGTTTCAACGAACACCCGCAAACATGTTCACCATTTAGTTGCGTTTGCCGTTTCCCAACGTCTAATCTTTTACGTTCGCTAGCTGTACGGTACGTCCACGCACGGACGAGACAACAATCAGGCAGCCTCGGGAGCCTTCGAATCGAATCAGAAAAGTGGCAAAGCGGAAGGAAAGGAACACTTCACATCTACCAATTCACGTAGCACTGTTCGCACACTCGCACATTTTCACGAAAACGGAAATACGGGAAATACGAATCCGAGCAAAAACGGAACAAGACTTGTGGACGACTCTTTCGCAACGAGCAAACTGATTTTCACTCTGAGCCATTCGAATCCCGTCCCGAGCAGCGCGGCGACAGTGAGTCAATGTAGGCCCGACAGCAAACGGCGACGACCTCAGCCTCCGCACTATCAATTTGATCGCGAGATGAATTAAAAATAACCACAACCACCTCGCGGATCAGCTTGCCAGCAACATCGCACGCTGGACCAGCAGCTCAATCGAAAACTCACACGAAAAAGTCATCAAGACGCTCACAGTTTGCAGGTTCGGCTCCTTGGCAGTCTATAACGTGCAGTCCGAGCAGGCTAGTCTTCTATACTCCAGCAAACACACTTGGCTCGATCGCACCAGCCTATCACGATTTCCGCTCACACTGCCGCTCGAGAAACATTAAAAATCCGCTACAAATGTCATTCGTCAAGGGAATATGTCCGATTCGAATCACTCAGACTCACTTCAGAGATTAGCTACTTAAGAAAATTTCCTGCAGATATGCAATGTTCAATGAAAACTATTACCCGCATCGAAACTACCCTGTTTGCATACTATCTAGACGCTGATTAAATCACAACTGCTGAGCTCGGTGCGCCCCCGACGTGGAAAACTTTTCTGGCTAGCTGGCTGCTGCTGCTGCTGCTGGCCCGGACAAGGCGAATATCCTTCGGCCTCCCCGTTATGTGTGCGTATCAATCGTTCTCAAATATCCTTTTCCCCGTGATTTGGACACATGCGCATTAATTTCGGAGTAGCGGAGCTACGGAGGGGAAATTACGTTGCGAAAAAAATTATTTTGAGAATTGAGTTTCGGAGTATAGAACACGCATGGAAATCATGAATTGCAACGGAAGTTCGACGTGAAAAACCGTTGAATTATTTAGATTATTTAGGTGAATTTAATGAGCTCATTTTTAATTAGTACCATTTCCTTCCGGGCTATATTAAGAAATTTTTTATTTACATCTTTATTTATTTACTAGTCATATTCAAGAGATAAAAAATTCCAATTACTGATTGACAGCTACGCATTATTTAAATAGATAAAATGAAGACACCAAACTTGACAGCAATATTAGGACACTACGAACAAAGGAAAGGAAGAGGTGTAAACTGGTCGAAAGGCTAACGTCAAGGCCTTTGAAAGTATCAACAACATTGAGAGGAGAGCTGGAAACAGAATAAGAGAACATCAAAGAAAACTTTTTTTCAATTATATGACATTTTGTGACATTTGGCATCGCATCAAGTGCGAGTATAAAAACATTATTATCGTTTTGTGAAAAAGTACAATTATCTTATGACTTGATCACCCCAAAATTTTTGAAATCGTTTGCAGAGAAACACAAGAGAAAGACAAGAAGAACGAATTTTAATCGTTTATGAACAATAGAAAGAGAAGAGTCCCAAGGATAGATCCTTTCGGAACTCCCGATGAAGGATAAAAGGCAATTGAAGAACTGAAATTGACCAAAGATATAAGATGTAAATCAGGAAAGGAGAGGATCGGCTTTGGCATCGTTCCTTAGCTTTTGAAGAGGGAGGTTGTGGTTGGCAGAGTCAACTCCTTTGAAAAATTTAGTGTATAATACTTCGACCTGCTTTTGATGGTCAAGAGCGGATGCGACCGTTTGTGTGAAGGAAAGAAGGATGTTCAAAATAGATGTACCTTTCACAAAACCCTACTATTCATGATCTTGGGTAGATTGGATAAAAAAGTAAAGTCTCCTGTAGGCTACTTACACAAGAATCTTGCTACAAAAAGCGAATAGCAAAATGGGGTGGTAATTTGAGATGTATGTGGGATCATTAATTTGTCTGTATTGAGAATATCTTGGCAATTTAGCAGAGAGAAGAGAAATAGCCGGAATATATACTTATGCTAAAAGAGATGGAAAGAAGGACACACAGAGATGATGAAAGAGATTTAGCCAGGATGTTTGGAATACCCTCGGAATCACTACCTGTATAGGCATCCGTATCGTTCATCAGAAGTTCTATTTGACAATCAAATGCATACCATTGAGATTCCTAGGAGAGTTTTTTAAGGAACAGATGAAGAACCGAAACGATTTCGAGTGGTTGGTTCTAATTGATACTTCAATACCAGCACCGTAGCTGCGCATCACCTTTGTAGCAACATCTAAGAGCGTAGGCAACATCTTAAAGTCGGCGTAGTCCACACTTGTCTCAAATTGGAAACGAGAAGAAAATATATAAGTCCAATGAACAGCAGGCGTGTACGAGTTGCAATTACTACCACAAACTCGCAGCCAAAAACGACTCCTAAATTGCTTCAGTACCTAAGCAATTCAACCACCACCAATTCATCTAAAAGAACAAACAAGCAACAACTTGCTCAATATGTCGGTATCAAGTCTGCGAGACCAAAACTCAAGTTTGTTCGGAAGAAACGTTCAGAAGGGTAACAAAAGAACTAGATTCTCAGTGTCGTCAGTATTATACATACCAACTAAAAAGTTGCAAAGGCTTGTCGGTCGTAATTAAAGGTATATAACCTAATATCGATGATGATGAGTAGAAGCAGGCCCGAAGCCAGCAAGCTTAAAAGGGGCAAAATCCACAAAATTTATAGCTTGCGATATCTTATGCACAGCACAATCACCGTTGAATGTGCACTCGTACAATTTGCGAATTATCAGGAATATAAACACACTAAAACCTATTGTTCACTCTGCAGTGTGTGCGTGTTATATGTGGCGAGTTTCACGATACAAAGTCCTGTGACAAGAGCAAACAAGACCCTGCAATTAAGAAATGTAGCAACTGTGGGAACAATCATACTGCTAACTACAGAGGTTGTCCAGTATTTCAATCTTTAAACGTAAAGATAATTCCACCTTAGAACGATGCTCAGCAGGCTCTAAATATCTCAACCAATAGACCAGTTCCAGGGCAGAGGCTTATGTATCATCATCTCTAGTAGCTCTTGGCATCAAATATTCCGATACGATCAAACTAAAGGCACTTTGTGCTGCTCAGAGCATCTCTAACAACGATCTTTCTGCTATTTTGTCAACTCTGTCAGAAAATATGAATCGATTCATGACGACGATGAGTAATATGATGCAAGAGCTACTCAAAAACCAAAACCTGTTACTCCAATTTCTCATCAACAGCAAATGAATTCATTCAGGATCGCCCACCAAAATCAGAATGGTATTGTCTAGCATAAAGTAGAAATAGCCTGTTTTATATCACCTCACGACATCTCCAAAGTTTTCGAGAAAGTTCTGCAGCAGCCTTTTTAGACGTAACGCAAGCTTTCAACAAAGTCTGGCATGAAGGTTTGATCTTCAAAATCAAATCAATGCTTCCGAAAACTTTTCATGAAATACTCGTTTCCAATTTTCTCACTTCGGCACTTATTTCTTTTCCCTTTACTATATTTGCAATATAATGCTATAAATAAGCCATTTACTATCAATTCAAGGGGTTTCTACATTTTTTGTAAGTAGTTTGCTGGAAAAGTCCTGCGATTAATGTGCCAATAATTTCTTGAAAAAGTTTGTAAGCTCAAAACTACCATATTAACAAATTCCATCCATGTGCACAATCTGCACACACATAAAAATTGGGCTTAGCCTGATATGATTTAAAATCTAAGTTAAATTGGGGTTGCATGCATCCTCGATCAGAGATATTTGATGTTTGTTCATTTTCAATTACGTTAACGGCAGAAACTGAACTTAGGTGAGAAGCGATTTCCACAGCATAAATGTTTGAATCGATTTACTTCTCTTGAATCTTTTTCAAGTTGCGCGTAACTTTGCGAAATTAATCAAATTAATATACAAATTAGCCGAGAACAAAATTCTGCATAATCGAACGTAGTGATGGGCGTTTATGTTTTTTTTTTTTTAAAAAAACCAACTGTTTTTTAAAACTGTTTGAAAAAAACAGTTTGAATTAACGAAAAGAAACAAATTTTATGCTGTACGACAATAAAGGCTGGGTCGTACTAGGATTTTCACATACTAGGTATAACTAGAACGAGTACGAAAAAATACCTGTTCCAAATACCTGTTTGAAGTATGTACACATGTACATACAATGCATACGATTTGTTGTGATGTAATGAAACGGACTGATATGCCCTCCCCCACGCTCCAAAGAATACCGAGTCATTAGTCTGTGCAGCTTGTCCGTAACTTTCCAATGGTCGGTCATTTATTTGGCAAGCCTTTCTCCAATCTAGGGGCCATCAAATTCAATCAATTTAATTTGTTTTTAATTTTATTATATGCAAAAAACACCTCCTGTATTCGTTCAAATGAGATAGGACCAACTAATCCTGTTGTCATCTTTATGACTTTTCATCGAGCGATCACTGATACCAAACTTTTCCTGGCTAATCTAAAACAGTCGGATTTCCACTTCGCCTCACTGAAGCATGAAGTTTGTCGAAAATTTTATTAAGAAATGATAAAAACAATGTTTCGTTTATTAAACATGCAACCTCTTCCGTAAGGCTGGACACGAGTCCAGGGGCACCTTACCTCCCGCGGTCTCGTAAATTTTACAGCCCCGGTAAGGTTGAAGACACCCTCGTGGCGACCTGCAGTCACGAGGAGGGTCTCAGCACACCCGGGGGGGCCAACTGGTGAACCAAAAAGGATCTCAACCTTTTCCTCCTTGGCACTTTTAGTGCTACATTTTGTTTCGAAACTAGGCCGTTTTTTCCAGACTTGTACGGAAATTTCGGCCGAAACAACTCAGAAAGGTCCCCGAATTCATGCTCGACCAACAAAAAAAATTTTGAAAATATGGACGTTTTTGCCCAATTTCCCCTATAAAAAAAATTTTTCGCCCTTGAAATATCACTATTGTACTCCGCGACCACTTTCAACCATCGAAAGCGCCGTAAAGTTAGTTTTTGCCAAAATATGGCCAAAAAACCCCTTACTCCCCTACAAAACCGAAATTTTTGTATCACAGCAATAGGTCTTGGCCCGTTGTGTCCCAAACCACTCTAACCCAAAATTGGCCGATTTTGTCCGATTTCAGCTCCTTTTGCCCTTAAAACTTTTTGAATATTTGAATAAAATACTTGCAGCTACGAAAATGCTCGCAAGTACAAAAATACTGTTTTCCGCAGCTAAACAGTTTTCCACAGCCAAACAGTACGTTTTAACAAACGAAAAACGGTTCGTTTAAAAAAAAAACGAAAAACGATGAAAAACGAACCGTTTTAAAAAAACGATTCGTTTTAGGAAAACGATTGCTTTAGAAAAACTATTTGTTGTGGAATAGTTGGAATAATTGGTAGAAATACTATTCGTTGTAGAAAAACGGTTCGTTTTAGAAGTGCTGTTCGTTTTCGAAAAAAAAATTCACTTTAGAAAAACTGGTTGTCGCTATTTGGAAAAACTGTTCGTTCGTTTTTTGCAGCCAAACGTTTTTTTCAAACTGTTTTTCGTTTTTGAGCCCATCACTAATCGAACGAGCGAAAATTGTTTATGATACTGGATACGCGAAGTTCCAATATAATTCGGATTTTAGACTATTCCACTATTTTGGCCATGTAAACACATTAAATTGGGATTTGAAATCATATAAAAACCGACTTTTGCGCAACTATAGAAAAATTATCAACGAATGAGTGCCACACACACACATATATGCTTAGAAGTAAAGTTTTATTGAACATACTAATAACTTACTCAATCGAACAAGTGCAACACAAACTTGCACTTGAGTTCTTTAGTTGCAAAATGAGACTGAAAGGTTTTTGAAAACTTTTCAGAAACAGCAAAAAACTATATTTTCTTTCCTGGTCAATATATCAAACCAATTTTTTTTTTAATAAATTGAAAATAAAAAACTACACAATATTATAAATTTTCATAAACTATGGATTATGTTAAATATTAATTAATTCGCATTTACAGTTCATCAGGTCGCGTTTTGGAACAAAATCGCCTTCAGGTGTGGTTTTGGAACGAAACTTCATGTTGGAGTCGGGTTTTGGAACAAAAAAAAAACAATTATATTTTTTTTAATTTTTTATTTTTGCCTGTAATTTTTGTTTTACAGAAAGTAGGTGCCTACCTTAGAACATAACTTAAAAAAACAATTATACAAAAATAAGTTTAAAAACATGGAAAAATGAGCAGCAAAAATATTGTGTTAAACATTTTTTTTTCGTCAATAATTACTTCCGCATTCCAAATATCGTTCTCTGTAAGATTATTATAATCTATACGACGATAAAAACACTTGTTGGATTCATCAGTTTCATCCTCCGAATCTATATTTTCTAAAAAATAGAAGCAAAATCACACAACTTCAGTCAACGCACACATTTAATGTGTCGGCGCACGATTTCTAAGAACAAACATGTGAAGTCGCAATCAGTATGGCCAACTTTGAAATATTTCTTATCATTCTAGAAAAAGCCCGCTTAATTTAAAACAAGATTAATAATAAAAATAACCATTTAAAAATATGTGACGAACAGAAGTTTAGCCTTTTCTTAAAGTTAGAACATTAGGTCGGTTTTTGGAAAAAATAACAAGAACCGTTTCCGACATTGCTAAGGTTTGAGTCGCTTTTTGGAACCAAACCGTTCAAAATATTAGACGCCATTTTCAAAGAAAAAATCTCTGTTCAGGTCGCGTTTTGGAAATAAGGCTGTTTTTCAAATCACTTTTTAAGGCATTTAGACTGGGTTTGGGATAAAATAAAGTGCACAAATCGATTCCTGAGAAGATTTCCTATAAGAAATGGTGTTTAACTCAGTTTCGTAAAAAATCGCTTGAGTCTCATTTTGCAACTAAAGAACTCACTTGTTCTATAACTTTCTAACATTTCCTAAAATACGTCAAACAGCAGTTTAAAAAGCATCAGCTTGGGCTCGTCCGGGAATTGAACCCGGGACCTCTCGCACCCGAAGCGAGAATCATACCCCTAGACCAACGAGCCATGCCGTGAGGAAAGTCCAATACACTATATGAATATGGTTAATCAAAGTTTATCAATCCCATAAACAATCAAACTTTTACAGCTTTTAAGCAATTTCATTCACCTTTTCAGCAAATTACTTCAGCAGATTTTATCCAACAAACTTCATCGCATACAAACTCGACGAATCAAATTCATCAGAAATACCCACCAGAGTTGTAGAGCTGAATAATATTAATGCTGCTTTCCAATGTAGCAGCGAGACAAATAGAGAGTTTGCAAACCAAGTCATGAATTGTATACAGTAATTCTGGAGTCTCTGCAATTCCACTTTTTTCGATTAACTGCCTTATTTCTAATTTAAACAGAAAGGCAGTCATCGATTTTAATATTGTACTCCTGTTCACATAAATAATTGATAAACGTTCGCCAGTTCTTCCTATGACGCACTACAATAGGTCTGTTCCCGTACTTGATGAATCTATTATAATATATTAAAATAGATTCGCAGCAAGTCGTTTTCGTACTTTTGCTGCAAGCCAAATGCAAGCCAAATTTTGCAGCAAAAAGAAGCCAGCTGCCAAATTCTTTTACTGCTGCAGTTTGCTGAAGTACGGGAACAGACCTAATGACTGCCATTTAAGCTGCAGATATGCTGCAGATGCTTCTTAAGCTGCGACACTAGCTGTTTTTCACTTTATTTTCTTCATCTCCTTATTTATTGGCCCTCTGTATTTTTTTCGCCATAGTAAACAGCTCAGTTTTTCACATGGTAAACATCTTGATTTTCTCATTTTTAAGCTGCGAATTTCGTTTGTAGGTAATCTTGTACATGTATATAGTTTTAGCCAAAACGTTAAAAGTATATACAATGGATACACGACCCGAAATTCTATTAGAGTACGTGCCTTTGCTTTTTTAAAGTTTTATAAGCCGCTGTAGATTTAATTATTTATTATTCAACGTTAATTATATCCTGATGAAATCCTTTTTTATTTTCAAAGTACATCCATACCTTATTTATCTATCGACCACGTAGGCTTGTTTTCTAAAAAAAAATGTGTTCAATATTCATGTTGTCGGGAAAAAAAACTAATGCCTTTAATGTCTTCTACTATCTATTTAATTCCCGATGCAAGAATTAATTCCCACTTAGACACATGCCTTTTTCCAGTTGGCACAAAAGTTTTGCTGCAAATATATTAATTTCCTTTTTGAGCTTCTGAAAACAAAATTAATGTTAAAATTCGTTTTGGCTGTGGTCGTACAGAAAACTGTGAATCTAGATTATTTGTCTAAAACCAATCCTAATTTATATTTTTACCTTAACATCGTAATAACATTTTCTGTTACTTTACAGAAGTCCTGAAAACTAAATAAATTCTATGTTTTTATGATGGTTTGGCTGTCGGATATAATTTAGTATAATTTCTTTCTAAACACCTACTAGAAACAAGTCCAATACATGTTTCCAGTAAATGTTTATAGAATTACGCATATTGGGAACTACAAAATGTGCAAGGGAGAATTGTTGAGTGTAGTCGAAAACAATCACTGCTGACGCTAATGTGTTTAAATAACGCTGATCTGGGGTGTGTTCAATGTGCATGCTATAGCTGCTCCAAAAGCATAGCATAGCGTAACTTTAGCAAGTGTCAAAATTTACAGTAGCTAGGTGAAGCAGCTATGAATATTGGACAGCCAAGAGCTGCTACGAGTGTCAGCCTTTACACAGCACAACACAATAATATTTTTTTTTTAATTTTAATCTTTGTATTTACGTGCATCAGCTCAATACTTGGTATTACACTATGGAAATTGTATTAAATTTCTGAGTTTTCAGCATACATCTGCAGAAGCCATTAAAATGTTCCTAACATATTCAAAACTTTTCACTTATTCCCGTCTTTTGACGCCAAATATGTGAAAACGAGCGAAAAAGAAACATTCAAAATTTGATGGTATACGAATCAGCGTACCCGGCCTTTTGAGCTTCATACTCTGCTTCTAAAGCTTCATACTCAGCTTCTAAAAACTCAAGATGAGCTGCGCTGTGTAAAAGTGAACTTAAAACTCGAGTTGAGTTGAAGTGTTTAAAAGCCCGCATTTAGATTATGATAGCAGTATTTTCAAATTTATTGCTCATCCCCTTTGTTACCAAAGCCCAACAACTCCTTTTTAATTCAACTTCTTATCGAAAATGACGTTTGAACAATATGTCAGTTGTTTACGCGCGTCCACGTTGCCTTAGCTACTTTCTTGCTATGCTCCGAACTGCGAGCAACAAATAGCTGCTACCATAGCAGCTATTCCGGAATCTTGGACAGCCCGACTGTCAAATAGAGAGCTGCTAAAATAGCAGCTAATAGCTGCTATAGTAAGAATATTGAACACACTCCTGATGTGTTTAAATAATTGCTTTAAATATTCCATAGCCTATCCATCAAATCCAAACCATAATTTATTCCGATGCAAAGTCTTCAAAGTAATCGTCAACATAGATTGAAATAAAAAAAACCATTCTTTTTAAATTAATAACTTTTATATTTCCATACTTTCGCTCACTTCCTTCTCTTTTGCATATATATTATTTATACATAATGTTCATGAAACCATTTATAACTACATAATTCAATTAATTTATTAATTATCGAAAAAATAGGGTAACATCCTAAAGATTATTAAAAAAAAAAGTGATTTGGTTTCAAACAAATCTATTTCGCTCGATTGTTTTGTTCGAATATTTTTGATAACATTATTCGTCATTGGCTTTTTCTTTCGTACATGAAACCATATAATAAACTCGAACATCATTTATCATTCATTTATTTCTTTTGATTATTTCATTATTCTAACAAATATGCGAAAATTCTTTTGACTATCTCATGCAAAATAAACATAGTTTCGAATACTTCCAACACTTGTTTGGTTGTTTTATTTCATAATTTAATGTTTTCTTTTTCATTTTCTGCTCCTTCCTTTTTAAATTCATATATTTTTGTTCTAGAAAACACTATGTTTTTCCAATTTAATGAGAATTTATTCAGATCGGGTGCGTATCAAAATAGATAAATGGGATGGATATATGTATATAATGATGTATTGATATTTACTACGAATTTATATCTACCTAATTTATTATAGGCTGGTTGGTTTCGTTTTGCCTTAGTTTCGTATCTTCTAAATAAATTCCATTTCGTATTTATTCTTTCTTTTTTGTTGCATTACTTCATTTAATTTATCATTTCATTCGTGTATTTTTGACTAGAAAATAATTTCTGTAAAAATTATTACAAAATAGCTATCATAATAGGGTTGTTTATGACGAAAAATATTAAATGTGCAATATAAAATCGGAATTAACTATACGAAATTTAAAATAATTAATCAAATGTAAACACAGAGAGTACTTGGAGAATGTATAAATAAGATTAGTGAAATTAATGTAGTGTTAATATTAACTTATGTGACTGGAAAAAGATCGAAGATTGAATTTAAGAAGGCAATAGGATTATATTAGTCGATTACAGGTTTTTCGTTTATTATTTTCTTTATTTTGTTTTGATCGTGATCGTTAAAATTGGCTAGTTTCTTTTTCTATTTATGTTTGAACTAGAAATATCTATGTATATTTAAGATTCGACATTAAATTGAGTCATCCAGTTTTGTTAAGTAAAAGCTGAAGTTTTTGTAACTATGGATAATTTGATACGATGTGTTAGATTTGTCTATATGTGTATTTTTATGTATGCTGTTTTTATATATATTTGAATTTCTGGTACGTAACGTTTAATAAACGCATCGATGAAACATTAACGTTTGGCAGATTTTACTTTAAATAGATACGAAATGACCAATATTCGACGCCTTTATTTGGAGAGAGCAAATTATTTATCTTTTGTTTTATGCTAGGAACTACTACACAGGAACTGCATAAATATTTAGGTATTGTACTATTGCTTCGAAATGAAATTTTGAGGAAAATTTAAAAACAGATCAATTTAACTGCTGAATGTTCAGTGAAACTGCCCACTTATTTCAAGGAGCTGCTTCCTAGTCAAAGTCTAGAGGCTCAAAACTCTAGAAAGTATAGAAGTCTAAGTACAAGGTTTTTTCAATAAGGACAGAACATAGCTTTTGCAGAGTCCAAACGGAGAAGTTTCGACATTTCAAATGGTTTAGAGGCTTCAGTTCTTGAGTTAATTGGATCTTGTAAGGGTGTTGACTCTGATATTTACGTAAAATTCGACTTCCAAGTCCTGTGAACGGTTTGGAATCGTTTGAATTGGCTCATTTTCAACTGAAGCATTTACGGCTGCGATATTTTCGGTACTTCGACCGGTGCGTTTTCTTACTGGCCCAGGAACCTTCAATAGTCAATATCTTGACTGGAATTTATCCATTCTAGCACGCACAGCTTGTCTGGTGGGGCGATTATTGCCACAGGAGATTAGAGTAAGCGCCCTTAAAGTTGCGATTGCCGACTCAGAATTTTTTTTCCAAACTTTGCTCTTTCGGTTACTTCACCATAATAAAAGTGTTAACCTTGGCTGACATTATGATATTGACAGATATAGATAATTAAAAAAAAATATAATGCTGCGTTTGTAGCTAAATACAAAATTGTTATGTCCTTATTTAAACGCCCTGAATAAGACTCTGAAATCGAATTCAAACGTGGGTATGATTCTAATAATTATGACGATTTGAGCCATTCAAGCACGTTAAATTGAAACCATTCAATCACCATTTTGTAAAACACCTACAAATAGGATGAAATGGTTCCACTTTTGTTTAGATTGTATTTGTTTGAGCGCAGTTAGATAAAGATAAATAATAATGAACGAATTATAACGATGCGCATCCAGGATTAGTTTTGTGTTCGAGATAATTTCAACTTCTTCGAACGAGAAAATATCGCTAACGAAAAAGCCAAAACTTTTCGCAGAATAAATACAGTTGTTTAGATAAAGCGGTAGATAGGTAATAGATAAAAGATAAGTTTGGTAATTCTATTTGCATGTTTTGAAATTCTATAATATTTGGATAATACATAAGGCTTGTCCTAACACTTCGTGGATCTGACAATGAAAAACAACACTTTATGGACTGTTCAACTCTTTTGCGTACATTAAAATCATTTTCGGAAACTGCAATGCAATGTAGAGCACCCCCTACCACACGATTAATGTTGACTTAAAGTTGAATAAAACAGTCTGCAATGATTTTACAGATTTCTGATATCTTATCTATTGTCTTGACTGACCATCATTGATTAAAATACGGATTAGTGTAAGTGTATATCAATTTCTAGTTCGATTTATTCGTTGCTAAATTATTATGATATCTTCATTCATAAAATATTTGGCCTTTGTTTTCGTCACTTGATTCACATAATATCTGCTTTATTAAGCTTTTCCGTCGTTAGTAAATATTCACTTGTATTTCTATCAAACCCACTACGCGTCTACTTTCTCCCTTCCTTTCATAATCAATTCAACGTTCGCCGTTCATCCTTAGGTCTAACATTGACAAATTATTTTGGCATACAAATAATCTACTATATTCCTTTAACATTCATTTCATTAAAAGTTGTGAATTCTTGATTGACATCGAATAGAATGCGGGTGTTGTATGTTTGTCAGTAATCTTGTATTTATATTAAAATCCATTACAAAAATACGGTTATCATGTTTAAATTAGTAAATCGCGAAAGAAATATACAATGTTATAACAAAAATAATCACAAATGTTATAAATTAGTTGTTTTGTGTTTTTTTTTCTTCACTTAACTTAAGAAAAATATCATACAAATGTTGTGTGTAAATGTTCGATTACGAAAAATTGTTGTAAAAAAAAATTGTGAATTACCGTTGATAAAAATAAACGAGTAAAAATTATTTGTTATTTTGCTTTGGTTTTTAATTTTCACGAGGAAAAAACAATGCCAAGACTCGAGAAAATTTTGCAGTTCTAAAACAGTGTCTGTTCCGGTTAACAGTCGCTTGTTTTTAAACATTATTTAACAATAAAAAATAAATAATTTATATGTACATGATTTTTGACTCAAGTTGGGTTTGTTGGATTGAAACGTGTTTCAAGGATTTTTTTGTTGTTGTGAATTTGTGCGAATGGTAAGAATGAGCCGGGCTATCTGTTTTGTGTCTGATTTGCACAATTGTCGTTTAATTAGATGTAAAGTTTGAAATGGAAATAACCAGTTATTCCTCCTACTTGTTTCATCCACTTCGAACAATCGTTTTGTGGAATAGCACCACATAGGGATACATTTTCATTTTCATATTGAGTATAATACCTAGTAGCGTTTGAAATATCTATGTAGTTCTATAAGAACTTTTCGATTAGCATGTTGCTGCAACTTTTAGAAGAAGTCTTTAGTTGCTATTTTATGATAGCATCATTGTAAACAATGTGTTACAAATTACTTGGGAGAAACCACTTTACACCTATCACGTTGTATAAGTGCGAATAACATCACGGATCACAGCTCGACATAGTGGACATTGTCCGCCTCCGACACCTCGCCATTGCTCAATTGCACATTCATAGCACATGCACATATGACCGCACATATACAGTACGGAATCGATTTGGTTTTCATAGCATATTGTACATTCGGCTCCTGAATTACTGCTATCGCCAGCCGTTCCACTTGTATCTTTCCATTGATTCAAAGTGTTGTACGAGTTTGCGGAGGATGGTACGGCACAGGGCTGTAAAACAAACATTAAAGTAGGGTTCAAATTGGTTTCATAAAATCGGTTAGAAGCACAATAGAGATATTTAGCTTTAAGTGGACACTCACCTCAATGTACGTGCTGCTTCCATTCGACAGCATTGTAGCACTGAATCCTGGCGGCGCTCCAGCCACTGTAGCGATTGGCATTTGGTTATTCCTAGCTTGACTGCTTCCGGGCTGAACTACCTCTGCATGAGCGGGAGGTAGATTGACCACTAGAACGGTGCCACCCGGCTGAATTTGGATCATATCACCATTGGACGGGACACTGATCATTCGACCAGTGGAAGGTGCTGCTACTGGCGTGGTTATCGGTGCCGGTGTGGCTAATACAGTTGCAGGCGTAGAGTGCTTACGGCTCTCTGAGATTTGAGAACTTAAACTATTTATTGATTCAGAGGCAGGAAGAGCAACTTGAAGGCGTCTCGGTGATGTTGGTATTTGCGATATCACGCCACACGTTTGTTGCTGAACTGGGGGAAGATTTATTGGTGGCTGACGGAACACACGAACGCTCTGAGTCGAACCATATACATCGAGGAATGCCCATAGCTGCAGGCTCTGATCCACATGCATCACAACCACAGCAGCTCCATCATTCTTGCTGATCGTCACTTCGCCCGTAGGTGTCACACAGAATGCAATTTCATCTCCACGCTGCGGTGTCGACGCAATGTCCTTGCTCACAACCCAGTACTCTGGCCGATCCAGTAGAAAGTCCGAATCGTCCGGCAAATCGGACGGTTGCAGCGTCGCTGGGTTGCACGAAGTCAATCCTAAAGCTAAGGCTCCAACATACATGGTCTCGGTCTTGAGGATTTGAACGATGACTTTTTCTCCGATTCGAAGCGGGCGGGCAGTGAAAACGTATCCTTGACAAAAATCAGTCTCAGTTCTTGTGGCAATAAACCGATCCGCAGACAACCGGACATTTCGTCCTTTCGTTATATGGAACGGAACGGGAATCAAACGCCCATTGGCATTAAATCTAATCGGAGGCAGTGCTGATGCTGGATTATCGCATAAATTCAAGGATTGTATCGAAGGCACAACAACCCTATCGACTTCTGTTTCAGGCAATGATCTCCTATGCTGATAGCCAGACGATAGCTGATACATATAAATCCTTGCATCCAAAAACTCAACCGCCGTACAATTCCCGTAAATATCCAACAGAGTCCATAGTGGACCTCGCGTATCGATTCCACTAAAAATCACACCCTTATCCTCCCCGTTTATTCCATACACGACATCTCCCGCTGAATTTACATAGTAAAACAGTACATTATCCTTCTCACAGTATTGTTCGTGTAAAGCTTTCGCCCAGAAGCCCGGACGATTCGTTAGATCCGGACAAGCATATTTTGGCAGGCCACCTTCCAATGTGACCGGATCATGATTTGTGAATCCGAATCGAACGCCACCATTCCAATTGTTCGCAACATCGACAAATTTCACGCAAACACGTTCATCGACGCGAACAGGACGCGCCGAGAAGGTAATTGCACGACAGAAACTTTCAAATCGACGTGCCAAAGTTCCATCACGTGATATTCGGATATTATCGCCGTGAACGGTGTGGAACTGAAGTGGCGGTAGATTATTTGGGCCCGGACATGATGTTGGACTACGTCGTGCTAAAATGAGAAAAAATAATAATCTGATTAGATATTTTATAGAGAGGGCTTGAAACATGTGAGTATTAATTTAATTTATTTATTTCTAAATTTATCATAAAGTTAAAGACCAATTATTCTTGATAGATATCGATATTTTGAATATCGATATCTGTTAAGAAAAATGTCGTCTATATTTTTATTCTGATTTAACTCTCTTCATCCTGATTAATAAAAATTCCACCACCCTCACATCTTCCCTTCATTTCTACCTTCCGCAGAAAATCGATCGTAGTGACCATAAATAAAATCTTAACGTCAAATCCACTCCCGAAATGAAGGAAAAAGACCCGAAAAACGATACATCTGCCATGCATATGGTTTCCATTAACTTACGAGCACACGTAGATATATTTGAATACCATCTTCTGATATTCTTCCATCTCAAGAAGGTACACGGAAAAATATAAGTCCACACCGAAAATTACGTTTCCTTCCAGTATAATAAACGCATAGTCAGCACAAACGCAGAAGTTCGTTCGTATCGAGTAGATATCCTTGATGAGAAAAAAGCCACTATCGAAGTAAATACAGTCAGTCAGTTGGCTGCATCTGTTCAAACTATATTACCCTCGATTTGAAAATTGCTTCTATTTTCTGCAGCCTCACTTTCTCACTTCCACCACATAAGCACTTCCATCCAACGAAATGATGACGATGAGGTGAGTCCCGATGCGTTTTCAGGCTCAATACATATCGGAGAGGTGCATGCAATAATGCCTCGAAAATGTACAAGATACTCTGCGCTATGGAAGGGAAAACGAAAGGTGTTCGTCGTCGTTGTCGTCGTTCTTTTTGCGAGGGACCATATCTTTAGAAATTTTCCTCAAGGGATGATGATGATGCTTTATAGTGCACATCTGCCAGGTTTTGGTCTTGACATCGAAAACGACTTTGTGTGGGTTGTATGTGCATTGACTATTAGGCGTTTTCGTGTGGTTGATTATTACAACGGTAAATTGGCGAATTTTGATAAGGATTCGGAATTTAAATCTACTTGACTGAAAAGTCGATTTTTAAGAAGAAATTTTAATTAGAGTATGGAATGAAAATAACAGAATTTTGGTTTGGAGTATATTTTTACAGATTATTCGATTTGTTTTTATTATTTCACAGCCGCTATGCTCATTTGCTTGTTTTTTTTCATGTTTATTTAATTTGAAAAATTGAAAAATAGTAATAAAATAAAGATATACAGTAAAACCTGGTTAAGTGGGCCCTGGATATGTCAGAAACCTCTGTTATTGGCAATTACAATGAGGTCCCGACACTTTTGCATTGAAATACCTGTTACTAGGAATTTTCAAACCTTGTTAATTGAGATTAGATTTCATAGATTTTTTCGATGTTTACCTCTATAATTGGGACTTCGTAGCTCAATAAGCCGTATAATTGAGACAATTGATCAGATTATGGCCGCTTGTAGTAGCTACGAAAATGACCAGTAGCCCACTTTTTCGACCTCTTTATATGATAAATGATACATTTCGACCTCTCATAGTGGGACCCTCTATAAATAAGATAACTGTCACGTTAACCTGCCTATTTGGGAAACTGGGTAAATGAAAAGCCTCTAGTGATAAATTTTTTTTGGTCCCTTGAGATCCCAGTTAGCCAAGTTTCACTGTACTATGTTTTAAATACAAAAAAGGTTTATTAAAGTCGAAATGATGGTAAGCATGCATGAATTTTTTATGGACAAAACAAAACTGGTGTGATAAAAAGATATAATAAAATTTTTGACATTCCTCATTCTGTGAACTCTAATTTAGATTTTGGGATAATGTGTTTACATACATTGCCTGTAACTTTGTGATCCTGCTTCAGTTCCTCAGTTGGTTTGATTCTCGCTATGGTATCTTTTGAAAGTTAATAAAATTCCAAAATATTCTTGTCTCTTCGTGAAATATGGGACTTAGATTTGCTAAGGTAACCTCAAACTGAAAAATGTTACTAACCTCCAACATCAAAAAAAGTCAGGATCAGAACGAGACGCGCAATATATTTTCCATAGTTTTGACTTAAATTATTTTTAAGGAAGCGTATGACGAAGTGGAAGTTTTTGGAATGATTTTGGGGAAAAGACGTTCATAACAATCAAGACATCAACAATTATCAGATGTCATGAGTAATATCAGGTTCTTGAGTCCACTATGGATTAAAATATATCCTCAATTTTATTGACTCTGTTTGCGAAGGTTACAGAAAATAATCACTTCATGTTTATTTGACCTGCTTTAAGGTCGCAATCATTTGATTCTTGTACAACGTAATGATGAATGTTTTTTTTTCTTTTCACAACTGAACTGAATGTAAATAATCTTTCAGCCCATTTCAGCTTCATAAGACACCTAATTTGTGGTGAATGATAACCATACTAAATATGAAATAAAGTTAATAGACAACACGTGTGTTTACTGATATTAGATTCGTCCAATTCCACCTCAACACCACCCCACCGAAACACAAGTTAATAATTCAGTACTTATCACAGACACCAGTTATACAACATACACTACAAAACGTAGCCCATTTTCGAACATTCTCATTTCTCATACTTTTTCAAAATGCATTTTTCAACCCCACGCACGCTCTCAAGGCATCTAGTTCTCGAAAAGAGGGAAACGCGTTAATTCAAGGGTGCCGAAACATCCGTAATGTCAAGGGACATTGCCTTTCACCCCAACGAATTAGCCGAAAATTTTGGCGAGACATTCTATTATTAACTCACCGAAACAACCCTTACAACATCCACCCACTCAATCAACAACGGAAATTCGGAAGGCAGATTTTCCCGAAATTTTCAGTGCATCACACTGATAAATACATGCTCAAGTACAAATCCTACAGATTAGTGGGGATGACTTCAAGAGAGAGGGACTACTGCTGAAACGCTCAAATGACGACAGTTGGAATTAAATGATTTCATTGATCGGTTTTTATGTTAAGCGATTTAATTCGAAGTCGGAAGAGAAGGAATGATGTTAAAAGTGAAGAGTACAGTAAGATATAGAAGTTATGGATCTGTGTGGCACCTTGTGTAGCGAATAGATTTTTTTTTTGTTTTCAAGAAAAAAATCTTCTAATGTTAGGAACTTTAGTCAATTTTATGACGTATTTTATTTATGAGTATTGGGTATACTATCAAAGTCAGACGAATCCAATCACAAAAGTTTGGAGAAAAGTCCTCTTTTGATTTTTATTTTACAACAAAATCCATCCATCTCCACTAGACTGCCAAAACAACATCAAGGTACATCTGTTTCCTTTAACTTCTTCTTGGAAATTCGAAAATACTGACACCAAAAACTTATTCAAGTCGCTGTAGCCAGTCACTTCACTTTGCAAATATTTTCCACCCTCTTTATATCAACCTCCCGTTTAAAGACAAATATACATAACCTCTAAGAACTATCGAAATTTCATCTGAATTACCGCAGATGTTCATCGTGAAAGACCCGTTTCAGCAATAGAAATCCACACAAAAACAGGACTTCAGAATGCATTGAATATGTACAATGATGAGTTGGTAGTTGTGATGCTGATGATGGCGATGAGGAGGTCGATGAGGACTATCGCTATGATGGTGACGATGACAAGAGTAAATCTACTTGACTCCAACGTTAACTTGAATAAACTCCAACTGTTGTTTTTCTTGTTCTCATAAACAATTTGTGGTTTGTTGGATCGCAAGTTTTGTGTTTGGATGACTCGATGGAAGTTGGGAGTCAGAAGTTGAGAACTTTCAGTTTATTAATTTTTGAGAATAGTGAAGAAGAAGGAGGAAGAAGGAGTTGTAGAATATTTTTCTTAGTAAGCTCAAAAAGAAATAGTTGTTTTCGTTTGTAAACCGCGTTAAGAACTTTAGTGCTCGCATTCCCTTATTGAAAGTTAATTTTTGGTACTATACATTTATGTACTAAAAATCAAAACTACTGCACTGCCTTCTTTCCGAGACTTGACAGTTTGAAGTTTATAGTTTCTAAACTCATCCACAGTATAGAATGCAAAATCTTCAAGAATAACAAAAGTAAAGCAAACACACTGACTTCTTTCAACATAAGCTGCAAGGGATGGATCACCTGAAGCAAACATAGAAGTAAGGAGAGATGATCCATCAAATATTGATATCTGCCAAGAAATCTAAACACATCTAGCTTAAAATGATAACTGTAGTACAAAAGTCAAATTCTTTCAGTTCCGTTGCTTCCTTCGCTCGGTGGTTTGAACCTTAAGTTAATTTTAGCACCTTTCAATAGCTCTTCTCTAATTTAAAGTGATAAATTCTTTTAAGCGGCCAGTATGGCACGACGAGAAGCCCGAATGGAGTTCCTAAAGTAAACTCATCAGAGATAACTTACAGCATAAACAAGTTTTTCGATAGTGCTAAAAAAAAGTTATGCTTCAGCAGTATCAGACATCCCCTTAGCCTTGACACCAAAGAGCAAGGACTCATCACAAACATCCATCCTTTCGAGATGAATGTGGCAGGATCATGGATGGTATATGAATGTGGCTCTTTTTGATGAGTCTTTCTTGCTTTTGCTGATGCTGCAGAACCACAACTTTTTTTTTAGCAAAGAAGTTCAGGTCAGAGAAGTGCAGAAAAATAGTTGCACGTTTTAATTGAATACTTTTCGATCATAGTTAGAGGGGTAAACAACTTAGGGCACGCTATTGCCTATACTCAGTGGATCTAGCGTGGGTGAATCTAATATATTTCCATCACCGAATAGATTAGTAAAAAAGATACTTTGTAGTTCGCTTAACTCCAAGTGATCATCCCTAATTTCAAGATGTTCAATGGCGGTTACATTTACTATGGGCTTGAGAGCTGAGACATGAAGTGAGAAAATAAACTCATATAGATTTGGAAATGAAGTGTACCAGAACGATGCCCAAAAAATTGCCAACAGCACGTGTAAACGAATTAAATGCAGTGGGGAGAAAAGTGAATACTACCAACTGCAGTCGAAAGCTGTTAGTCGCACTTACTCGTCTGTCAAAGCCGTAAATCGGATATAATGCAGAATTCTTGAAATTGACAAAACAAACAGTTCACAAGAACTACGGATTATGCCAGATTATCAAAAATTGTTGATTCAAATTCAAAGTTTTTCGATAATGAGAGTCAGGAAGACCGATTGAAGAAAGACCTTGCACTATTGCATAAAAAATCAAGACGTCAGACGGAAAAAAGGTGTGAGAGTGGAGCTGTAGGAAAGCCTTTTGTGAAGAGGTGAATCAATAATTGATCATATTTTCACTCTTTTCGTTCTTAGGCAAGCTATGGAAAAATGCCTGGAATTGAATATTCTATTGTAACATTCATTAACAGATTTTGAAGTCCTCCTATGACAACATAGTCGGAGTAGAACTGTGTAAGGCCATGAATCAAGGAAACAAGATTGCGACAATGGGTGGTCGCTGTTCAGCGCTGCATCCTATTTCGTCACGTACCGCAGACCGGCGAATTATGGAAAAATAGTCGAGTGTATGAGTTTACATACACACAGCGCTGCCTAAATGATCATTTAAGTGCTGTCTATCATATTGTGATTCTAACTAAACATAGATAAATGGCAAAATTAAAATTCATTTAAATATCGCTTAATGATACTTTAATTTAAGTCGTTTATCCTTGAATAAGATCACAATCAGACTATGAGAAATTATAATAATTTCTTTGTAAAAAGTCATGTATTAAAAGAATTTAAACGTCAATCTTGCGCCATTTGTACTCTAACTTAACTAATTAGAGCATAAAAGAAGCAACAAACACTTCAAGTACTTTCAATTTCTCCATTTCAAATCAGGAATTTAAGTGCCGGTCTGCCTAGGCTTGCAACATCTAATAAACTCATTAACATTCTCATTAACAGATAGATTTGAACACAACCGAAAACAATACTCTTCATTCACCTAAAAACCGGCTAATTTGGCATGTTTTGTAGGCGTGTTTGCATCCTATTTTGTCACCAGTAGGTGTGGTCATGCTCATGTCGTAACCTTTAGTACTTGATCCATGGTGTAAGGCCATGAGAAAAGTCGACATCCCAAATAAACTGACACAATTGTGTAGGTTGGTCATGGCCAAAGTAACAATCCAAATAAAAATAGCCGAATTGCTATTTAAACTGTTTAACTTCTTCAATGGGCTCCAACAAGGGTATGGTCTGGCCTGTCTTCTTTTCCACTTGGCCGTGGAGGAACCAATCTAAGACCCTCGCACGTCAGCGTCACCAAGTCCAACTTGAAAATGGTTTGTGTAGGTGTTATTAACGTCATTCAAAGATTTGAACTAGTTATACAAGAATGCTTCATCCAGAAACACACAAAAACCGAGGCTGCATGGAAATAAAAGAAAAACGAAGTACATGATGGCAGTATAAAAGCTTCTGCTGTACAAGACCATGGTCCTGCCTCTACTCACGTATGTATCCGGCAATTGGCTGCTCCACAAAGGACACTCTGTCTTCTTAGCCGCGTTCCAGCAAAAAGCCTTGCGTAGAATCTTTGGCCTCATATATGACGAAGGACAATTCCGGAGACGCTATACTTATGAGTTTTACGCTACCTAGCTAGAAGCAGATTTAATTAATAAGATAAAGCTCGGTAGATTCCGACCGTCAGGCGACCTAGCTCGTATGAGCAAGCTCGAGAAACCCTTTTCGGCAGGTTTTACGGCAGACGACAGCGGGGGAAGCCTTGTTAGTACTGGAGGGATGGCGTTGACCAGGACGCCGGGAGCTTAGGAAGCGATTGATTGGATGACATTGGCTCGCCATCGGGACAGATAGAAAAACTTCTTGAAGGAGGCCAGGACCGGACTCCAGTTGTAGTGCCAATAATGATGAAACTTAGCAACATAGGATCGCTTTTAACTTACATAGCAAACGAAAACGCCATTTTAACCGAAAATTTTGATTGAGTCAGGTGGCCAGCCCCTGGACACGGACGGTACAACTTTCCACCATTAGCCCCTTCAATCTTCTCGCGCACAAAGCATGTTAAAGCTGCCTTTACGCCATTTCGACCTCATTGTCAAATTGGAGGGGAACTACTTGGATTTGACTCGATTTGACAATGAGTAGCTAAAAAATTACTACCATCCCCTTCAATGTAAATCTTATGGGCATGTCCACTCCATTTCTACTACCTCACTGCAGGTGGCAAAGGAAGATATTGTCAACAAAAATCTCCCCTTGATGTGCCTTCAGAAGTCGTTCAACAAAAAATTTGACCTCGTTTTGGTAGCATATCTAGTTGACCTTTTTGGAAATTTTCGAATCAATTTCTAATTTCGGCTATTTTGGGAGTGAAACAAATAAAAGAATGATTTCTCAATATTAATAATGTTTTATCAGTTCAATAATGGAGGTACTTGGGTCTTTTTCGTACTTTACAGTATTAGAGAGGTTTTATTAGAGGAAACAGTTCTTCATCTCCTGTATTTGTGTCCGGCTCTCGCTGGAAGAAGGTGAACAATTAGCTCACACTTATTTATCTAATTACCCAACCAAAGTGGTTTCATCGGATCCAGTTCATCAAGAGCTCAGGATGGCTCTTCGCTTATTAAGGGTTGAGCACTACCCAATTAGGTATCACAATGGGCCCTAGTGTGCTTTCTCCGGAAACTGTCTGAAGGAGGCAGTGACGGAACCTAACCTCTCATTTTTCGGCGGAGGGCTCATTTAGGTGAAATAAAGATGAATTTAAAAAAATCCAATCTCATCTAGGTGTAGATTGGCAGTCTTCAACAAGCGAAACGGGAATAATTTCCCCACCAATTTGCGAAAGCCAACTCGAGGAACCTTACGACATTTTTTCAATAGACATTATTTATAATAACATAAGAAAATAGTGTAAGATAAAAAATCACCAAAACTCCGCAATATCTTGCTGATGAATCAGATACCAATCTGTAGACAAATTACCCAAAATTCATATTTCTCTCATCAATATCAAAAACTAATCTAGTCCATTACAGTCATATGGTTAATAATTACTAAAACACCACTTCGAACATCATCTTTGTCTCATAAAATACATCTCCCGGCCAGTTTATCACTCGTCCATCGCTTGTTCTCTTCTTCAAGTGCAGCAAATCCACTTGAATTGTCTACAAAACATCATCAGCAACATCATCATGCTTTCATTCATCGATCACCACCAATTTCCTTCTATCCAAACATTACGAGAATTCACTCTCGTACTTAGCCTCCACATTGAAAACATCGAATTGGGTTATAATTACAACCGATCAACTCGAAGATAATCTCGTGTTTTATGATAATGCATTTTTGTCACACGGATTGACTATGCTTCACTTTTTTTGGAGTACGTAGGAAGCCGGGCGACAAGAAGAAGAAACTGCGACAGACCAA
Source organism: Nemotelus pantherinus (assembly GCA_963978885.1). Classification (NCBI taxonomy): domain Eukaryota; kingdom Metazoa; phylum Arthropoda; class Insecta; order Diptera; family Stratiomyidae; genus Nemotelus; species Nemotelus pantherinus. The sequence continues at coordinate 5,772,138 of OZ022264.1, read as the reverse complement.
AAAAATGACGATGGCCCCATCGGAGCTGAGCGGATCAAAGCGAAGCCAAAACCAAAATACATATCGAAATGCTTGACGTTCCCGTCGTTCGCTTGTGCAATCTAATTATATTTATGTATGTATATGCATGTTGGCTTTTCGGGAGATTTCCAAGAAGAAATCGTCGGAAAATTGAATGAAAACAAGAAAAATCCCACGATATGAAGATGTCTATTTTCAGAAAACGACACAAAGTTTAGTCGATTTTACAAGCAGCGTGCAGCAGCAGTTGTTGCGACAGCGGTAGAGGAGAGGCGTGCGATGGGAACGATGTTGATGATCACATGGTGGAATTAGTGTTGATCGTGATGTTTAGATTGCTTTGAGAACGATTTAGATTTGTACATTAGATAAAATTACGATAATTTGAGACTAGAAGAAAACGTTGTTTATTTGACAGAAAATGGATCGAGATGGAGCATTGGTCGGATCGATGTCTGCTGGTTTGTTGGAATTTCAAGTGATTTTGGTGTGGTTTTCGCAATTTTAAAAGTCAACTCACTTAATTTAAGTTGAATCAACGTGCTGACTCAAGATAAGCTGAGTATTTAAGTCTAATCCACACGATTGTGTTTTGTTTCGAATTTCTATTGCTATAAATTATCATCTTCATTTCCTTCAGATTCCATAGGGAATCAATACCTTCAATCAAATTTCCATGCATATAAATCATTGCCAAACAGAAAATTGAAGAAAATTTTCTCTCGTGCTGGCCAACGATCTTGCCACTATGAACTTATGTTTCCCTCAACAGCTTGATCTTTCCCACAGCAATTACAAAATTACTTTCAGTCGCACAGTACTCTACACATTACCACCATCCAACCCCACACAGCCTTGCGTCCATATAGTCGTCGTCGTCGTGCAAATAACTCACCCATTCCATCTTCGAATCGAATCCGTACACAAAAACGCTTCGATCGAGACGAAAGGAATGGAATGTCTACCACGGAAACTCTGATTATTATTGCCCGGGATGGTTGATTGGTTTTCGGTGAACTCTGTTTATTAGCATTGTATGCACAAACGATATTCATGACTGTGCAGTGCCGGCAATGTGGTTTCGCAGCAACTTTACCATCAGCCATATTGCCCGCTATCCAACTGCCGCACCATCAAACAACATTAAAACACAATCAAAACGATCGTGACTTTTCGATCGACCCGTGATCGTGTTAATTTTGGACTGTTTCATAAGGTCGCCCGGTCTCCTTCTCCGGAGGAGCACGCTGCAACAAACTCTGTGTGTGCTGGCTGTTGTCGTCTTGTAGTTTGTAAATTATTGCACGTAAACATTGAACAACAGAAGCAAAATCTCATTGCAGGTGATAGTGAATTACTAATGCGAGGAGGATTGACAGGAGTTGCAGCCATCGGTAATTCCAGTCGCTGCAGACTGGATCAGTGGGAATTCATATTAAGCACACAAAACGCTTTGCGTGGCGATCATTTGCACGAAATTGAAATGAATATTGAATGAGGATCATGGGAATTTGCAGTTCTCGACTACGACTTCATTATAAGATGATGTTTGAGACTGAGAATTTTTGATTGAAGGTTTTTTTGGATTTGATTGAATTGCTTTAGGGTAATAGTACGGTACTAAGTTTTCTTCAGAAGTAAAACCAGCCAATGGTGCTCGTTGCTCCCAAAAAAAGAAGAGTTTCTCTAAAAAAAAGAATTTCTGTATAGCTGATGAAGGAAATCAAAGCATTAGGAAAGATCAGTTTTAGGTTACGTTAAAAGAAGGAACAGCGCATAGTTCGGCTAGAAAGATGAATTAGCCGTATCGTTTAATATCAAGGCTTTGTTTCCGAACGTTAAGATATTTCCAGGATTCTTTGACTTTTAGAGGAAGATAGATCCTCTAAAGTGTAAGAAAAAAGTTCGAAACTTCATAAAACTTGTTTCAATTTGATTGTGCTATAACTATTTCATCTCCAAAGAGGAATACCTCAAAGCTATCAAAGGAATCGCTAAAGGCATCCTTTATCACCATAAATAAGTTAGATTTTGGTGGATCAGAAGATCAACGACTTAGCTTAACCCTATAAAAAGAAATTCAATGGCGTTAAATCGCACGAACGAGGGGGCTATTCGACCGGACCATATCTTGAGATTACACGATTGCTGAATTCAATCAATTATTTGACCAGCTGTGGGGCAAGTAGCACCATCTTGTTAGAACCGAATAACTAATGTCAGGTTCATTCAATTCTGACTAAAAATAATCTTGTAAAATAGAACAATATTGTTACATTTATATACATTTGTCCATTGTTACATTTATATACATTTGCTTTTTTTCTAACTTAAGAATTGTTCGATTTTTCTCCAAAAAAAAGCTCATATTCGATATTCCTTCTCAATTAAATTTTTTTTCTTGGTACATTCATACACGAGAATTCGTCTTCCTGGTGAATTTGTCATTCAGTCTACGGGTTGTCATTCCTTGGTTGCAGATACGTGGTCTGAACTCATTTTATAATTACTGTGATAATGCTAATTTGACTTGTGTTTTAGGGAAAGTAAAAAGGGTTAAGTATGGAATACAAGCGAGAAGCGAACTCGGCAAAGAAGAAGACACACTTCAGTAGTCTAGGCAGCAGTAGAAAAAAGCATGTCATAAAAGAGGAACGCAACATCAGATGGGATGACGTTAATGCAATCAAGAAAACACAGCATTTACAGAAACCGAGTTCTGAGCATCGATAACATCCAAGTGCTGCACATGCCCCGCACTGCCAAAATTTACGTGGTCCTATTGAAGTGTTTATTTGCCTTATGCGAGAGGAAATATGTTCCTGATATGCGATTCAATGCAATGCAATAACCCAAAATACAAAAATCGTTAGAGTTCAAGTTCTAGACAAGCCACCACAATGACCGACCAGCGCTATCAACAATTTATGGACTGATGTTAAGGCGACATAGCACCTTCAAATTGAAAAAAAAAAATTTATTTTCAAAGGCTTGTTTTTAATTGAATAAAAAGACATATCTTAATGAAACTTTTTACACATACTTAATATGTTGTAGACTACATAAACAAAATTGTTAAAAATGTTTTATGGCTTCCTGGCGCCTGTTACAATTTTTTGGAAAATACACCAAAAAAACCTGGCGTGCATGATAACTGCCCTCAGGAAAGTCTGAAAAAAAAACAAAAACGGATTTTTGACCTTGGAATGAACTAAAAAAAAAGCGGCCTTGGAATGAACTAAAAAAAAAAAATTTTGTTGAAAAATAACAAAATGGCGGCGTTTTTTCGAAAATCGTGGTTTTATTTCCCCAAAAATCGGCTATAACTAAAAAAGTTTAATGCCGATTTTTTCATCCGTAGTTCATTCTGAGCATTAACATGTGCAGATTAACGTGTTAAAATTTTAAAACGATTGGATAATATTGTTTTTCTTAATCATGCACGCCAACTTGTAAAACGTTGTTTCGAGAAAATCGCGTTTAAAGTTAAAATTCAATATTTTTTGCAATAAATCTTATCGAAAATTAATCTGCGATGCTTGGACCATACAATACACCTTCTTCTTGCTCATACTCCTCCTCTTCTAAAGATTTTTGCTCCCTTCGAGCAGTTCTGGCCTCTTTAGATGCCTCAGTCGAGTGTTTTCCGCCTGGTTAATTCTTGCAGCATCTCTATGCTCTGCATGTTCCAGCGCACATTGGCCAATTGTAATTCTCATGACTTGCATTATTTTCAAGATAGCCATAAATCCTTCATTAAATGTACATACAGAAATATTTGCAGCTATATTTAGTACGTTTTTCCCACAAAAAGTATGTTTGGGGGCCAAATTCCAAACACAAGAATTATAGCTTTTGTTATTATTCTGCCCAAAATTGCCCAAGCAACGCTTTAAGGTACTACTATCCTGTAGAATGGTGAAAATAGTACATTTTTAAATCTTTTTTTTTTCAATGAATTTATTATTTAATCAATTTTAATTTTTTGTATCAAATTAAGAATACATCGAAGTTTACAAAAAAAAATTTTATTTAGTTTTTTTCGTTTTCTAAATTTTAATAGATGGCGCTCGAAGTTGGGTAGTTTAAAAAAACATGACTCCATGGCGGACAGTTAATCTCCGAAACGGCTAGTCTGAAACAAAAAAATCAAAATGCATGCTAAAAAGGAAGGTATTTCACAAGACAATTTACCACATTTAGTAAAAAATCGGTAAAAAAAATAAAATGGCGGACTTTTGAAAAAAAAAGTTAAAAAAAGTGACTTTTTTTCAGCTTATTTGTTCTATAAAATTTTTTTTTATGTATTTTTCTCCAATTTTCTGGTAAATTGTCTTGCAGCGGACTCTAACAAACAAAACAAGCCCAGGTTTATGTAAATCGGTTCAGCCAATCCCGAGATTAACTGTCGGCCATTTAAAAAAATGTTGTTTTGAGAAAAACGCGTTTAAAGTTTTTTTATACTATAATAATCTGAATATTATAAAAAAAAATTTGTTTAACGCTTACAAATAATCAATCAGCAATTCCTGGACCATACAAAAGTATTCCAGAGTCTATAAATTCCTGCTCTTCTTCCTGCTGCAGTTTTTTTCTTTGCAAGCGGGCTTCCTTGCTCGCTGCAGTAGCCGCTTTCTCCGCCATTTGGATCCTTTCTTCATCTTTTTCATATTTGTTTTAGTTTCTTCATGTTTGTTTTAGTAAATTTCACATAGTTGTTGCACTCTTTACATTTTAACATACTGGCCAACGTAGAAAAAAACGAGGGAAAAGGACAAAATACAATAAGAAAAACCATCTTCGAGTTTAATATCAAAATCACTTGTCGACAATTTATTCGCAGAGGCACTCACAAACGATGTATTTTGTTCATCCGTGTGTTGATTGCCTTGAAATTGTCGAGTTGTTCTTGCCTGTTTTGCTTTTTTTGCTTTAGTAGTTTTGCTACATTTTTTATACGAACTCATTTTTACATAAATCGTAACGCACGTGGGCAAAGAGAAATAGAACTGAAATACAATTTACATCCATGAATACATGTATACTTGTATATATATATATATACACACACACACACACACACACACACACATATATATATATATATATATATATATATATATATATATATATATATATATATATATATATATATATATATATATATATATATATATATAAATATATATATATATAAATATATATATATATATATATATATATATATATATATATATATATATATATATATATATATATATATATATATATATATATAAATATATATATATATATATATATATATATATATATATATATATATATATATATATATATATATATATATATATATATATATATATACATACATATATACATATATGTATATATATACATATATATATGAATGATATTTGATCAAAGAAGGTAAACATCTGTCGAAGAGCGCCAACGTCTATGAGCACCTGCGATCAGTCCAAAAGGCGCGCGCACTAAAACTGCTATAACTTCCGCGTTTTTTCGAATTTCTTCTTAAAAATTTAGAAGGTCATTCTTGAAGGTGTAGAGAATCGGAAAATGTAAAAAAAATAAAATCGATTTTTCCAAAATTCTACAGGATAGTAGTACCTTAATAAATCTTCTGATGATAAGTCATCATAAATAGGCTTTAAAATTTTTTGTACCTCATCATCTAAAGGTGGCGGATTCTTGAAATTGTTTAATGCATTATCACCAGCTGCCTCCGCCTTGCGCCAGTTACACCAAGTCGTTTCTCCAACAGGACAATAACAGTGTTGAGGGTTCTCATTAGTTGAAATTTTGTGGTAATATGCTGCCCAAATTTCCTTGCGCATATTTTCAACTGAATCAGGATTTCGTCGTATAGTTAGGCCATAATACGTGGCTAAATTTTTCATTAATTTTAGTGTCAGGTGAACTTTTTTTGGACCTTTTTTTAGAGATTCTACACTTTTTTAGAAACATCTTTTACAGCTATTTTTTATTTTTTTGCCAAGGCTAGCTTATTTTTTGCTTCTTTTAAAGGAGATGACTCATTTATCTTTGTCTACACTTTGGCTTAAGTCGATGTAGCGATATAGCGAAGTGAACGAAAATCATAGAAAAAATGATCTTGGGGCGCTTCGCTATATATACTCATAAAATTTTTTTGTTTTAGAATTTCAATTTTATATTATTAAAATCATGTTTTAAAACCTTCATTCTAACATATTCAATCAAAAAACAAAAATCGATTTTTTAAAAATTTGAAGGTGCTACGTTGCCTTAAGCAAGCTATCTTTTAAACAAAGCTCAAATGTCTCGTCTGGTGAGGATGATGCTCTTCTGATGAACAACATTATTATTACACAAAAGGCCCTAAAAACGTTCCTTATGGCTAAATCTAATATTAGATGCACTAAAATACACTATGAATATGAAAAGCAAAAATATCAAGTCACACTAGCTCGGAACCTGATTACCAACCCAGGTGTAGTATCTGAAAAACTTCGTACAGTTCCATCAACCATCGTCTACGAAATCTCTCAAGTGCATAGGCAACTCAAGTTCATTTCACTTGATCATATTTCTTAAATGCGAAAGGTCAAAGATACTTCGGAAGCACATCCGGTCTCAATTGCTCAATATCTTCGAGCATTTAATGAGAAAAAACTAAATCGGTCCCATATTTCTTCCTTTCGGATAACCGACCATACACATACGACTACAATGCTCTGCCTGTCGATCTTTGTTCGAAATACCGATATTCCACGCGCCAAAATCAAATCGTTTTTTTTTTCTTATTTATTTTTTTGCTCATATTTCTTTTCCTTTTCTTCCTTTCTCTTCATTTTCTGTCGTTGTTGTCGTCGTTGCCAAGATCGTCATCGTCTCGGAGGATTTATATTACACACTATGCAGACTGAATTGACAACATCTTCTTTACTGGACCTTTGTTCACGTACTTCCGAAAGGTACAAGTGTTCTTCCGGTATTTTAATTCGGAACGGATCTATAGAAGGTTTTTTGTTGGCATTTTCGGTTGCTCACGTAAATATAGAGTGAGTGTATATGTATATGGTAGATGAAATGGAAAATTTTAATGTGTGAGTATTCGAAAAACCCTTGGATATGCACGTAAAATATATTAGGGGAGATTCGAACGTTTTTCAGGAATATGAACAGCTGCAAGTTAACAAAGCCGATTTTCCAAACGAGATTTTCTCGTCTCCCTTGCGTAACAGAAATTCGTTTTGGACTTTTGGTAGCTTCAGATTATATGTATGAGAACAGGGGAACACACACAGCTTGTTTTTTTTAATAAATAAAAAATCATCCAGAAAGATTAGACTACATTCTTCTTATTCCTTTCGTCGAATCAAATGCATCCGAGGTAAAAATATAGGTTTGGACGTCTTAAACTCGATTTTCATTTTCAATTATATTTTGTATGCAATCTACTACCATCAAGCAGACTATCCGAAACATTTAACAGTATCTTTATTAATCAAATTACCAACACAGGATATGTATCTGGCTTTAACAATCACTTCGAAAAACATTTTCCTGCGGAAATGGCGAATAACACGTGCCACTCGCTTACCACTAATTAAAATTCAATAGAACCATACCAAAAGTCTTGTAAATAGCTCAATTGTGTGTTCTTTGATTCGAAACCGACGAAATAATTTAAAATTCATGATTTGATGCCGCACTACCATAAAGGAAAACTCATAGATGACGTGATTGAGTTTTGTTGCCAACAAACTTAGGTACTTTTTTGTTGAAGATGGCGGTGCGATGTTCTTGTTTTGTTGCACGAGACGATCGCCGCCATCAACATAAAACGTAGAAAAGCGTGACCGATACGATCGTAAATCTGTTTAAATTTGGATGATCATGTATTCTCAAGTAAACTAAAGTAAATTGCGATAAAAATAAAACAATCAGAGTTAAAAGTCCAGTCACACGTAATATGCATTCTCCATCTTGTATCTTTGTATCTGATGAGAATCATTCGAAGCGAGACAATGGAAACCACTATTTCGGATCGTTGCATTTCTTAACGATCTGTTTTTTGTGTGTGAGTAGATTTACTTAACTTTAACGTCTCCTTCGGTTTCAAAGTCAACGGAAAAACTTTTCATTCTTCTTCCTTTTCTTTTCTGAAATGAATTTAGCCAACATTTTTTTGTAATCCTCTTCTTTCTCATCACTTATATTTTACTTGACATGGTTGCTGGTATGAAAATGAGTTCAAAATCTACCAGTGGTAACAACAATGGCACGATACCGTGAAAAAGATAATAATTTCCGTTCCATTCCGTTCTGGTGGTTGATTTCGGAAGGGTGACTACAAACCATATAGATTTCATTTTACACAAGCCCGCAGCCATATTAATGCATGCATAAAACCATTTTCCATCACACCTATGAATATTTTTTTTAATTCGTCCGTGTAGATAAATCGAACTCATACTTGTATGTGCATGTGAATGTGTTCAGTAAGAACTTCACACCTGCGCTGGTTCAGCTCAGCCAAGCCGGTCGGTTTCTAAGCTTATTTGCCAGTCGATGTAAATTAGTTTATCTATTATATTATCTAAGCATAAATTAAGCTTCAAAAAAAAACTAAACAGTAGAGAAGCTTGTTCAAATGTTTAGGTTTGTAAAAGATAGTATGCCATGCACCTACGTAGCTTTTGGTCGGCATTTCAAACAAACGCTTGCAATCTGAATTTACCTTTTTTTTCTATTGTTAGATAAATTGAAACCTAACAATAAGCAAGTATACGTTTTGGTTAGATAAAGAAACGGTGTATAAGTCATGGGAGAATTATTCAAACAAAAGTCTTAAATGTTGTTTGTTCTGGTTGAATTTAGCTTGGTATTTAAATCGTTTTCTAGCTTTTGTTGAAAAAATTGTTTATTTTTATGTTGAAAAAGTTAAACAAGCAGCTGCAATTAGCATATAGAGAAATAGAATGTGTTGTTCTTCCTAAATTGGTATCAAACGAATTAATCATATATTGTCAATTTGAACAATCGTATATTAATTTTTGTATTAAATAATGCTCATTTTAGTTAATGAGCAACGCATCTTCCATAACCCCTACTTGGTTATAGAATCTCCCTTTTACCCTCTAAACAAGCAAAACTTGAAAATTTAAATTCAAATCATTTCGAAACGATTGCGTTATGATTCTGCATACTAACTTTTATTGATTGCGTCTTTGCTAAATACTCGTTTTTTCGTAAATTGTACTTGTAAACATACACGAGAATTCATCAATTAAACCAAGAGTATTACTTGAGCCTTAATATTTTTTGTCATGTTCATACGATGAGAAAAAATCTAATTGAGCAGCAGCTTTAATGTTTCCTTAATATGTTCCCACTGGAGTATACAGGGAGATGTTTCGCTACGTCTTCTGCTTGAAATATTGCAGAAAAAGTATGAAATTTCAATGGCGGAGGCTTATTAAATCCCGAATATGAGATTAATGAGAGTTTATGCCCGAAATAGGTACCATATTATCCGCAACATTTTGCTGAAACATTTCAAGTAGTAGTATTTGAATTAGAGGAGAAGCATCGTACACTAGATTTTAAAACAGAAGTTGTCAAACCGTAGACAAATAGTGAAAAGTTTGAAAAAATTGAGAAATTAAATTGAAGATATTAAGTAATAAAATATTAAATAAGTGCATGGCGATACAATATTTTTCGATAATAGGTTAATATATTGTGTATTTCGGATTTCCTTCAAATTATGAGGGGAAACATGTAGCTACGTCATTGTTGCTTAGATATTAAGCAGTAGTTTGGATTTACTTTACTAATTCTTTCAAACACAGTAAAGAAGCGCATACAACATTAGGTGATGCTAGAATAACCAGGTTCATCATATGCAAAAAGAGGCTTTCATTGTACCAGGGTAAGTACTATAAAGTTGTTATACATTATCCACTCAACTTTATTACAACTTACAATTACATATCGACCACAATTATATCTCTATTCCTAAAACACAACAATTTTCCCATAAAGAAAACTAGGTCACTATTTTCCGTTCGCTTGCAAACCAACCATCAATCAAAATCTTATAGCCCAAAACATTCAACATTTCGAAAAATCCCTTGTATCATAAAGTAGAAGAAAGTACTTTTGTCTTTTACGTAAACTACCAAATTACACATAGATCGTTAATTAACAAAGAAAACGGCCAAGTTACGGTCGAACAAAACAAAAAACTATGAGTTGAAAGTATTAGCAGCGCTGATATTTAATTGAAGCTAGCAAAAGTTGAAACTGGCCAGATTACTATGATCTATCTACACATTGTATCTCTATACGGAAAATGCATTTTTATTTCTCGCGGAAATAGTTTAACGATTGTTAACAGTCTCAAGGAGAAATTTCGGCGTAATGCACTCTCATAAAATTGGCTTTCGTGCAATTATCACATTTTTCGTACCGAGCGGTGTAAATCGAAACCGTTTTAGAGAAACTAGAACAAACGCAACTTTGACTGGTTTATTTGTTCGTTCTACTAAACGCCCTTAAGTCGCGTGAAATTACATACAAAAAGCTTTTCGCAATAACAAGGGAATAGATACCGCCAACAAAGTTTATTTAGTATGTTTACCCAGTAGTATGCAAACATCGTTAATGAAGGTCTAATTAAACTTTGAATTTTCTCGCTGCACAGTCGATTGTGCTAAAAATACTCGAAAGCATAGTTATAACGCGCCTGGCTTAAACAATGATGTTATCGAAACAATTAACTTAAGCGCTTATTGGATAATTAGTGTTATTATATATTAGCGCTTCATTATTGCTTTTTAGGGAAAGCGGAAATGAAAAAATAGCTAGTTGGTAAATTTCGTCGTGCGTGACATCACGCACACGTATTCTACCTATACTTTGCAATTGAACAGTATCATAACAAGACGCAGCAATAAGAAATGATAAAATTTAATGAAGAGTACATTTACAAAACTTGTTTTTCCCATACCGGCATAGCAAATAAGGTACACGCCGTCTGGAGAACAAAAAGAATACACCGGCAAAGTTAGTTAGATGGCTTATTGCTACCACCATCGTCCACGACGATGCGTTGCAGAAGAAGATACCAGCAAAGACTTAGCTTTACCACTAATGCCGCCGCCTATCACCTCGCCGTCGCACCATCACTAACGACAAACATCTTAGACTAAGCTGAATTTACGAGATTTAACAATATTGCAGATAGATAGTCATAGATTGAAGAAACATAAGAAACACATATTCGCCAATTCATTCCCGTATACACGAAACGAAAGAGATTCGAATATCTTAAAAGTGCAAGAAGATAGATTGGTACTATGTATTTGGTGTATCTTCCTGCTTTCGCCGAGATTTCGTTGTCGTCTTAGTAAAGTTCCAAGACTTTGGATATAACGGTAGCGGAAAGTCTGGGAACGTTGGGAAATCTAAGTAGCCTGGGAATAATGTTTGGTGGTGCTTGGCATGCAAGAATTCTTGCCTTGACGAACTGAGGCCCGGAAGTTCCAAGGAGTTTGGCACCTCAATCGTCCATATATTCCTATATATGCATCCTATATAAAGCATCGTTTTTGTTTTGGTTTGCATCTTGCGAGAAAAAATAGATAACAAAGACACCTTCCTTCAACAACGACCACATCTTCACCTATCATCAATAATCAGGTACTTACTATAACAGAAATCCGTCGCGGGGAAATTCGGAATTTTGCTCCAGCCAACGAAATGTCAATTTTTTGTTACTCCGTTTTCTTACTTCTTCGCCGCCACCTTCTCTTGCTCGTCGTCTTGAGCTTGCACAGTTGATTAGTAACACATTTGGCCGTCAGTTCAGCTCAACTCAAGTCAGTTCATTTCCCACGGTTTACTTTTACGAAATTGTACGCTACAACCAAAAAGATACCCTCTAAGACCTCTGGCACTCTTGCCACTTGACGCACAAGACGATCCAGTCTTCGTTCCGTCGTACCGCGACGATACACCGCATTCATGCATTTATTGTACGCCGAACTGACTGACTGGCTGATCTCTCGTTGGTGAATCTTTCTTCTTTCAGCTGTTTTCGTCTTCCTTTGTTTTATATATTAATTTTTAAGACCACTACTTTGTGCTCTGTCGTCGTCGTTGTCGTGCAATTGGATCTCATTGCACTGAGGAGACGACAATAGTATTGTATTATTTTCGGATATCAAGATTATTCGCGTGAGCAGTACATATTCGGTGATGTATTTCGTAACTATGTTTTGTAGTTTAGTTAGTTAATGGCCTTTGCAGGTTTCGTATTTTTGTTTGTTTGCAATTATGCAACAGTTATTCGCCAGCGATCCCTTAAGTGTGTACCATGCTGAGAATGAGCGATTGAATGAGGACTGTCATGCAGTAGACATGTTATGAGCTTACATGATGATGGAAGATGCAGGAATTGGTGGATTTGGTGTGAATGACTAAGCTTAAACTGTAATAAAGTTTTTTTTGAGATATTCAACGAGAATTATCAACTATACTATTTGCTATGAACGTATAAGACGATTGAGAGAGTTGCGAAGATACTTTGCAGCAAAATGAGCGAAAATTGGGTTGAGTTTAAGTAATGCTCATGTGTACAATGGAAGCAATTTAAAAGATTGATTAAGCTGGTAAGTTGTTACGGTGGAATGCGAGTTGCAGAAGTGCACAAAATGAATTGATGTGAAATGAGAAATGTAGTTAGCAGGTCTGATTTATGTATAGAAGCGGAAAGCTAATGAATACTATGGAAAGTGAGTACTAAAGAAAATTAACTAAACCATCAAATGACTGAATACAGTGTGATCTCTATTCAAAACTGTTATACTCGATAAAAGTAACTTTCAGCACGAACCGGAAGCATCTCAAACCAAATCTCGTGCCAAATATTTAAAGTTATATTCTTAAAATATTATCGAAACTGTCAAAATCACAGTTGATGGACATATTTGCACTACAATAGTACCATACGATATAGAGAAAATAGTATTTCGAGAGAATCAATGGATCTTAACAATGAACCATAGATTTTGCATATTTTTGCGAAAAAAACTCATTCTTTGACAAAAGTAGCTAACGATCGATGGTAATTGTGCTACCACAGCAAATACGGTAACCTATGTCAGCCTTAGTGTAAGTACAGTCGAGAATAAGAGTAATCAAATTTTATAGATAACAGATACAGAAAAGATACAGAAACTAAGTGTCTCTAGTCACAAATGGAAGCTTCTCAGTTCCTAAACTAAGAAGACTCACCTCAGCTAGGATATTAAATTCGGAATTCGTAACGTAATTCGAGTAACGGACTACAAAAGCGAGAGAAACAAAAATGGTTGCCAGCAGTATTCATTTAATCATCAATATTTCCACGATAACACAAGATAAAATACAATTTTTTATTAGAATAGTCCTTCTGAGATTTAAGTCCAACTTACTTTGAAGAATCTATTTGTAAGCATAATAAAACTTTATCAAAAACTGTCAGGAGTGTAAAAACACTTCTATAAATTAAGGAAACCAAACAAAATAAATTAAAAGAAAGTAGAATATATATTGGGGTGATGATAAATAAAGGTTTTTTGTTTGTTTATACAGTGAAAAACAAACTTATTCAAAGAATCTCCCATTTGAAGGTACAACCTATGCCCACCTTTCAGGTTGCTTCAGGATCAAGTGTTCCCTATGTTTAGAAATATGGCTCTTTGGCAATTTCAACTTATTCAGCCAAATTTCGATACTTTGAAAAGAAGTGAGAAGGGCTGATTTAATCGATTGAAACAAATGATACCCTGAAGGCGCAAAGTCTAATGAATACGACGAAAGCAGTAACTCTTTCTACTTCTGACCTTTTAAGTAGTTTTAAATGGTTCGTAACCTTGGGTTTGGCATTAGAAAAAATTAATTTGCTACGCGTATTCTTCTATTCTGGTCGTTCATTCGCATTAATTGTCGTCTGTAGACATTGCCAGTAATAGGTTCAGCTGGTTTCAGCAAAATTATCTCACACATTTCTGATACAACCAAATATAGACCATACCCTTGGTGCAATGAATGTCTCATTTTGGCTGTGGTGGAACTGTGTTTTTTCGGTTAGGTTTTTGGTAATATATCCATTGTTTTTCGAATGTGAGAAACCGATGCGAAAATGCCTTATTTTTTGTCTATTAAACAATATTTGAGAAACAGTTTTTCGGCGTTTAGTATATCTTTCTATCAATTCATTTAGCACCTATTGTACTCGCTCCATTCTCATTCTTATCAATTTTGTTGTGTGACATTTAATGCAGCATTCAATTCTAATTGTGTTTGGGATGAATCTTCAACGATTAATCCAAAATTTTTAAATTCGAAAAAGCGACTCATTGGTGTAGTTCTTGATAATTTGTATTCGATAGAGAATGCTCACTGTAAATTTATGCAAGCAAACGATACGTTTCCATGATACTGTTTCTTAAAACAAAATAATGTTATAAAACTTCCCGCAAGTGATGTACATTTTCAAGGGAATAAAATAATTACTTGTTTACGCTCAGAATAGATGTATTATACTAAAACTGAAAGCTAACTGTCACACCTGTCAAAAACAAGTGCTCTGACAAGTGACAAATACAAGTGGCAGTATAAGCGGAAATTTTTTTAAAAAAGCCTGATTTTGATCGCTTGTGACGACTTGAATATAGTCGGCCAGTGTAAAACAGTATGAATAATATGGAATGCATTAAGTAAACATTCGCAATAAATGAAAAAAAAATCTCAGAAAGAATCGTTTTAGCTTTATTGGAAACGAAACATTTTCTGGATGGCATCATTGAGCACCCACCCACCCAAAATTTACGCATCAAAAGTCACATGTTTTCGCTTTTAATTATTTTTAAAACAGGCAACTTATCAAATTCTGGTGGCGTTTATTGAATCTCTTATATTTATACATATAGCTAATGATTAACAAAATATATTTTTTTTTTGGATTTCCATTTTGATGCTTTTATAAATACAAACAAATCAAGGATCCATTTGGTGGTTTTGCTTGTAATGCCTTTAGCATAGAGCAGGCCACAGTGCCCCAAAAAAGGAAAATTAGGACATTGGATGTAAATAAAAAAAGAGCCGTTGCTGCGTGGCAGAAAAAGAATATTTTGCAAATTTTCAAGAAAATATTGGAACCCAATGTGCAAAAGGGTTTGTTTACTAAAAATACAATCTAGCCAAATAGGTTTCAGTAATACCTATGTCCACTTTTTGAACAAACGCAATACATTTTGCAGCCCCCTACTCAAAGGCTCATGCTAGCTAGCAAAGTTTCTCTAATCTTTAAATTAGTCATTTTAAAACGTACCTTACATGCCTGACGTAGCCTCAATACCAAAAATAATATTCATCCAACATTATCTAAGCCATTTTCAAAGCAATAACAAACAAATAGATAAAACCACAACATCAAAAATCTCTGATAAGACTTACCAATATGGAAAAATTGGTTCAAGTACTGTCAATAAATATGTATCTATATGCATGTAATACATATATCAACAAAAAGATAACAATAATTCTTAAAAGCATGCCAAAAAGATCTATGTAAGTTTATTCAGAGGATTACTTAAGCACGAGTCGAATGCAAAAACATACTCGATATTCAACTATAGAATGCCTATCTGGCAAAGAGCTATCTTAGCTTTAGCTATCCGTTTTTTTTGCGTATGAGTGGCGGTATGGCTAGAATGAGTCAATAGCATATGGCGATACTAATAACTAAAGTCAATTGTCAACAGTGTTAAAAGATTCAGAATTGCTTTCCAGTTTTTTTTCAGTTTACTTAAAGTATTTAATGCATTAAGGGAATTGATGTTATTTCGGGTAATTTTTGGGGATTTCATATCATGTGAGTTTTGGAAATTTCGAAGAGAGAAGTGGATAATTATTTGGTTCTCTAGCCTTTAGTTTGAATTAGCGACGTTGAAGCGGTTTTACATTATTAGATTATTCAATTAATTTTTCTATAATTATTGACTTTAACATAACATTACTGGGAGGCAATAGGACTAAGCACATTTCACAATTTTTAAGTCGCCAAGTAAATTTAGCATCAAAAGCTAAATAAATACAACATCCACCTTTTTGTATTGAAGGCAAACCACAGCAATGCTTCAACGTTGAGACAGTAGAAGTACAAGTTGAAGTATTCTCGGCCTCATGTTCAATTGTATTCGAGTATCATTTCATGGCACGAGAAACTTTAGCAATCACTTTTGATAAAATTTTAGCTATCATCCAGCAGAGCCTGACCTCTATACCGAACGTACGGCATGTTCAAATCACAGCTTTTAGGATATTACCTGTACTTCCTACGTCAGCGATTAGTTTATCGACCTCCTCGAATCCATGATTTCTTTGTTTCCCTGCAACATGCTATATTTAATCAGTGCTCAATCAATAAAACGCATTTCAAGCAGTTTTCCACACACTTACAAAGAACCCTATAAGAAAACGTGTTCCGATCTGAATCATCCATCATTATTGCACAACATTTTCAAACTATATCAGATCAAATACGAACGCAGACTTTTATCATAAATACTAACCACATACAAGCATATCCGTTAAATATTCATAATTGTTTACAACACATAGCTTATATCGGCTGCTACAGATTATTACGAAAAATTCTCCCACAGAGATATGAACAAAAACTATGAATGTTCACAATAAATCCAAATTTTAATTGTTTTGTAACATAATATGTATATCCAAAAGCTTGGTCGCATAATTTACATTATTCAAACTAAACACATAAATTCATTTGATCAAGGCTAACTTCAACACGAAGGAACCGAAAAGAAGAGCCTAACCAAACCACCATCATTCAAACCGAAACAAAAAGATACTCTTGCTATCAACATTCAGATCATTCATTCTGATCGCCGAAAGCTTACACAATCCCAGTGTTAATGGGCACCAAAAAAAAAGTAAACAACACACGACTCAGATTATACTAAAGAGGTTGTTTGCATTTGTGGCCAGATTTGAATCCAGTTTTCGGTTTCGTCTAATTTTCTTACAATCTTTTATCTACATCAGTCCAGCGATTCGAAAAATCTCAAAGGAAACCGGAAACAAATCGCTTAATTTTTTGCTTGGTTTCAGTTGAAATCTGCTAAATCCTACGAATGTTTTAGCCAAATGAAAAATCTAGAGAAGTTATCAACGAAATGAGATCTTTCAACAAGCAATCTATTGGTCACAGTGTTTTTTTTTGTAAAATAATAAAACGAGCTTGGTACTAACCTAATCCGAAACGTTTTTTAATCTTTTTCAGGATATGCATTTTCCGTTTGAGCGGGATCACTTCCGTTTTGCAGTGGCACGCGTCTGTACCGATTTCAATTTCAGACAAACCCATGTACCAATCTTTCTTTTTAACGTCTTGAGGTTCGAAATTTATATTTGCTGGTTCAATTGAACTGAATTCCTTTGCAGGCACACTTGATTTAAAATTTAGCACACTAAGGTTTTCTTTTGCTATAGGTATATATTCCTAAATAAGCTGTTTCCTTCACCTCACGCGAAATTTGTTTGCACCGTTTTAACAAGCACTTATTATTAAAATCTTTATCCACTCTTATTAATATTAATCACAACAAAACTCCACTCTTTAGACAAAAATTACGAAATTCTAACAACCGAAACTTATAACTGTCCCACACAGAGAGTCCATCAACCCTTCATTCCGAAATTACCCCAATGCACAACAATTCGTAGTAGGTAACGGTGCCATATTCCTGTAGCACAGTGCGAATCTACAGTGCATAAAACGAAATTTAAGGCTCGACGAGCGACAAACACGTCCCCTCGACGATTTCAACTCAACTGATTGTGCTGTGCCGCTATCAGCTCAACAAATTCTGTTCAGCCAGCTGGAGCTCAATTCATTTCATTCCATGTACAAATACAATCTGCTGCCGAGCCGACCGAATCGACTCCGACGGACGACGCATGGAAAAACATCGCTAAGCGGCCCTCACGGTGACGCTACGACAGCCGCATCTTTTCTTTGCTTTTCCCGTTTCGTATCGTACACGCTTAGTGAATCGTAGAGCCATCAAGCGTATGTGTAGATACGGACACGCTTTGGTAATATGTGCTGTGCTGTGATGTGCAGAGCGACGCGACGGCGAGCAACCAGAGTATATCGAACCCTGATGAGCCAGCCCGGTGTAGTTTACTAGTATATAAGGCCCAGTCCCAGAGCGATACGAGAACGAGGAATCTCCCTTATATGACTGATGCGTCTTCCCTCACAATGGGTTTTGTTGCAGTCGTCGCCATCACCAGCACCGTCGCCGCTTGACTTGATCCCACCGTCATACCTGAAGAAAGATCAAGCACACACGGTGTACCATTTCTATTTTCACGTACTTACCTGGTGCCTAATAAATGTACACAGAAAAGATACACTACACGACCAGCTGATCGATCAATTGATTGATTTTCGAATTATTGAAGAACTCTGGTGACGATGAAAAAAGATACTTTTGAAGTTTTTCGGGCACAACGAAAATTGGAAACTTAAATTTAACTGGGATTGGTAGGACCTAGAGTGGTGAAGGGTTGCATGTTTACGAACGGTGTAGAATTGAATCAGAACTGACATTCAGACTAAGACTTAGTGCATTAGATTCCTGGAATATAGTCTTCGAAATTACTTGAAATCAAAACCTATGGAGTAACAGTAAACTCCCACCGGGCTTTATGCACGCTAACCCATGAAATATTAACATGAAATTAAAAACCCGTAGACATTCTGCAGAACATCAGTTGTAATGGTTGATTGATTTTCATCTTTCACTTGAGCCCAAATGGGAGGCAATAATAGGTTTTTGGTGAAGATTTACACCTGAAACAACATCCTTAAAACTATCCTCGTTTAAAATAGAAAACTATCAAATTTAGAAGCAATTTTAGAGATGCTCTTAAAGTATAGCCAAAGATTGGATAATACATTATTTTTCGCTCGAATTGATCTCATGAAAGGTAATATAATGTTTAACAAATCAGGTCCTTACTAATAAGTCTTACCAGCAATTAGCCTCAGGCGAAAGTTTAAATCCCTTGGTGCATCTGGAAGTTCAACATAATGTAGTTCACCTAGTTCAGGTCGATAAGGAATTAATATGGAATTTAACTCTTTCGTACAACCCTTTGTGGCCTTGGAGGTTGAAGTTGGCAGAGCTTTGATTCAGACACCGGTAGCAACGTACCAACGCTTTGCATCTTCCCACTCGGGCGTATAGTATAGCCACTCTGACTCTTTCGGTTGTTATGGTTATCAGGACTGGCGCTTCGTCCAGATCTCCCATTGCCCGTCTCTGTTCTCTTGGTCTCCACATCGCTATTTCCTTCCTCGCCTAAGACACGCTTTATAGCTGCCGTCATCCAATCATATGTGAGGTCTAATCACCTCAGATCTCAATCGGGGTATGTAACCTTGATTTCCTCTCGAGGAGTCAATCGTTTCACAGCTCCTTGGCCTTCCACAGCTGTTCGGATCGCGTACCGGAGTCTAATGTGATCACAACACCACATGATTTGTAGCAAGACTTCCTATTCCGTCGTCTTCCTTATTCGACGGACTTGTATTTCGGTTTCGTCCAGCTTAACTCCTTTATGAATCGCCACAGCACTTCGGTGTATGTTCTCCTTGGAGCTGATTTAACTATCCTACCATCCCAGCAATTTGCCATTGCTTCTTTTTTCCGCTTTTTGAATCTTTCTAGGCGGTATATCTATAGATGCTCTCCGGAGTCTTTTTAGAAAAGATTTTCCCACTGTTTTTCTCTATCATGGTCATCCACTTACCACGCTCAGAAGCCACAGTCTCTTTCCTAGTCCTGATTTCTTATATCTCGTCAGGACTGAATTGGGCTGTCCTATTATTTTTCCGAGATTGAGTGACAACCGAAACAACTGCGGGTCTAATCATCTCAATCACCTCTTCATCTACCTTTTCCACAAGTTTGTTCGGCAGGTAGAGGGTAGCTTCGAAGGCCTCCTCTAACCCTAGCATGATTTGAATATTCTGCTGCACTGAGGTGGCCAACAGCATTTTATGTAGGATCAGCTTGCATTTGGCAAGCATATCCTCTTCGGTGATCCTCTCGCGCCTGATACAAAATATTTTAAAGGAGTTTCACGATGACGGGCTCAGGTGTAGGGTTTCAAGTTCTCTCGAAATTCCCTCCATATCTTCTTCACACTGACCCTTTGGCGTCTCATGGGGCAGAACTTTCCATTTTATCAATTTGTCCGAAAGCGTTTACCATTGATTTAATCGAAAAGACAATTTTTTTTTTATGGAGGCGCTTGCCTCCTTTAGTTCTGCAGTCCTCGTTTCTCTGTTAGTTTATCCGTCTGTCAGTTTATCCGTCTGTCAGTTTCTTCGTCGATAGTGACTTGAACTAATTTGCAATCGAAGCCACCGCTCAGAGCTGCTATCTCTGTTCGTATGTGTATAAATGCAGAGTGATTAGTTCTGTGATTTACCTTATTCCTGATTTGACTCATTGCCCTATTCAGAGTTAGGTCAACCGAAAGTCCGGTGCGTAATTATATGATTTTTAGCCCATGGCTGGATTCAAACCAGGGATGGTACAGGAAGATTTGGCAAGGTGGAATGTAATTTCATGATTAATCTCTGATCAACAGTTTATTCGTTTCCATCCTACCCTAATGTCATTGAATATAGTTTCCAAAACGTAATTTGGAAACTATATCCAATGAGGAAACATTAGCAACTTTCCAAGCAACAAACATCGAGAATGAAGACTTAATAAGCACCTTGATGATTACCGTTTGGAACACTGCCGTCAAAAAAGTTCAGCGTTTAAAGTGCAGGCAGCCGACCTAGAATGTATTTTGTAGTCCTGAGGGAATTCATCTAGAATCCCAAGAGTTTAGGATTATTAGAAAGAAAGGGGATATCGATGCGTACAAAGTATCTTCGCTTAGCTATTTCAATATTTTTTTTTACTGTAATCATGAAATTTAAAAGAAATTTATTCAAATACACAGCAATAGAGAATTTGTGCGGAGTAGAAGGTCCGCAGAAACAAGCTCTGGTTGTGTAAAGGGATATCAAGTTAGAAGTTAAAGGGGTAAAGAGTTAAGTCAAACTCATGCGAGAAAAATCACATTATTTTTGTTTCTATGATGTTTATAGCAGTTTTACGTAAAACGGTTTTTAATTGTGTTTTTAATCGAAAAAGGTAACTAGTTGCTCGTATAATTTTTGACAGTCGGATGAAACCACTAGCCGCCCAAGAAACTGTTCGTGAGACGCCAAGAACCAATAGAAAACCTGTCAAATTGATTAAGCGTCGATGCGACTGGATGCATCACTTTCTAGCCATTAACTTTTGAACATGTGCTTCATTCGCCCAGAAAATAATTGATTCACATCAAGGGAGGTGGCCTCACCATAAGCAGATCAGCAACAGATCAGAAGGAAACTTCTCTATGCAACAGTCGATGAAAAAACCAAAAGATTTAAGCCAAGTTAAAATGAACATCGGGTCCACAACAAGGAGACTTGTTGTAGACCTGATGTCTCCAATATCTTCTTCTGCGTCTCTTTTCATCTAACACTAGCAACATGGGCTCTTGAAATAATTATTAGGGGTCGCATCGTCATTTAGTTCACCCAATTATTGGCTTATATTGGCATCATGTGCTGAAAGGAATAAGCCTAATGGCTAAAAAATAAAGCCTGGACAGAAATGAAAGAAAAGCGTGATTTATGGTGGCAGCAAAAGGTCTCTCAGAAATCACTCCAAAAGTAGCGAATAACAAAAAACAAGAAAGCTAACACATACTGTTAAAAAAAGATGGGTGAAAAAATTGAAAGACGTTAAATCATTATCTTTTTTTTGGGGTTATAAGCTATTAAATACATATTTCTATGAGTATATTGGCGCAGGATTTTTGGAAGAGGATGTCAAGACAGACCCCATCTTATTCGGAGCTGTTACTTAGGACAAGTCGTCAAAGAAGTTCTGAGAGCATCGAACTGAATCGTATTGGAACATAGACCAGGATATCTGGAAGTCCTAACTATAGTAAGTCTAGGCACACGTAAAGAGAGTGGGAAATTAGTAGGAAACCTTAGTAACCCCACTATTGTTGACAGTTGAATGTTATTCTAATTTTTGAATGCTCATATGGAACAGATATTTTTCTGTACTTGTTCTAGTTATACCTTGTATGTGAAAATCCTAGTACGACCCAACTCTAATGGATTCCGTATGATAAGTGTTGCGGAGTAAGAGAGACAAATATATGTGGGCAGTTATAATTTAGGAGTTATGATTTAATTAAAGATTGTTCTACCTTTTTATTGTTCTCAACGTGAAGGATTCGGAAGGAGAGGAGGAACATGGAAGGAGATTTATCAATTCGGCTGACATTCACTTGAATGGTATAGAAGCGACAAGTGAGAAATGGATTTCGCAGAGCATTTTTAAAGTGAACATTATTTAAATTCAATATATTGATTGTCGGTCCAGAATGTCAGATTATTTTCCCGGAATCGGGGTATTTTTCTGAAGGGAGTTGTCTGAGTTGTCAATTAAAGGCTATCAGCCCTGTTGGAAATATTGAAGTACAAAGATGGTCAGTGAATCTGTGAAAGTAATGTGTGCTCTCTACTACGAGTTCAAGCCTGGGATGAATGCAGTAACGGCTGGCCGTACGACATAGGACACATTTGCAGAAGATGTTGTGTCAAATGTACAGCACAACGATGGTTCGCCCGATTTGGGCAGTTATGCTTGAGTTACAATCAATGCAACCAACATTCGCTGCCAAGTTTTGTTGGTGGAACGAGTTACAATCAATGCAACACAACATTTTCCGTCATCTGTCACTGGCTATATTTACGAAATTGTTGTTTGATAATATGGATCCTTTACAGTATCGGAAGGTGATATCAGTGAGTATTTGATCATTTAAAAGCTGCAGCGTATATTGCAGAGCAAAAATAAGCAAAAGAAAAACAAATTTTGATTGTCATTTGCATATGACATTTCCCATTTCCCGGACTCTCATAGGAACAGGTGGAATTGGATATTTTCAAAAATGTTGTTGCCATGCCAAGTTTGAGATATGAGCAAACTCTGCTGCGAAACAAAGTTGTGTTGCATCATTGTAACTGCTCTCATACGTTCTCATGGGTTCAAACTCATTTTGTTGTGCAACAAATGTTGGTTGCATTGATTGTAACTCTAGCTTTAGAGATGAAGACTATCTCGGAGCGGTGTCTCGAATAAACAATAGGGAGCTTTTTGTCGACATAGAGGACGATTACCGTAAAGTTCCAGATTGACAAAAACACTTTTAGTGGTATTCTTCGAATTCTGTTGATTACTAATTCACCGAAAAAAAAATTGGTGCTTGTAGGGATCATTACTTAGTTGTTATTGCACAACGAGCGAGAAATATTTTTGTATCAAGTGGTTATGGGTGTTGAATTCTGCACAGCAATCGTTGCCTGAGGATCCTCCCAGAACTAGTCCAAAGTCATACGTTCACTAACGAAAAATCTTGCTGTGGGTATGGAGTTATTACTTTTCTTTAAAAAAAAATATATGTTTTACTATGTAGAACACCGACAATTTCAATGCAATCACCAATACGTTGTTGACGAATTAAAGAAACGACCTGTAATATACGTCAAAACACTAAAGAAAAACAAACGAAAAATGCTTTTAGAGGTTTTACTGCATAGAGGTTATCAAGGGGGATCATGTGATTATATCTTTTGCAATGCAATAGGGATTATTGTTTCTTCCATGCATCATTCAATGTACACTAATGATGACATCAAGAAGCAGAGAATAAACGTGTTTCAAATTCAAAAAAAACGTTTGCGATTTCAACAAGTAAACATAGTTACCGTTGGCCTCTGTCAATCTTCTATATGGATCTGAATATTGTTGCTGTAAACTTGCATGTACTTTAGCCTTTACCAAGATGTGATTCTCGAAAGATTCCCAGAAAAGTACGCGTGGCATATTTAAATGAAAGGACGCATTTTCCAAAATTAATAATCCTCTACAGATCAAATGAAACTAAAATAAAAGAAGAAACTGTTCACTACGTCCTCGTTCATCCACTGTAGTCAAATCAGCCGATCGATAGAAGCTCATGTAGCCTAGTAAGTAGAGCACTGGCTCTTTGTACTTTGAGGCATATTAGCTCTGAGTAGGTAACTAAGTCAAATCAAAGCCGAGAGAGGCGTGAGAAAAATCATTTGATATTCGTAAAAATCGATATTGAAAATAGAGTCTCCGCTCCGCTACCTTCAATCCCCAAGACTTTCGAGGTAGACGAGACAATTTCGCTTTTTTCACAGACAATTGATTTGCTTCAAATATGTGAACATTTAAAAGTCTTCACATGTTCGGGGATTGTGAAAGAATAGATATTAAATTCAAAATACATTGGCTAGCGTTAGAGTTTCAACAATGCGATTTTTAATGAAATAAATCTGTTTCATTTTGATGGTAAAAAATTGGATTAACTTATTTTGTATTAAATTTATATTAAATTTATTAATTTAATTGATTTCATGTTGATTTTCTTCTTTTTGTGAGTATTAAACAATCACTTTAATTTTTTTTTAAACAGCTATATCACCAACTGGCAACTCTGCTCCACTAAACTAAAATTAAATATTATAAGTTATTAAGTATTAATAACGCTAAGGCGTCAGGCCAAAAAGTGGTGTGCTACGGGGCCTGCGGGTTCGAATCCCACCAGCGCCATGGCTGTAAGTGTGAATGCGTGTGATTGTCCATGAGGGTGGCAAATGGGCCCAAACTGGCGGCCTAATGCTGGCCGCGTTCCCGGCAGCCCTCTTCATTAACCAAACCAAAGTATTATACTACATTGACTCAGAGTTAACAGGAAAGGTAGAAATGTTAAAGAAAATAGATGTAGCTAGCGATTCTATATCTAATGACTTTTCATTCCACGGACTTCTCTTTTCATCCAGTGTCCAAAGCGTAAGCTTGTTATTTCTCGTCACAGTATCGAAAGTATCCTTATCAAGTCAACATTTTAGGCGGCCTCACCAACAGTAATCAAAATTTCAGTAACTTTTTTAATACTCGTCATATGTAAAAACCCAGCTATTATAAAAAGTAAAACTACCACAATCTAACGATTTTTGCATCCTTGCATTCATTCCAGTGCCTACTTGCAATCTCAGCAACGGGGAAAAAATTTCCTGGTCCTCTATTTGTTCTTTAGTTAGATACATTAGATGCATTATTATTACATTTTTTCCTATGCGATTAAATAGAGTTGATCCTTGGAATTCATTACAAGGTGAAGCATGCCAATATCTTCACTTTCAAGTTCCAGCGCAACCCGTATGAGCACACCATAAACCTATATGTGTAGCACCTACTCTCCCGTACATATCGTGTACATTTTTAAACGGGACTTACATCTGCCGTTTGCTTATCTACTCATTTAACATTTGCTGTGCAGTCGTATATCTGGATTGGTCAAAAGGCGCGTGGCGGCTGCTTCGATCCGAGTAATATTTTTTCTTGCTGCTTCACCACCAGTCTTCTCCCTTGTTTTTCGTACACATAACTTGCTGTGTACAAGATATTTTTTTGCTGTTTGGAAAATTTGTCTTTTCATACTGGGGCTGACTGTGGCCTGGCTGCAAAACTCACAGCAAGTCGTCACGAACTTCACGTAGTCGTCGGCGTATAGTAGGTACCTTCCAGTTCGAGGGCTGTTTGGTGGCGAGTTCATTTGCAGCTGTTACCTATAATTTTATTTACAATTTTTTTTTGCTGTAGGGTTATAGGTAGATTCTTGAATACATACACTCATTTATATGTACATAGTCGTGATAACATACTGTCATCTGATTAAGTAGACATTTAAATTGAGCAGCAGCACGCGTATGCCATATTAAACTAAGTAGGCACATTATTCGATCTGTTTGCGCATATGTACTTTCGATTCAATTTTTTTGCCCGAAATTAAGTAAATTTACAGTTTTTTTGCGGTTGGTAGAGCGTTTTTTTATGGACACCACTTCAGAAGACAACCTCTTTATGCCTATAACTTCGTATATAGAATGGAATTCGATAGGGCACACGTCAAAGCTTTTTTATTGATTAGGTACCGTTGTAAGTCTAGACAAATACAATTTTCGGAATGTTGGATGAAATTGGATATTTGGGGACAATATTTGGATAAGATTGCGAATGTCTTAATAGTATTTTTCAAGATAAACACACGTGCCACAATGCAGGATATTACCAATGAATGTTGAGAAACTGCATCGAAACCATTCTTTGATTCATTTTAATTCATTTTCGACAGATACATATGTATGTGATGTGAATAAGCGAATCAATAAAAACAGTAGCTGAATTGAAGGCAGGAAATATGTAGCGCAAAAAACTGGGCACTGCTCTTCAAAAATGGCAAATTAAATAAGAATTAAGATTGTGAAAACAGTCTTGAGTGGACGTTTTTATATTTTCATCCCTTTTTTTCATTTTTTATCATTAAAATTTCGCAGCTTATTGTCTTTCTTGCGATCCGCTGGAAAATTTATTTTCCTGTTAAAATATTGAATTAAAAGTTTGCATTGCAAACAATCATCTTGATATTTCGGTCCTGCTTAATTCTCTTCAGTTTGCATACTGCACTTATCATAAAGTATCATTTTAATGCAATTTTCAATTTGATATGTTCAATTTGCGTGGCTGACATGTTGATATATGCATTTTTTTAACGGATGCGTGAACACATGTGAGTGTTTATAGTAAAGTACAAATCGGTAAAAACGACAAATTTATTATTTCGAAAAATGCAAATTCATTATATTTCTTCTCCGTCAGTCTGCCGGAGGAATTATTTTGCCAAAATGCGTTCAGTGTGTAATTATTATTCGTACG
Organism: Nemotelus pantherinus; assembly: GCA_963978885.1. Lineage (NCBI taxonomy): Eukaryota > Metazoa > Arthropoda > Insecta > Diptera > Stratiomyidae > Nemotelus > Nemotelus pantherinus. The sequence goes on along the minus strand of OZ022264.1, from coordinate 5,745,088 downwards.
ATTATTATCGTTGCAGGAGGGGTGATCCTTTCAGCATCCCTTGCATCCGTGAAATAACTAAAAATAACCTGAAGAACGAAATGTGGTTCCGTCACCTTGTGTGCCTTTTATTTTGTTGTGAGTGAACTGCTGCCATCGGATTATATGCATACATATAATTTTGCACGAACAGCTGTTCCATGGTACTCGGTCTTTTCTTTTCGAAGCGATCTCCTGTGCAGTACATTTTTTTGGCCTGTGTGCTTGTGTGCATGTTTGTTGTTTTAATGCTTGCAAAAACGCAGTCTTGAAAGCGACGTTGTCCTGAAGGTGCATGGTGAGTGCAAAATTGTGTGTATGGAAGATTCACCAAAACGTGATGTAGAACGCAATGAGCGTATAAAATGTGAAACGGGGGCTCACCTTCGATTTTCATCGAAATCGTACCTAGAATACCTTACAAAATGAGGGTTCCGTTAAATGCACAGACCAAATGTTATTATATGGGTGCGTACAGTGATGCGCATGGCATTTTTGACGTGAAGGTAAATCTAACGAGTGTAATTGAATCACTGAATTAGTCGATACGTTATTGGTGAGCTTCAAGCTGCTCTTGTGATCAAAGTTGAAGGTGACTTTTGTTAAAAAATGGATAATTTTTATTTACGAGGGTTGGTCAAAAAGTAATGATAATCAATGTAAGCAAAGGTGGTAACTTAAAAAAATTTTAACTTAAAAAGAACTATTTTTCAACATAGTCTCCTAACAAGTTAGCACATTTAGTTCATCTTTTTTTCCAAAACCATTTTTTTTTGTCTTTACTCTCCCAAATTGCAGCCATCGCAACTACGGCCTTGTGAACCGGTGCGTTGTCTTGATGAAACTGTACTCCGGCTCGCAGTTTGCCGCGTCTTTTTTCCGCAGTAGCCTCCCGCAGTCTTCTTATTTGGTATTCGTAGTAAGAGCCTAATATAGCGGTTTACTTTTCCCAATATCCCACTGTAATATTTCCTTCAGCGTCCTAAAAAACTGATGCATAACCTTCCCTGCACCTTGAATTTCTTTGGCATCGGTGAAGAGGGTCGCTTCCAGGTCATTGATTGTTATTTGGTTTCTTGATCAAAATGGTGGATCCAGGTCTCGTCCATGGTTACGAAACGTGACAATAACTTCTCCAGATCTGCCTGGAACTTTTTGAGATTCACCTTCGAAATATCGACTCGTTTCTCATTTTGCTCGTCGTTTAACAATCTCGACACCCAACGCGCAGAGAGAGTAAAGAGAAAAAAAAAACATATTTCCTAAAGCGACTATGGAATTATGAGCTGTGCCTGTTTTGGCTTAAGGCTCGAAGTTCTAGTCTGTAAGGATTAAATTATAAGAGGTTCGATTGTAACTGAGCTTTAATTGCTGAGTTTATGTAGCTGTTAAGGAACGAGAGAAGACGAGAGTCGGTTCGTGTGTAGTGAAACATTCAAGGAATGAGAAATGTAGGAAGTGCAATAATGCTTTGGATTTGTGAAAAAAAAACAAAAAAGTTTACTGGGAATTACATGAATGATGAGTGAGCTATAACTGCCCATGAGCTATTCATGAAGTCTATGATCGTTAAGATCCAGGTCTTGAATGAAGCGATTGAATGATAGGGTTTGGGTGCTCTGAGGCACGACGGATTGCGTTGTTACTTAATTGGAGCAGATGAGAGGAAAAAGGCTTGATTTTTGATTTTTGGTAGAGGACGCTTTTCCTGTAACAGTTTCGATTGGACCGAAAATGAAGAGAAGTAACATTTCGAAGGACACGGCGTTCGAATCTCGCCATATTCTCAAGTTGACTTGAAGGTGTCGGAAGCTAGATGGGGGCACCATAGGTGAGCATTGGTCTAATTAGTTACTCATAAGCAATACTTTTCATTCTAGAGAGTATAATGGTATTTGGCCTGATGATACAGCGTATGAGGTGATATACTATGGCCACTTTGCTAAGACTTGCTTGAATATGGCGACTAGAGCTCCAGCGCGGGGCTAACTTTATGCCGACGTATTTCACAGATTCTGTAGGAGTAATTGTTTGGCCATTAATAATGATTTTTGAGTTCTTGATATCTTTCATTCTTTTCTTGAAATCCTTGTGAGAGCTTCTGAAAAGTATCAGCTAACTTTTGGTGGCATTTATCTGCAAGCCATATTTTGCATAATATGCAACCAGCTGATTTGGCGTAATTTTGTAACACCGTTGTTACAATGCGTGGATTATGATGCGAGTACAAGAAGAGGAGGTCGTCTGCGTGAAGATTAAACTACATCAAACTGGAAGGGCTCGAAATACAATAAAGAGCTAAGGAAATTTAAAAAAGAAACACTTCTGCAAAAGTCTCAATAGCATACCAGACATTGCTAGGATGGTGAAAGCTCTGTCCAAAGGCCACTAAGGCCATACAGGACTACTGAGAACTCCAAATGTGAGAGAGACATTTGAGATACCTGGGATGTCTGCCGTCAAAACATTAAATAAAATTGATCCGAGAATGGAGCCTTGAGGTACACCTGATTCGGTTGGAAATTCGTCAGAGAGAGTCCCATTGTAGGCGACGAAAGCCTTTCTGCCGCTAAGAAAATTATCAAATATTTTGATTAACCATGTTGGGAAACCGAAATTGATTATTTTAAACAGGAGTCCTTCAATCCAAATGGAGTCGAAGGCCTTCTGGAGATGAATTAGACATGCACTCAAAACCTTTTTGTTTTCTATGCTTTCCTCAACAGCATAGTTGAGAGTTTTTGGCTTTAAAGCCGAATTGCCTTTCGGGTGTGATATGGTTGATATCTATGGTGTTATTTAGGTGCTTTTGAATTTAAGGTTTATCCTTCCGATAATAATGTAGAGAAAAGCCTCTCAAAATTTGAGAGAAATTGGCCAATAACTTTTTGAGTTACAACACAAGCAGTTTTTAAAAATACAGTTTCGAGATAAACGCGTTTAAAGTTTAAGTACATTATGACTCTGTACTCCGGCGCGCTCGATTGTATTACCTATAACTTCGTAAACATTAAAAAACAAAAAAAATTCTCTCGTCAGTACACGGTCAACATACTATATTTTCAAATTATGAGGGGACAAAATAAATCGATTTTTTGAAATTTTTACATGGCCTTCTCCCCTTAATGCCATTAATGTAGACATTTGATTACATTTTAATATATTCAGTGCAAAGGAAATCATAGAGTACCACTCGCTCAAAGTATAATAATCATATTCCAAATGGTGACAATCAGCAAGCGATTCAATTACACTGAACATTCAAATTCAAGTCATTAGCAAATAGAAGACAGAGAGAATGAACGAAGGAACAAACGGACCAAGTATCGAACCTTGAGCAACTCCACAAAGAGGGCAGAATGGGAAAGCGATACAGATACCAGAAGCAGAAACATACGACGACACCCAGGATAAGAGAAGGTCATATACCATATAAGCTTCGACCTTCGCAAGAAGAAGGTCATATACCCTATACTCTATAGCCCTCGACCTTCGCAACAAAGTCGAAAATCTTTGCAAATTCGAAATATCACATTAACTTGGTTCTTTTAGTATAAGACTAAAGCGCCCAAATTAGTAAAAGTAAAAAGGTTAGTTGCATCTGCAAGATGTGCCTGGAGATGCCGCTGGAGAAAATAAAAGGTCCAAAAATTAACTTTATTCAGAGTTGGAGCATTGAAATTAATTTAAGTGTGTATCCACTAATACGAACTATTTTTTCAAGATTTGGTGGTGCTCAAGAAATAAAACACATTCATATTTTTTGATATGAATACATTAGATCAATTCATTCTTTTATGACGGAGGTTATTAAATCCAAGAGTTGGCTGTACAAAACACTTAAATTTTTGTAAATATGTATCATAAGGTTTTTCAAAATATTATTTTAAAGATATTGACACACCCAAAGCAATATATTCTACTATATGCTTCAATAAGGAAGGTTCCCAACGCCAGCTGTCGCTCATATCATGAAGAAGATTTTCTTTCACCAGTCATTGCCATCTTTTGATAGAATAAATATCAAGTATCTGCGTCAATTAGTTTGTGTTTGGCAGCCATTGTAAGCGAGTAAATTTTGGTGTTTCAATAAAATGCATAAAGTCAAATTTCGTGCACTGATTATAAGCACTACTATTTGAGAAAGAAAAAAAGCGAAGGAAATCAAGGAAAAGCTCTGGGGCATCTGTTTCGTCAGATAAATGGTCAGAAATTGGTTTGCAGGATTTATATAACCAGCACGAGTACCAAACAACCTTCACATCGCTCAAAGGAGGCAGTCCTTCCAGAAAACATTGACAACTCCATTGTATCGTATTGTATGACCGTAAAGAGAAAGTGCGCGATATAACTAAGGCCGTGGGCATATTAGATGGCTGTTTATTTCCAATTTCGCATGAGCATTTGGGTATGAAAAAGATGAGTGCCGCATTTACTCACAGTGAACCAAAAGGATTTCCAAAGTGGACCAAAAGGATTTTTTCGTCGATTCATAACGAAGACCGAAACGTGGATCCACTACTACACTCCACAGTCCATAGCGGGCAGGCCAAGGCCAATCAAAATGTCCAAAAACGCGAAAATCAGCTGGAAAGAACTTGACCAGCATTTTTTTTGGGATGCACACGGAATAATATTCATAGACTATCTTAAATAGGAAAGAACGATCACTGGGGAATATTATGTTGAGTTATTGGATCGTTTGACCAAGGAGATCAAGAAAAAACGACCTCATTTGGCAATTAAAAAAGTGTTCTTTCATCTAACTTCAGTGGAAGCAACGGTAAAACTGAATGAGTTGCGATACGAATTGGTTCCTCACCCACCATATTTTCCAGAACTATTGGCTGTTTGCAAACTTGACGATATGGCTCCAGGGAATGAGATTTTTGTCAGATGATGAAGTTAAAACGGAAACTGAAGCCTATTCTGAAGGACTTTCTTCAGAACATTATTCGAAAGACATCAAATTGTTGGACCAAGTGCGTTAATTTAGATGGAAAATATACTGAAGAATAAAATCAATATTGCATAGAAAAATTGTTTTTTTTCCTGATTGGGTACCTTCCTCATTGAAGCATGTAGTATATTATAATGTTTCATTCAAGTTTTACTTACACGAAAACGTTTATGTGTTTACAAATACGCTTACATACTGATTCGCAATCAAATTTGGTTAATGATGACTTACCTGAAAGAAAAACAAAGAATATTAGTTAGTTTGACATATTTTTCCCACAACGAATTCAATTTTATAATTCTTAAGACATAAAGTTAATTCGTATAAAAAACAATGTGTACAGTATTTTGTGCGTTGCACTCTCAAATAACGGAAGGATTTTACACCTTACCAGAGGATTAAACAATTTGACAAGATTTACTAACGGTAACGAGGTGATTCTATCTCAAATCAAGTACTTACTAGTACTGATCCAACTGTGTTAAAATATTGTAGCACGCTTCTATTCAATCGCATTCAAAAAGGTCCAAATCATATCAGCATGCGCCATAAACAACGGTGCAGCGCTAATCTTGATATTGAACTTGAAGATAAAAAACAACCACCACAAGGGCTGCTTGGTATCAAGTCGGCATCAAGTTAGATTAGCTCAGTATTAAGTGAGCACTCATTCGACCAAACTCATTGAACACTTTCAGAATGAATATTTAATGCATCTTTTGATTGTCCAAAGACGCGTGTGCTCATGAGTCACTAGCCTCATCTGCATCGATTTAACCACGGATTTCATACATGTTTCGTAAATAGGCAGAAGATCTTTCACTAAGAATAAGATCAGCTTACTTGTATCCATCCATGCTAAGACTCTCAGCACGCTCCAACATGCTCAAGAACGATTCGAGGCTTCTAAGCCGAGCTTCTTGTGGCTAATAAAAACCGGAATAACAAACAAAACAATGACCCATAGGTATATTGCGCAACGAATAGGCGCAAATGATTCATCATTTAAGAACATACAGTTTTGATTGCACCATTGATTTCAAGAGTTTAAATGTGAAATTCGAATGGAAAGACCTGTGCAGATTACATTCTTTGCGAAACAGACTATGATTCATGTGAACCTTACAATCGATAAGATCAGCCTTAAAGATACACATTCTCGCAAATTGAAAACCTACAAAAACAAACTGGCCTGTGATTTCAAACCCCTAAGTTCCAGTTTCGAATCATTTCATCATTATCGTAGTTGACGATTTCACAGTTTTTTGTTCGTACGCGACCTAGAATAAATATTTTCATGAAATCCCCGAAGTTTACAGTCATCTATAAACAATGAATGAGTAATTTTCTTTTTGACAGGCAGTAAACAATAGCATCGATAATTACTTTCTTAAAATTCGATAACTGAGTAAACAATATCCATAGATGCACAATTCACTGTTATCGCGATCGAAATTTGCTCGAAATGCATATACTAATATGGAGCGATTATTAGATTATAAAATATAGGAGCCATTATTGCGAAAATAGAAACCAGACAATAATCTCCCATAGAAATATTTTTAGAAAATTAAATGAATTGTTTACAAAAACAATTGGTGACATAAAAACTGAGGTCAGACGTAAATGAGAAGATAAGGCACACCTGGTTTAGTTGGCAATCAGTTCGATTTTTCATAGAGCCATCGTCATGTGGGTCATTGTTCGAGACAATTACTTTTGAAAAAATCAACAATGCGTCTATGTTTAGCCCAAGAAAGAAAGACTTGAACCAACCATACTCGATCTAAGATTCTTTTGACCAACTCTGAACCCATGTCTTCGAAATTCTTCGCCGTTCTATACATCTACTATTCAAACCCAGAAGTAACTTTTCAAAGTTAGTCGGTCAGGTACTGCGCAGGTGAGAATTGCATCTTGCTCAATAGCACGCAACCTGAGCGATGCGTAACAAAACGATTCGTTCTCTTTTTCCAAAAGGAATGTCGCAAATGAAAATCACTCAAGTAGATCGGTAACGAATACCGGTGATCGAGTGCGCATTCAGGTAGTAACGAAACATACGCAATAACAAGAAAACATAAAATCCAGTGAAGTGATTCCCACAGAGTGATTTCGACTCTGTCATTCAAGTTTCTAAGCTCAAGTTATTGTATGATTTTTGTTGCAGAAATTGTAACTTGGAATTTCGTGCTGCTCCGGTACGACGGAGTGAAACCTGCACATGATTATCTTTTAATCCGGTCTATTGCGCTATGTCATCGTTCTTGAGGTTTTGCCTACTTCCTTTTCCTCGAGAAGATAAATATAATGTTTGGAGCTTTTTTGGGGAGTGAAATATGCAACGTCATCGCAATTGAAGAATGTAGTCGAAAATTAGCAATTCTTTGGTTTTTGAGGTTTTAATTTGAACGATTAGTTCTGAAAGATTGCTTCTGTTCATTCAACGGCAGCGAGGATGACGGTGGGGAAAGATTGCAGAGTTCGAAAAATTTAATTTGGCAGAATACGAATGTCATGGCAATTTATTAATATTGTCTTTTAGACTAATACGTATTGTGTGGAAAATAACTTTTTGTTATTTGTCGTATTTTTCCTTGCACTGACGGCATTTAGGTTATTCGTGAGAAGAAGAAGGTCCAGTATTTTCGGTTTAAACTATGACATTAAACTTTTAATTCTGTAAACATCCCAACAGTTTGAGATTATTCTGTAATCACGAGGCAAATAAAGATTTATCAAAATATCTAAATCGAGATATAATTTTACAATGTGGATAAGCAACCTAAGAATCAAGTTTGTCTATTCGTTTCTAGTAAACATAGCATGGAAAAATATTTTATTTGAAAGGTCAGTTTTTCTTTTAGTAGCTAGATACATACATATATATATATATATATATATATATATATATATATATATATATATATATATATATAACGGGGGTTAGCATGAGTTAAGAAAATATCCATTACCTGACTCAATCAAACGAGTGAAGAAGGTATTGAAAAAATGTAAGAGGCAGGTGAGAGGAAAATTAATTAACTGAGAGTTCTGAATCCACCGCTGATTCATAAAGAAGGAAATTAATTCAGGAAAGAAGTCATGGTCAAAAATGTATCAACAAGAAAGATTGTTAAATGACTCTTATCTTCGAAATAAGACGCAGTACGTTAATTTTCAGGATATCCTATCCAAAAAAAATGAAGTTTTATCAGGTGTTCCACAAGGTAGTCACTTGGGGCCCCTTTTATTCAATATTTTCGTATCGGATCTTTCTGAAGTTTTAGGAGACATCCCTCACCTATTTTATGCAGATGATGTGAAAATGTATTTACAATTTTAAATTGAAATCTGACTCAGTTTTCCTTCAATCGAAACTGCTTTTTCTTGAGCAGTGATGCAAACAAAATAATCTCGACATTAATGTCAGCAAACGTCAAGTCATTAGTTTTTCCCGCAAAACCAGCATTATAAATTTTGATTACCGCCTCAATAATGTTGCAATCAATAATGTTGACAATGTCATCAACCTCGGGGTTACTTTGGATAAAAAGCTGCGTTTTAATTTACACTATGACAAAGTCTTAAGCAAGGCTAATAAGCAGCTTGGACTCATCAAAAGACGTGCGAAGGAATTCAAAAACCTATGGGACATAGCTTTAGTTCGGCCATTGCTCGAATATGCATGTATTGTCTGGCACCCTACCTTTGATATCCATAGCGATAGGCTCCAATCGGTGCAGAAGCAGTTCTTGCTATTTGCGTTGAGAGATCTGTATATCCTTACGAATTTGATAATCTACCTTCATACAGATGCAGGCTAAATCTCTTAAATCTATCAAGTCTATCTTCGCGGAGGATAATCATATGCTCCTGCTTTACTTTTGATGTTATTAGGGGCTTGATCAATGTTGTGTCCCTGTCCAATAAGATCACCTTCAACGAATCAGTAAGGCAGACGAGGCACACACGTTTACTCAATGAATACCGACACCACACAGTTTACGCCAACAATGAGCCAATCAATAGATGTTGCAAAATATTCAATAGCTTCTCAAACACTATTCCCCAACCATTTCCCGACCTAGGTTTAAAACTGATTAAGGTGCTCACGTCATGAATGCCCTATCCGATTCCCTACCAAAGATAGTTATACGAGTATTTTTAAAATTCGTTCATTATTGTTTATTGTACAAATTTATATAAATTATTAAATATTAATTGTAAGTGTTTTTTTTACGCTTTGTTTGGTTGAAATAAATAAATAATAATAATAATGATTGTGGATGAATGCAAAGGTCTAGGATAGATTAGTAAAAGGACTGTCAAGAGCAGAAAAGAGATGATAGAGCGACTTGCAAAAGTGACAAGAGTAGAGGAAGATGAGCTGGTTGTATCATGTGATGCCAAGGCTTTATTCTCGAGCGATCCGGTAAACCCAAAATTAGTTTTGGAAGATTGGCTGTTAGAGGAAGACCAACCCCGGACTTGAAGAAAAAAACTTGAAATGTGTGAACTTTTTGCTTCTTACTTTTCCTCTTTCTTCTCACAACAATGCCCTCCTCCTTCCCAAAATCTTATATCTCCATCTTCTCCTGAATTGCATTCGTTTCGGATAAACCCTTTAGAAATTCTGTTGAACGATATATACGCCAATACCGGTAGTAATTCCGACGGTATTTCAAATATCCTGGCAAATCTTTTTCATCATCTTCATGCACCCCTCTTTCTATCTTGTTCAACATATGTAAGTTTGACTTCTGGCTCTTTCCTTTCTCTCTGGAAAATTGGCAATATCTTCCTTATACATAAAGCTGGTTATCGTACATGCATCTCAAACTACAGTCCCATTTCTCTTCTTCCTTGTTTTAGAAAGATCTTTGAGAAAGTAGTCTACAAGCTAGTCTACTCCTTTATCCAGTCTACCTTAGCTCATGAGTAGCATGGTTTTGTCAAAAGTAAATTCACATTAACCAACTTTCTTTCCTTCACACACATGGTCGCATCCGCTCTTGACCATCAAAAGCAGGTCGATGTACTATATACTGACTTCTCCAAAGCCTTTGATTCTGTCAACCATAACCCCCTTCTTCAAAAGCTAAGAAACGGTGGCATAGCTGGTCCTCTTCTTTCCTGTTCTAACTTGCAACTTCTACAGCTATGGTCGTACCTGTTTTGTAACTGTTAATTCCTGTTCTTCAATTCCCTTTTATTCTGTATCAAGTGTTCCGCAAGGGTATATTTCTGGTTCTCTTCTCTTTCTTTTGTTCATAAACGATCTCCCTCCTTTAATCCAATCTTCTTGTGTTTTATATGCCGACGATTTCAAGACGTTTCGAGAGATCGAGTTACAAATGACTGTACGCTTTTATAAAATAAACTTGGTGCGGTGCCAATATCGCAAAATCTCACAAAATTTATTTTACCTTTAAAATGTCACATTTAATGTTCTCTTATTCTATTTCGGGCTCTCCTCTTAATGTTGTTGATAATTTTAGAGATCTTAGTGTAATATTTGATCCAAACCTTAAATTTGATAAGCATATTTCATATATTACTGCCAGGGCATCTTAACTATCAGGTTTTATTATTAGATCCTCTTTCCACCAGTGTACACCTTTTTCTCTCCTTTGTGCATAGTGTCCTTTAATATTGCTGTCAAGTATGGTGTCCTCATTATGTCTACTTAAATACTGCGTTGGAGTCTGTTCAACGTAGATTTACCCGTACTTTATTTTCGGAAACTTCTATTAGTTTTAATCTGGAATTCAATATTATCCAAAATCAATTTTCAGTGGATTCTTTTTTTTTTCATTTCAAAACAAATTGGTAAAAAATTTACTGATCATATCAAAACTAAAATTAACCTCTCCCATATTTACCTCAGTAAGGCTCTTCACTACGATCAAATTATCCTATTTAATACAGCAGAAAAAAGCTTAATAAGTGTAGATGTGAAGTACACTGAGTGCAACAAGTAATGTAGTGCATTGCGATTCGAGCGTCTAATAGCCCGTTCACACTAGACTCTAAATCAGGCGATTTCGATCAGCTGATCGCTTTAGAGCTAAATCAACTTAAATCTACCTGATTACCCATACATTTTTTTCGGCTTCTGACCGAGTTAATCAAGTAGATTTAGAGTTAGTTAATCAAGTACAAATCAGGTTCTATTGTGAATTTTTCCCGGCTGAATTGTTCTCAGAGCGCGCTGAATTCCATCCGTGAGAGGCACGGTAGATTTGAAGGAAATGTCATTCGAATTTCGGTCTAAAATAAAGAAAACTGAACAAAAACGGAAAATTTGAGTTGTACAAAATGAATAGATCATGCTCTTGCATGTTTCTGCACTATTTTCAACAACTTTCACGCAAAAAAAATTGTACACTTAAATTCGAATGACATTTCTCTCTCTAAATCTCCTCATTCTAAATCACGTCGGCTAGTGTGAACGCTTACCTGATTAACTTGACAGATTCTAAATCTACCTGATTTAGAAGTGTAGTGTGAACGGCTTATAAGCCGATCGTCTTGTAGCAACAAAAACCGGAATGATTGAATATAGCGCAACGAATAGATGCAAATGATTCATCATTTAAGAACATACATTGATCTCAAGAGTTTAAATGGGAAATTCGTATGGAAAGACCCGAGCAGTTTACATTCGTTGTGAAACAGATTATGATTCATATGGACCTTCCTTAGTATCGATAAGATCAGCCGTAGAATTAGGCATTCTCACATATTGAAAATCTACAAAAAAAATCACCTGCGCAAGTGATTTCAAGCCTCTACCATTATCATATATAGTTAACGATTTTACAATTTTATATAGTGCACCACTGTGCACGATTCGTAGAAAACTGTCTAAAACTCACGCAAAAGGTATGGATTCAACTGTTTTCTTAGAACAATTAAAGTTAACTTAGTTTCTATTGAAAGGCGATAAGCCTCCAACAGGTCTCCAGGTTTAAATCAGGAGATCTAAAAGGCCATCTTAGTATCCTGGAGGACACCAGACCCATAATGGTAGTGCTGAACCTCAGGGATCAAATAAAGATTAGGACAACTTTCAATAAAAAAGCTCAAGGTCACAATACCATTAAGGAACAAATAAGAGAATGGTCCAGTCCCTTCGCAGAAAGGGACGCCAATATGGTATGCGGACGGCTCGTAACTATTTATTCTACTGTCGACTTTCTGCATCTAAAACCACATTGATATTAACCAAGAAATTTTTCAGCGTAATTGAAAATCCTAAATTCCAATGGCCCAAACACACATATGACGAATGTTTTGTGAAGACATGTTTGGCAAGGCATAGGGTAAAGATGGCTTATCTTATGAAATTATATCGCACCATGCAGAAGGGTGTGAAGTTTAAGTACGCAGATATACATATCGTGTAGGTAGGTAGCATTTTTTCTGTTCAGAAATTTTTTTCACAAATTTTCAAACAGTATACCTTGTACCCATCCGTACCCATGCATCTTGTCCGGTATGATGTATCTTGTTCATGATTTCGTAGGCAATCCAAATCGATTTGTAAATGTCATCGGAGCTGTCACCAGAGCTTTTTTCAAATCCCTTTGACTCGATACCTAAAACTGACAAAATTTCGAGCGACCCCGAACTAAAGCGAGCGTAGAAGGTGCCTTCATAAAGCACGTGGGTGCCGGCGAGGAAACCATACACACTCTCGTGCTTGTCATGTCTTGGCAAGTGTGTGAATGGAGAAAAACAGGCGAGAGTCGACGAGAAAACTATCCACACTTTCGTTTTCGGCTATACTTGTCATGCCTCGGCAAGAGAATGGATCAGGCTTAATATATTTGTCAACAACTTATATTACGCATTAAGTAGTGAAAGCCGTTGTAGTTTTAACACCGTTTTTTGTCTCCCTTCTTGTGAATGGCACATACAAGGTTTTTTCGCCATTCATCTGATATCGTTTGTTGTTCCCATATATTTAAAACCAGCCTAGGGACTGCCTTTAAAACATATATTCCACTTGTTTTCAAGAGTTCCGCAGGGATCCCATCGATACTAGCTACTTTGTTAGATTTCAAGCCATCGCTGGCCTGTCGGACTTCATTTTGAGTGGGAGGGCTCTTTAAGAGACTTCATTTAATAGGCGATAGAACGGTTTTAATTGTAGTACTGCCATATTTGGTGATCAAACAATTTTTGGCCTCATGAAGTTTAGAAAATAGATACATAAAAAAATTAATGCTTTCTCGATGTGCCTGAGGCCTATATTGGTCAAAGACAAAAAGTTACGTTCAATGAAGAGTCATGATTGCCATTTTTTGGCCGAATATTTAGAGATTAGACGACATTTATTTTAAACAGGATGGAATATTTATCAGTTCTCTAACAATCGGTCCTTGAGCAAGTTCAATAATTGGGGGTGCAGCTTTTTTAGTGATGTTGCTTGGCTTTTTTGAAGTTGCATTTCGATGCCATTGGATTTCTTGTATGGAGTGGTGTTCAAGAAGGGTTTTGGGGATAATATAGGAGCGATTCAAATATCGGGTTATGATATTGATCAAACTATTTGTAAAAAAAGGGCCGTAAACGAACGAATATCTATGCTTCGACAGTTGGTAAGTTGGGATATTACAAAGCCAGCCGAGGTAACCATTTCAATGAAATTATGTTTAACAACTAATCGGAGGGTTTTCTCATTTTAATGAGTCAGCTAACTTAGTAAAATATTAAACATTGCTTTTTTTATATATATATTTACAAAGAGGCTGACACTCTACCAATACCCAAATACCGATAATTTATCTAATCTGCCTGCGAGAAGCTAAGAAGAAAAGTTGTCCCATTGTTGACCACATTGAATCTGAGGTCGCAAATAGAGAAAGGTCGCCGGCTACTAACGCATAAAGTCCCCGGTTTGAATCTGACCATGGTCACACACTGAGCTTTGACTTAACCTAGTTTTGAGTAGGAATGAGGATTAAAATGAGGAACGGAACTTATCTCCACACACTTGTGAACATTAGGCTAGTATACAAACCGGATTGACTTGGGACTGACTTGACTTGAAACGGATTGAAATGACAATTCAAAGTAGGTTTTCGATGCGACTAGATTCACCGAATAAGATTCACCCAGTTTTACAATGATGAAGTATATCGCATCGGAAAGGTACATATACAAACAAAACTCAAGTGGGTTTCGAGTTTTTCCATCCTCAATCCCTCGATGTGGGTCTTTCAACGGCAAAGTCAGTCCAATCCGGAAAAAGTCAGTCCGATCCGGAAAAAGTCAGTCTGATCGGATCGACTTTTCCTAAATCAATCCAGTACGCGTATACAACATGGTTTGACTAATCCTAATCCACTTTGAAACCACATTGTATACTAGGCTATTGAGCGTGAAAAAAAGGACTCATGAGACTGGTAATACATTAACGATGGATTGAATTGTCTAACAAACTTCATCGCCCAGTTTTAGTGAAAGAGCTTTTCTTGTTTCTCAAAGGAGACCGATTAATTAACTATCCACCCTTTGATATAAAATTCATCTTGTTAACTGAATACAAGAAAGTAACCTCAGATAACATTGGCTGATAAGAATATTACAATTTTGCTAATCTATCGATTTTAATAAAATGAAATGCCGTAGAATTTATTTCTTTTTTAAATATATGTACGATGGTTGATCCAAAAGTAATGATAATCAATATAAACCAAGGTCATTAAACTTAAAAAAAAATATTTATTTTCCAACATAGACCCTTAAAAAATTATTACATTTAGTCAATCTTTTTCACAGACCCAAGATACCCTTAGAAAAAAATGATTTTTCTCTACTCTCACAAAACGCCTCAAAAGTCGCCTTCACTTCACTATCATCTTCAAGTTTTTTGCCTCGCAGGTGTTCCTTGAGTCGAGCAGAGAGTTAGAGGTCACTGGGAGCTAGATCTGGTGAAAAGGGCGAATGTTCAAGCAGTTCGAATCCTGTTTCTTGAATTGCAGCCAGCGCAACTGCGGCCTTGTGTATTATCCGGTGTGTTGTCTTGATGAAACAGCACTCCGGCTCGCAGTTTGCCGCGTCTATTTTTCTTAATAGGCTCTCGCAATCTTCTTATTTAGCCTGCGTAGTAAGAGCCTGATATAGTGGCTCCCTTTTTCCAATATGCCACCATAATAATTCCTTCAGCGTCCCAACAAATTCATGCATAACCTTCCCCGCGGAACTGGACACTTTTAAATCCTTCGGCGTTGGTAAAGAGGGTCACTTCCATGTCATCGATTGCAGTTTGGTTTCTGGATCAAAATGGAGGCTACAGGTCCCGTCCATGGTTCGGAAACGTGACAAAAATTCTCCTGATCTGCCTAGAACTTTTCGAGATTCACCCTTGAAATGTCGACTCGTTTCTTCTTTTGCTCGTTGAAGAATATTCTCGGCATCCAACGCGCAGATAACTTCGTTGTAAGTGATTCGTTGGCAACGATTTTTCGAACACTGCCATACGAGATCCTTGTGACCTTAGCTACATGCCTGATAAATTTAAATTTATTGATTATAAAGTCTGAATATTGTTTTTTATGAGTATAATTTAAATAGTTTAATTAAAAATATTGATTTGTGGTATCAATGATATGAACAATTCATTTTAAATCATTCAATATATTTCTATTTGTTTAATTAGTTTATTTTTTTTTAGAATTTTAAATGTTATTATAGGATTAACCACTCTATTGAATGATTACAGAATATTTATTCAATGGGATATTTATTGATGGCCCAGCGTGCAACGGTGGATTATGGAGGAGCAAAGTTCCCTCATGTTTCCACCAAATCGCTGTGTATGTCTTTGATAGAAATTTTTGGCAGACACCGGTACTTAATGGCAGCTCTAATTTCGCTTCTCTTCATTTTGATGTTCTCTCTTCGACTGTTCATATTCAAATGAATGTACCACCTCCCTGGAATCGTGGCCTAGTTATATGTTTTTTTTTATGCTAATTTAGTGGGTATATAGGTAGTAAAAATTTAATTTTTTAATTTTATGCGAACTGGAAATAGCCGATTATCTACTTTTGGATCAATTCTCGTCTTTGGAAGTCTCATCTGTGAGTTCTATGCCGAAAATATACGAGATATATTTAATTATTTATTATCATAAAATTCAAAATAGACTTTTAATTTTTCTGAAATCTCAATCTTCTCTCCAAACAGATACCGTATACCTTGAAGATAAAACAACATTTCGCAGTAATGGTTTCTTAAAAAATCAAAATTACCAAAAACCACTTATTCACACCTCTCAATTCTTGTCCTCGATTTCATCCGAATTAAAACTCTTCAGCACCTTCCCCACCCACGATTCAAGCATACTTGGAAAATAAAATATTCCCATGAAAAGAAAAACATATGGCCAGCCCTGTAAACAGATTTATTGAAAATTTTCTCAATGGAAACGGATACCATACGTCCTTCAGAAGGGCGCTTCTTTCATTCAAATTTTATGCAGTTTCCATTGATATATTCGAGGTAAACATTAGAATAGCACCTAGAGCGCCAGAGAGTCATAAAGGTGTTTCGAACATTTGGCAACCATATCGTAGAGATGTTTGACAGTACCTACTTCTGGACTTACCCAATATTTACGATAGGCAATGGCAAATGATGAAGTGGATGCGAAGCGCAACGGCGCCCTTAGACGCCCTACCAGGTAACGTTTCTAGTACTTATGCATGAGCGTGTTAAAAGAGACCAGATGTTTCCGTGGATTTTAAAATTTTCCCATCTAATTACAGTTTCCGATTGCTAACTTTCACAATAAGTGTCTTTCGTAAGGGATTGTTTATGATTATGGTTGGGAATTAGTGCTAAGTGTTGGGAAAGTTTGTAAATATACATGTGCACTTCTTACAAATCATTGATGCTGTTGAAATGAACATGAAAAAGAATTTCCGCAGCGGAAGAATCATTTGGAAATTGTGTGTTTATGTTTAAATTTGATAATTGAGTACCATCTGATTGAAGTACATTGAATTAGTATCTAATATCTTAAGACACTTTTAGTACTGCTAGAACATTATTTTCAGCGAATGTGCAATCATATAATTCTTTTTCTGGTTCATCGTTTGAAATTATTTTTCCAATAATTTTTTACAAAGTTAGTGTGATCCATGTTTGAAAACAAAAGACTATAGATTATCAAGAGAAAAAATTGTATTCGTGCTAGTTTTATTATTTTTCGATTTCAACGCAACCGCAAGTTCCGATGAAACTGCCTATGGGCATTAAGCACTACTTATTCCTTTAGCCGAACATGACATGTACAGGTGTGCTTCAGCTGCTCTATAAAAATTTAAATAATAAATTCGCCCGTGCTTTTACACGCACAGGTGTAATTCTCCAGGCAAGACCCAAGGTTATAATTATTACTGAATTGATGTCATTCGAACATCCGTTCATCTAAAACAAAATGTCTTATTCGTAGCACTTGCTTCGCTATACTAAAGAATATTGTCAAATCTTTATTAATGCTACAATTTAAATAGCACCTGGAAAACCAAGAAAATCATCTGTGCTTATAAAAAACGATAAAATCCAATGGTTTTAATTGTGCCCATATCCATATTGTATTCAACAGAAGCCAAAAAAAAAACAATCAAGCAAAGATAAAACAAAGCATATCAAAACATATCATACCGTACAAAAGCGAATTCATGTGAATGCAAGAAACCGTACTTAATTAAAACAAGTGATGTGGTTTGAAATAATTTGCAATCAACCAAACTTTCTTTGAGATATACAAAAGTCGGAGATGCAACAAGTAGAAAGTTTGCTTTTTTTCGCCAAATGCTTGTTGCTTTGCTAACTAAATGGGGCTTGCCCCAGGCTATTTGGCTTTACGGAAATACGATGTGAGCTGATACAACCAGAGCTTAACATTTTGCTTGAACCATAAAGTCTCTAAGACCATAAAATGCCTCGAGCTCAGTGGCACGAGCAGTTATGTTCTGGTTTGTTTTTTTTTGTTTTTGTGAATATAAAACCAACCGAATTCGGTGGACTTAGGAAATATATTTGATGAAAAAACTTTAAAGTGATTTATGGATGCATTGTTGGTGAGTTGTGTGTTGTGAGCTGAAAATGAGCGAATTTAAATGGATAAAATTAAAGCCTAAAGAATTTGATTGGATCCGCATTTGGTTTCTTTTTAATATGCTAGGATTCTAATCTGTCATTTTATTGAAAGAATACCGAATACTTTTAATAAAAAACACAAATAACAAATAAAAAAGAAACCAACATGTAGACTTGGTTTTTTATATTATTAGTCAAATGTATGGGATGGTTCTGCTTTTTAAAACAAACATCGCTAATAGCTTCTTAAAATTTATTACATCTGGCAGCACTTGCATTTGACAGGTGTGACAGTAAGCTTGAAATTTAAGTAAATGACGTTTAACTCGATTGAACATGGCGAATTTAATTCAAAAGAAATATCACTTGCGGGAAGTTTCATTACATTATTTTACTGCAGAAATGAATAGCAAACAGTCCATATTGACTATAACTTTGAAGAATGGTTTTGACGTGTTTAAAATGACATTTTCACACAGGTGACAAAGAGCTTGGAAACCACTAAAATAATGAAAGATGCTGAATTCGAGGCGTTACTTGATCAAGATTCAGCCCAAAAACAATGAGAATTAACTGCTGCATTAATTATTGCAAAACAACGGGTTTATAGAAATTAAATAGTAATATTAAATAGAAATTAAATAGTAATAGTTCAATAACAAGCACATAGAAACTAAATAGAAATTAAATAGTAATAGTTCAAAAACAAGCACATCGAGTACAACCTGATTACTGGAAATAGCGGGTTGTAAACCACACTTTCGAAAGCAAAAAAGAAGAGAAATAGGCGGGCACTTGGAAATACAACTTCGATCATCAGATTTAAGATATAGAGCAGCAGCAAGATATGAGCCCCTTAACGTTTGGACGAAAAAGAACCAGTAAAAATTCGATAAATCCCCTGAGGGTCAGAAGTAGTGGGGTCATTAAGAAAGCAACTGTCAAATTTTGAGTTGAAAAGCCAAGTCTGCCAACGAAATTTTTTTTATTAGTTCACAAGGCCTTTGGGGGTGATAGTTTGTCCAAGTAAGAAGTCTTTCAAGGAGGGTAGAGTCTGATGTCACCGACGAACCCCGCAGAAGACATGCGTCAACCTCCCGAATCGACGAAAATGTGGCACGTGTGCTGAGCTTCTATTTCATAGCAAAAACTCTACTGATGGCGAAAACAGCTGCTTATCGTTTGTAATGTAACCGAAGCTTGGAAAATAAAAAAGATGTGCGCCAAACTGGTCCCAAATATGTTATTACGAGTCTAGTACCATCACTTTTGGTATTACTAAAGCACACGTGAGAGCTCCGGTGCCAAGAACCCACGGGGATGTGTGAAAAGATCACATGATTCACAGAGTCAAAAGTTTTAGAAAAATCTTTATGCATTGCATCTACCTGCTTATACTGATCCAAGGCAGATGCAACAGCATTTAAGGCAAGTTGCCCAATGTACATCTGCCTTTTAGGAGCGCGGGTTGCTCTGGAACTAAATAAGAGTGGACAGAAGAGTAGTATCTATTGTAAACCACTCTTTCAATCAGTTACTGAAGCAAGAAAGGAGAGAAACGTGGTGATAATTAGATATACAAACAGCTTTGTGTGAGGGAAAAACATTTGTCGTTTTCTATATGGCAGGGATTAAGCCCGGAGTATTACTTAGATTGAGGATAATTGAACACACAAGGAAGAAAATGAAGACTTAGCTAGTATATTCGGAATACAATCGGGACCACAGTCAAGGTCAGTATGAAGGGAGCACATTAAGAAATCTGCTTTAGGAGGGTTTGTAAGAAAAGAGGATAATGTTGGAGAGAATTGAAGAAGGGAAGCAGTGGAAGAAGGAATAATTTGTTGCGAGAAGAAGGAAGGAAAATAGGGAGCAAAAAGCTCGGAAACACCTTGTGGGGTGGAAGCTGTAATATCGTTGTACTTCACTGAAAAAAATCCACATAGCGCCCAGAGCCATGTAACATAGCGCATTATTTATGGTCCCATACGCCATGTACATAGTACTCTGAGCCATGCAATATGGCTCCCAGCGCCATAATCTCAGAATCTACATAGCGCGTGGTCCCATGTTACATGGCGCAGCATTTATGGTGCCACACGCTATGCACATAGTGCCCTGAGCCATGCAGTATAGCTCCCAGCGCCATAATTACATGGCGCAGAAATTATGGCCTCACACGCCATATTACATAGTGCCATGAGCCATGTAATATGGCTCATGGCACTCCAATTATAACTCGCAGCCATACTGTGTGCGGGGATCTATAAATGTCAGCAAGTGATACTTGAGTATCGTCGATAGATCGACAACATTTTCAATCGGCTAAGGGCGCATATTATTGAATGGCTCCTTCGGCGACTCTAAATGCAGCCAGCGCCTGTTTGTTGCAAGCAAGTGACTTCTCCGTGTGCTCATATATGGTAAGTAGCACTGTTTTGACTGATTTGCTTCTTCAATGTACTATAGTCTTTCACGCCATGTACTATAGTCCTTCACGCCATGTACTATAGTCCTTCACGCCATGTACTATAGTCCTCTATGCCATACAGTATAGTCCTCCACGCCATACAGTATAGTCCTCCACGCCATGTGTTATAGCTCTCCACGCCATGCACTATAGCTCTCCACGCCATGTAATATAGTCCGCCACGCCATGTAAATGGCGTGGAAGACTATAGTACATGGCGTGTAGGCCTATGTACTTTTCGCCATGTATTATGGCGTGTGGAGCTATATTTTATCACAATCCCTAAATCGACTATGTACATGGCGCCAGAAGTCTATAAATTATGGCGTCTGGCGCCATGTGTTTTCTCAGTGTTCATACAGATGGGAATACCAGAGGAACTTTTTAAAAAAGGCGAACCAATTAACTTCATTTATTTCAAGTTTGCTTTACGAAAATCGAAATTCGAGACTTTAGCAATTGAGGGTGATTTCTAAAAAAAAAAGTGGAGGCTGGTGGAGATCAGGAGGTATATAAGGCTGTATTTACCGTGACAGAGCACTCAGGAACATTCAAGATCAAGGATTTCATTGTTGAATTTGGGAGAGTACAGAGTTGAGAAATGGAGCAGAGTGAGAGAAAAGAAGCGGTAAGCAGTGGTATGTTGTTACGATAGCTGAGAATGCATCATCCCATTTTACTGTTGGGAGGTTGAAATCTCCACATGAAAGTAGGAAATCAATAGCAAATTGAGTGTTAAGGTAATATTTGAGTGTTAAGATATATTTTATATTAGAGATCTCTTTCGTTTTATGCAACGAAAATTTGTAAGAGATCCCCTAGTAAATCTCAGAACGCTTGAAGACCAGAAGTCTCTGTTAAGTAGAACACCAGTGGCAGTAGTTACCGTTATTCTGAACAATACAATTTCTTAATTTTGCAGGTTTTCTGGTATTAACTGCTTACAAAGAGAGGCGGAGAGAAGCCAAGTTTGGATGCGTTGTATTCCTTGATTGTTTGTATTTTATGCAAAATGGTGGCGATGCGACAACTCTTGGTGGAAGAGCACAAGCAGGTCAGTGAATTTGAAGAAGTTTTTTTAAAGGTCCAGACTGAGCTGTTGTTGGAGCATGTTTCGATTATTGAAGTAGCTGGAAAGCTTCGCAAAATATTGATCATAGACGAAACACAAAAAAATGCTGAGGATTGAATCAGAATTTTGAAAGTAGGCAGGACAACACGAAGTACACCAGATTCGTCTGAATGAAATTGGTGGAAATCTATGTCATATATTGGTGGAAATCTATGACATATGTATAGGTGGCCCAGATCAGTGCACTGCTCTTCAACCGACGTCATTGTAAATTTTCGTTTCACCGTTACATCGTAAAAAGTACGATTATATTAAATTTTTAGTTTATCTAATATTTTTTAGTTAATCTAATATTTTTTAGTTAATCTAATATTTTTAGTTAATCTAATTATTTTTGATAAAGTCGATTGATATGAGTTGGCTTAATATTTTTCGACCACACAGTTCTATTTGACATTTGACATCAGAAATTCTAATTTAATATGCACATCAAACAAAAATTACTTATAGCACAGACATAATTCAAATCAGGGTCGTTATTATACAAATAATATATTTTTTACCCAATAGGTATAATATAATAGACTCTCAACGGTAACACTCATCCAATTTCCTCTCAAACACGCGAAAAGGTCACGTACCGGATTGTAATGCTAAGAAATTAGCACTGCATTTAAAACCGTGGGAAAGTCTCCAATACAGCAGGGTCTATGACAGTATGTATGTTTGTTGGATACAGATGTTATGTTGTTTTGGTTTCGAATGTTTGAATAAATTTTAGACCACGACATGCTGGCAGTGCAAGGTAACGTCATAAAAAGTTCGATAGATCTCTAAGCATTTATAGTACATAGTTACATGACTGCGAAAGTCATTCGATACTCGATTTATGTACCTACATATATACATACACACGTACGTACATCCATCGATAAACTGTGTGCAGCTAAATTAGATGGAACTATAAATGTTGATGCCTAGTATGATTGATTAATTGATACGGTGTTATGGGAAATCAAGTGTGAGAAGTTCTTGCTAATAAGTCGATTTCAAATCAAGAGATTACAAATAGATTCATTCAGATGGTTCAAATATTTGCTTTAATTTACTTCCACGGAAATACTAATTAGCATCAGTATCAAATCAAAATGTAATTCTTCCGAAATTGCAAGAATATATCTGAATATATCCATGCATAATTACTGTTAGTTAATTCATTCAATTCGGAAGTTTTACTTCTTCTTCACGCGACGTGCATACGTAGCTGAAAAGATATTTCGCACTCATAAATATTTTCGTTATGTCTCTTTTGCACAGCCAAAATATGCCTAAAAATTTCCAGTTTTGCAAAGCTTTACTACAGCCAAAGTCTTCTATGTCAGTATGAACCTGTACAGATACAGCTCACTCTCTCAGTTGAATCTTGGCTGGATCTATCTATTCATTGCTCAAACTATTTGTTTCGCAATTAATTGTATACAATCGCCGTATCCGCTGTACCGAGCATGGCGAAATCTCTGATTGTTGAAAAAGAAGCCATTGAACCTAATATATTACAGATGTATTTTTTAGGTCGCTGATGCTTTTGCACAACATTCAACTCGGACACAGAATGCGTTGCATTTTTAATTATGATGGTCAGGGTGGGGAGCAAAAAGAGCAGTAGTCAGCATCGCGATCAGAAAAAAAACTGGCATACACATTATCTAAACCTTTCTATTAAATACAGACCTATTTAGATTTGATTTCATGCAAATTTGATCTTTGAACAAAAACTTTTTCTCCATATTCCGACGAAAAGTCTCCACACGCCTTCCCATCTAAGTTTCTGTATCGTCGCTGCAACCAAAACTGGCCTTCAACTCGCTAGTATTTGAAGACTTTCGACTATTTTTAGAGGTTTTTTTTCAATCAGAGTTTTTGGTGGTTCGTTTATAATTTATAGGTAGTGTTTTTTTTTGTTCTCTTGTGGATTAGATACCAAAACCGGTTTAATGAAAATTTAGATCTGTATGAATTTTTGGCGTTGCTTCCCAGAAGAAATTATAAAATTTTGTGAAATAGGTTTTCGTCGTCAGTTGAGCGGAGTGGCATGAAAAATCGAATTAAATATTTAAAATATGCACATCGTTGATTGAAATTGATTGTTTTGAAAAACAATAGAGCTGTCGTATTTGAATGAATTTTCATTCATCAAAACTGAAACATCTGTTTGATTTGACAGATTTGTGTTGAATTAGTTCGATTTAGTGAAATTAATCATCAAAGGTTTGTTTGAATAAATTTTATTGTTTTTTCTTCGGCTGAACAGCTTGCTCAAATAAATTAATTTGCATCGTAATTCTGAGTCTGTAATACATGCTGCTTCCCACGCTTTTCGGAAGTTTTGCGAATATGTCAAAGCATGAATGAGCCGGTGTCGGGTTTTATAAATTTGCTTATCATTATATATTTGCGTAGGATTTTACAACAGTTTGAATCGCTTTTCGCCGAATTGATTGATACAAGCATTACCAATTTTGGCATGCAAGATAATTTAAAATTTTAAGTTTTCACTGGTATTGTTTTTTTTTATTTTATAAATTACGTTTGCTTTTAATGTTGAAGATCAATGTTTTAGAAACATGTTTTGGAGCATGGCGTCGTTTTTTTTAAATAATGCTCTAGTCCATTTGACACAGAGTAAATGTTTATTACCAATAAGCTATTCTTGAGTTTAAACAGAAGATATGAAAAAGTTTTTAAACATCTACTGTATAGTTAATTTTTGCCTTATTTTTTGTATTAAAATTTTGTGTAAATTCCCTTATAAGCCGTTCACACTACACTCTAAATCAGGCGATTTCGATCAGTTGATCGCTTTAGAGCTAAATCAACCTAAATCTACCTGATTAACCATAAATTTTACGCGGCGTCTGACAGTCGAAAGCTAACCTGATTTAGAGTTAAATTTACAGATTTACACTACAATTATACTCCTTAGAATAGGAATTAAATAGTAAGATATCAATCAATAATACCAATTCCGTTGATAGAAGCACAAATGATCTCAACCTGTATTTCGTAATATTATCAGATAATAGATTTTATCCCAAGTTAGTTTGTTAACATAATATACCAAAATTTCAAATTTTAAAACGTAAATTATTTATAGACATACCATACAATTGAAAGGAACTGTATCATTTAAATGAACCACAGTTGACATATATGTAGCTAAAATATTTTTGTCTGAAAGTTGGTAGAACTGTTTATATGCTCTCATGTTAATTTTAAGCGCGATCTGTTTTTCTGCGTATTTAATCATGAAAAAAGAAGTTGAGTAAAGAATGTGTTTGAATTTTTGATTTAGCACCGGAATTTCTTGTTTGGATCATAATGTTGGAGAAAACCTTATACGTAGGCAAGGATTTAAGTGATAATTGTTCAAAGAGGGTCGTACATCAGTTGACAAATTGTCGCGTGACCCTAAGAGATATGCACACCTGCAGGAAATAATGCATAGAATCCATTGTATGTCCGTAAAATGCTGATTTATTTTTATTAGTGGCAACCCTACCATTTATTTTAAAACAATTGCCAGCCCTTTGGAGAATAAAACCGTTACGGTAAATTTCCAGTTGTGTATTCGTATGGTCATTTTCCGTACATACTTTGAAAATTACTGTGGACAAAAATAATAGATAAACGTTAAAGTACTTACAATTTAAACAGTATTAAAACCAATGTTAATCAGTATTAAAACCGAATCAGTTTTGGTAGATTTAAGACTGTTCCTCCTTTTAACCTCTGCTCCTGCAATGAATCTTAAACAGAGGGTCCACCATTAGGATGGTGGACCCTCTGTTTAAGGTGGACCCATGATACTGCACGGTCGTCAGCATATTAACTATTGTCATTATTACCATTTTTAGTCTGACCCGTGATGTCCAAATTCATTAATGGTTAAATGCGTACCTATCCTCATGCATTTTTGTAAGCCCATTTTTCCGGGTCCATGCGAAGAATGCGCCTTTTTCACATTACTCCTAAGCAAGCGCTAGGTCCGAAAACGATTTCTGGTCATTGCAGAAAACGAATCCATACTTGATAGCCTATAAACCACAGCCCCGGCGATGCTCCCACATTGGGGGCTAACCTCAATGACAGGCACACTCACGGGCTGTTCAAGAGTGCGGGCTATACCTGTCCCCGTCGTACCGACGCCCGTTAGAAGGGGTCATCGACGGGCTGCAGCACGGCTTGTGCCAAAGTTTATTAATTTGCTTCGAAAAATATATCGCAGAACTATCGCTGAGCGAGATCGGTGTCGACTTGTTAAAAAGGTACTTGATAGTTAAGAAGGTACTTGATGTTAACCATCGAAAATTATCTATCCTCCTCAACTTTTTCTTAAATTCACCTCGCTTTCCTTCCCTCACTCAACTCTATTATTAGCTGTCATCACAAAAACAGTGAATTCATTTACTGCGGTTGTCAAGTGTTTTGGTCATAAAATAGTTTCGATATTGCAATTTAGATCGTTATTTGAATATTTCCTAAGGCATCGTTAGGTTAGACTAAACAATATAATTTTTTAATATAAATTACTCGTATGTACACTATCTGATTTGAATTGAAATCAAAAGCAGTAAAATCAAATCGGACTTAAACTCATCCGATAGCACTCATCGATACTGTTTTCCACAATAAATAATTCAGATAAAAAACACATAACACTAAAATAAATTAGCAAATTACGAATTCATTTTTTCTTATCTCAACTGATTAATTACTAAGTGCTTATAGATTACACATTGTTGGAACAAATAGCGAATTTTCCTTATTGCACCATATAAAACGTTGATTATCAAAATAGCTTGTGGTCAAAAATTACTCATGCGGAAAATATATGATGCTTATGTTTTTTCATTTGCAGATTGGACTATGTAAGTTCAGATTGGATTTCTTTGTGGAACCAAAATATTTTCGCCTATATTTAGATAGCTTCATCCAATAGCGTATCTTTTGACAAAATCAATCTGTAATAAACTCACTTAGGATTTCGCGTTACCAATTATTGGGGAATCACATTTATCCGTTGTTTTTGTTGATAATATGATAACAGATCCAAGAAGTAGTTCTTAAAATAATTTATGATGAAGTCTGATTGATATGTCTATCAATGATTGGCAGGTGCATAAGGAAATAAATTACATTTTTATCTCAAGTGAGTCATAAGAACGGTAAGTTCATTTGTCATTTTATCAAAAATTTGATGGCGCAGCAATTTACTTTTTATGCATTTTTTTTAATATGCTTGTATATAATAATAAAATATAATAAATCATAGCAACAAGTTTTGAAATATTCATGAATTAAATAAAATAAGTAAGTATTTATGTGACTAAAATATGCGATATATTTTTCTCAACGATATATTTTTTCTCCTGTCAGACAACCTGTACAGCAATATTGATCCCTCACACTGCTGAAAGCATTCAGGTATGTCTTATTACTTTGCTGTGAATTTTTGACCTCGGTCCCGCTCCTGTTTCAATCTCATAGAATGACCCAAAAGGGCAAGCAGGTCTTTCAAAAACGGATGGTGGCAAATTGCAGCAAGACATAAGCAGCGTTTAATGACTCCGGAAAAAGAGCAGAGCATATCAAGGCAGGTTAGAATAGAGCAGCTGTCAAAAGAAAGTCGAGCAAGTTAGAGCAATTGAGAGGCAATTCTCAAAATTGATTGATTGTCATATGTTCAACTTGTCAATTCACTAATAAAAAACTCTCATCCGCGTGTTAGCTCTTGTGGTGGAAGGTTGTAGCCGGAAAATTGCTGAGAAATTTGCTTTTCTCCGAAGGACGGTTTTTCTCTGAAATTGATAATACGTGTATCAACGTGTCTTAAACTGCGGTTTCGTGTTCGTTGCGTTGTTTTGAGTCACTTATGTGTTTGTGTTGTCTAGAGTAAAAATTTGAGGTCAAACCCACCATAAACGGGTGTTATCGTAAACCGATGGCTGATACGAATCGTCATAAGCCAACATAATCCTTGTCAAAAGGGATCTAGTATTTATAAAAAAAAAAAAAAAAAAAAAAAAAAACTACTTCAGCAACAATTTTTTGTTGAAAGTCGATTTCGTGATAATTGACAAAGAGCTGGTTTCTTGCCCGAGCTTGGTCTATCGAAAAAGGTGGAGCAGTTCAACTTAAGGTACTCTTAAACGAGCAATTAAAATTGACCAATTCGGAGCGATTCCGAACAATTTTGACGTCACCAAAATATGCGGCAACATTAGCAAAAGACGGTATGGATCAATTGTTGGTCAGCTCGTTGCTCAACAGCGGTTAGTGATGGAGCAATATTCAGCAATTCGACAATGACATCATACATGGACAATTCAGCTATCAATGAACATGAAATTTTAGCCGGTGCTTGAACATTTGTAATTATTCAAAATAAAGCGAAGAAAACAAACAGAAACAGGTAAATTTGGATGCGACCATATCTCGCCAGACGATTTCAAATCAGATTTGATTTGCACGGTTTCTGTTCAAAAATTTTCACAGAATGTCACGTAGTGGCTTTAAATTGACTTTGAAAAAAGTGGGCCCAATAATTGCAAAAAACATACGAATATGAGAGATCCGATTTCTGTGCCGACAAAACTCGTGATTACTCGCAGGTTTTTAGCTACAGGTGATTCGTTTAGATGTTTAATGTACCAGTTTCGAGTGTCCGATTCCTGCATTTGACGCTTCATCCAAAAAGTATGTAAAAAGTATGTATTACATAGAAATAAGGAATTGTGTGCATTAGCTAAATAGATTTACTAAATAAATTGGATCTCATTACGCAACTAAAAGTACGACCTCATAGCACAGTAAATGTTGAAGAATCAATTGATTAAACAAAACTTCATTCATTATTTTATAGATTACTGTATATGTCTTCAGTAGTTCTAACTGAAATTGCTCTGTATTGCTCCACTAATTGCTCCATTAGTTTTGACAATAGTCGTCGGGCAATTAATTGGTCTGAAAGTTGCTCGTGTAAGAGCACCATTAGAGCAGGCTCATGAAATAAAGTCAGAGCAACTTCGGGCAAGTTAGAGTAGCTGGATTGCTCATTAAACACGAAATAACGAAATCTTGATGTTTGTCTGACGGAAAACTTAAGACGGAGAAAAGTTAAAGCTAGATCTACACCTGGGCCAAAAAAGCAGGTTTTAAGCCAAAAACACCATAAACCGAACTTGTACTCTTCACGAAGAAGCACAAGGTGCCGCCTTTTGCCACACCTACCCTCAACAAAATAACATTGGAACTTTTTAATAGTGTTTTATATTTTTAGACCTTATTCCAGACAGGAAAATGAACGAGGGGGTGTAATGAGAAGTAATGGATCGGGTGTTTATTTAACTGATCTGAAACTTCACCTGTGATACAGACTGTCAGACATTAAACCGTTTTTCAGTCTTAAGTATATGCTATACGGATAGCAGTTGGATCCATTAGCGGAACATCAACCAAACAAACGACAATTTGCGTTGATAACAGGGTAGTAATTCTCGCTCTTCAATCTTAGAGATGTTCTTCGAGAACTGTTGACGCATGCAGAGAGACTGTCAACGGAAAGGCAAAATATACTCCTATCTGGACTATGTGGCTTCCAGGGCGTAGTAGTGTCATAGGCAACGAAAAAGCAGACGAGTTGCCGAGGAGCCGTTCAGGAGCTAGAAACAACTTTTGTATTACTGTTCCACGGTCCGTTTCTGTCCCCACAAGCAAACTAGATGCATCCCTATGGGCTTAAACTAAAGTCCGAACGTGTAAACATAACAGACTAGCCAGGATATTATGACATTCACCCGATTTGAGGAAGAGCAGGAAACTGCTTGAGAGCGACGATTGGCTTGATCAGAGGGCACTGCCTTACTGTATCTCAGGCGAATAAAATAGAACTGACTACCAGCAGTTTATGCAAGCTTTGCGATAGAAAAGGACACCCGATCGAACATACTGTCTGCGAGTGTCCGGTCCCAAATAATGAATGCCTCAAGATTTTAGGTTCCTCGAAATAAAACTGAAAAATAATCGAAAATCGGCACGCTTAACTTTAAAGTTAATTTTAGCTTTTTTTTAGTTAAAGTCCGGGTATCGTAAGCTGGATTTTTTTTCGGCAACCGAAAAGAGGTAGTTCATTAATTCAAAATGATAAGCATGTTTTAAAATAATTTTGCAATGATTTATTAAAAACCATTTTCAACATTTAACATTTAATCAACATTTTTTGAACAATCGCAAAACGATGTAGTAATTTTGATTATCGCTCATATTTAGTAAAATAAAACTCATTGTCCCTTACATACACAAACAAGCCTTCATATTTCAACCTTTTATCAATTGGCTTATGTATAATGGCAAATGTAAGCAACTTTTCAAAATATACTTCAATTATTAACATTTCAAACGATGATAAGTATGAAACTGATTAGCACTTAATTATTTTCTTTTGAATAGTCTTTTGCATGGAATATTACTTCGCCTACGCCCAAATCGAACTATCGATGTGAACAAGGCGTGTGAAACTGGTATTTTGAGTAAGTCACGATCGACGTCGTGACAAAGGGATGCAATTATATTGTTGACAATGAAACAATGCTGTTATCTATGCATAATCAAACCATTAAATAAATGAATATCAGACGACCTTTTCAAGGAAGCTTTCAAAAGGCAAAAATAGTAATTTGATTGAGTATCATCCCATCCAGCCGAGAAACCACCACAATAACTCCCCTCTAAAAGCAGTAGCTTTTTGGTCACCACTTCCCACTAGATCGCTTTATATGTACATACATACTTCCAAGGTAAGTTACTTTATCCCACGTACTGTAATTTGACGACAACCACGCATTTTTCACGCTTTACACTCAGATAACCCATCAACCGGCTTTGACTATATATGTTTACGTTTTCTATTATTTCTTTTTAACTTTTTAATTTGTCCATTTTGGGGCTTGAGTCATGCAAGTCAGATGGTGTTTCTATTATAAAACAACACCTACTAGTTTTTTTAAATTTCGACGGTGGCGCACTGATGACGATAGTAGTGGCTAATATGATTTTTACCATTCACAGATACAGTGGGCTGTCTAATCAGTAGTGTGGGCACATAGAATCGGACATTAGTGCAATTACCGAATGGCGTTTACAATAGTACGCATGGACATGGATTTAAGGGAGAATGTACCTGCATTCACAAAAAAATTACACTTCAATCACGAAAGCTTGTTAAAGCTACGCGATTGGAATATTAATGTATATTTGAATGTTCCGTACGAATTTTATGATTATCTGAAATACCTGTAGTATGTTTGATGTTTATCAATGAATGTTATGGAAATAAAATTTCAATATGCTATGTAGTTTTTTTTTAAATTTGAATTTTACTGAAAATATCAAATAGCAGTGTTGGCGTAACAAATATATTTAAATTTCTCGCGACTTAATCAATGATCGCAATCAATGTAGATAAAATTATTTGATACCTGGAGTTTTCTTGAATTTGCTAGTTTTTTAATTTTATTTTTTTGGTTCACTTGCAACATTACAAGGGAATCATGTAACGTATATGTACGTAGGGAAAAAGAAACGAAAAAAACTAATTGGGTGCGTTAATCAAATTTGTGTTGAAACCACGAAATCAGATAGACGTCACTAATCATGGCTGCATTTGAGTAAGTATTGCTTATAATAGATGATCAAAAACTATGATGTTGATTTTTAAGTAAATCAATTTTTTTTCCAGATCGCGAAAATGAATCCCATTTAGCGGTGGCATGGGTCACTATTTATACGGGCAGCAATCGACAAGTATCGTTGCCTATTGACTGTTTCGAGCTTTGACTTTGAGCAAAACGGAGAAAAAATTTTGTTCAGTGGCTAACCAAACTTCTGATTTTATTTAATACTGGCAAACGACGCTCTGTCACTCAAAGGAAAAAATGTATTTGCTATAATTCTGTAAATAGCATTTTATTGAAGTGGTTTTAGATAGATATTATTTTAAGTTTTTCCCTCTTTGGACAAAAATGAATAATTTTTTATCATCTTTCATTACCGAATATCTGAGAAAAAGCTACGTGATTAATGTTCAACAGTCTCTAAGATTTATTTTGTTTTCAGCCCATGAAAAAGAAAAGACCAAAAAGCGCGTCTAAATGTTTAACATAGCGCAGCATTTCTGATTGTGCACACTATGTACAAAATAGTCTTCTTAGAATTGGGTGCCCTTACTTTCCATGTTCCAAAGAAATAAGCTATTGATTTTTATGCGAAAGAGTCCTCTTTGCTCCTTATCACTTTTTTTAGGTCAAATTTCCGAAGACGGCGAAACACTTGCAAGGTAAGAAGAAGAAAGAAAGAAATGCATATTAAATTTGTAAAAGTCTCTAGTCTAGGATAAGCTGAATTGGAAACTAAAAGTTCAAGTCAAAGAAGAAACTCTAAAAGCCAAAGCAAATGTTTTAAGGAGACCTAACATACCGAGAGAAGCTCGTGTAGCTTAGTGGCTAGAACACTGGCTCCTAAAGAGTGGAGTCTCTGATTCAATTTTGCGAGAAAACAGTTTTTTAAAATCGCTTATGTCTGACTAATTCTACATCTTTCTTTTTACAGAATTCAACAAAAAATTATGTTTCACATCACCAGGAAGGTTGGAATGTTCACATTACCAGGAAGGTTGGAAGGTTGGTTGGAGTTTCCACTTTGTCGGCCTGTACCTACTTAAATTTTTATTTTTTTTATTTTTTTGAATGTGTTTTTATGCTTTTAATATGTTGATAAAAAACGGATAAAAAAATAGATACTGAAATTGTGAATTGTTTTTTTTATTGCATCCGTCAAATCACCTAAAAATCGAGCCTCTAGACCAGAATACCCCCTTAATATCTTTTTGTTCTGGTACCCAAAACTACTGCATTATTGAATGTCTCAACATCTCATTATGAATCGTACGACATTCAAGGACTATTTTTGAGGAGATGCAAATTCCAGCAAGGGGCTGTATAGTCAGTTGGTTGTCAGTTAAAATGCTAATATTCACTCCGAGTATTTGATTACATAAGAACTAATTGGCCGTTTGAAGAATCGGCAACACCTTCGTCAAAAAAAAACACTACAGCGGTCTAGTAGGCGGAAGGAAAGCTTCAAGTTGAGGTCAGTGGAAAATCTACCGTAATGGTCATTTAATTTGGAGCCATCGGTATGTATTTCAACAGCATTATTTGCTAGGGATAACCTCTGCGTGCGATTT
Source organism: Nemotelus pantherinus (assembly GCA_963978885.1). Taxonomy (NCBI): domain Eukaryota; kingdom Metazoa; phylum Arthropoda; class Insecta; order Diptera; family Stratiomyidae; genus Nemotelus; species Nemotelus pantherinus. The sequence goes on along the minus strand of OZ022264.1, from coordinate 5,712,144 downwards.
GGATCTCAAACCCCCTAAAACCGAGATAGTTAGGCAACAGTATAGTCGCTGTCCGCTAAAAACAGGCATTCCCTATACCGAAATTCGGTTTGGCCCAGCTATGACCATGGATGAAGCAACACCAGGAATGATGTCGTTGGAGTAGTGGAGTAGTCCAAAGAGCCTTTGTTATAGATATTATCTGCTAACCAACGTATTTTCTCTCTCATTTTCAGATTTACAGTCTTAAGTACGGCTGCCCACTAAACTATTACTCGTTTGAAGTTACACATTATTTAACGATCTCTCGATGTCCGTAAATGCAGACAGTGTGTATTCTTTGCAAGCAAGTTATTTTGCAGCATGTCCACCTAGCGTATGTAGTGCTGTTTCGACAGTTTTGCCCTTCATATAAGCATGTTTTGATTTCGGTATCAATCTATAATCCTTTGATCTAGAGTGCGATACTTTCCCTGACTTAGAGATGAATACTACTCTCGTTTCCAGCCAACTGATACGAATATACGAAAGTCTTAAGCAGGTATTGTATATGGCCATGAGCCAATCCATAGTGCCCTCTAATGTCCGCTGAATATCAGCCGGTATGATAAAATGCAGGCTGGTGACTTGACAAAGTGACAAAAGGAGAAATGCACTATTTTACGTGTGCGCTAAAAATGGCTTGAATCGCATTTGCATTCCTGTAAGATGAGTTTTGTATGCAGCCCGGAACAGGCGACTGGCTTCATTCGTACCTTCGATATTTTCACATATAGATTTCCATGAAGCTCGTTTCAGCTTACGCATTGCATTTTTGAATAGCCTTAATTTGGCCTTGGCCTATCGTTGACCCTTTTGGCAAAGTTTAACTTCTTCCTGCATTCACTTCGAAAGGATGCAATCTCTCTGTTCCACCACTGGGGCTTAAATTTCCCCTATGTATATAGTTGAATTGAAGGACCTCACAGCGGCATTATTGAAATCAACAATTAGAGATTTAACTGCATTATTAAAATCTTCCCGATTAGTGACTACCGAAATTTGGTCTATCTAAGTGTAGAAAACATCGGAATTCCTCCCAATCTGTTCTTTTCCTTTTTAACTAAGGGATTTGCCTCCAAATACTGCAATCCTCTTAAGGTGCATGTCACGTACATTGGTCCGAGAATAAACACTCCTGTAAAACTTTCCATCCCCTCAGGTGGTCCGAAGAGTGCTCGCTTATCAGTGTTATATCTAGAACCTCACTTTGGTTGTAGGTCCTAAACGTAGGGTCATTATCAATATTTTCTATGGCAAGATTACTAGACAGAATGAAATCATATAGTGATTCACCTCTATCATTGGCGTTTGAACTGCCCCATAACTTATTCTGTCTATACCTATCATTAGCGGGATCCGCTGAGTATTTGTGACTACTGTTAACTCTCTAATAGTATCATTGAGAGTTAGCAAAACTTCACCGAGTGCCATGTAACAGGAAGCGATTCTTATCGATTATGGTTCTGTCTAGATCCTCATCAGATCCGATGTTCATCTCCACTCGATTCGAGGTCCACGAGATCAAGATAGCCACATAGTTCAGAAGTTATGACAGCACTCGCTTCATCTTTCGAGGCAAATGTGCCTGAGCAAGCCTCAGGTACATCAGACGGCCGTTTTCCATAGCTCTTTCTTCCAATGTGACAATCTTATATCTCCTTTGTGGAAATTTTCAAGTTGCCTTTGTATACATTTAAGTTAATAAGGTAAAACCAACATTGTAACTTAGGAAAGGATTCCCCGTTGATGAAAATGAGGTCCTGGCATCGGTCATCGAGTAGTTCGTGAACCTTGGCCAACTTCCAGTCGCTTACAGGTAGGTCATCATTGCTCAATTTTATGACCACAATATCCTGAGACCATGAAGACTCCGCGGAAATCCATGCCCTGAAACTCGACTTTCTCGGAATCTGGTGCTTCAGAACTACTTCCAATTTCTACATGACCAAATCTCCGACAGTATGGCAGTAACCTATACAAGTCCGCAGAGCGCCGATCCTGGCAGACTATTAGTTTAACTCGACTTTGATGCCACCCAGCATCAAAACACCTCAATGATGGCCTAGGATTTTCTTTAAACAAACCACTGAAGCCAACTAAGAGCGCTTTCTGCACCAACTTTCATTAATATTCGGAATACATTTAAATTTAATTGATGTGCCTTTAGTTTGCATACAATATGTTGTATGTTTGACATTTAATCATCCTTAAAAAATAATAGACGAGGCTTTGTAAATAAAGCTGTTCAATTATCGCTGTGGGAAGCTCAAGTACATTGCTGAATGTCAGAATTGAAAAACCGAATTTAATCCAATTCTTTTCGATGTTTTTATTGCTTAAATCAAATCGTTCAAATTCATTATGAAAAGATGACTTGGATAGTCGCAAGCATCATCTCTAAATCCCAAAATGGGTCATTGTTTCTATTTTGTGCATTTTACTCAGTCTCTTGATGTTATCATTAATTTTCAATTAACCGTAAACACCTTATTTCGAAATGACCAAACCTAAATTCGATACCTTCCGATAGCTAAACAACTTGTGTTAAAAATATTATAATTTAATAAAAACAAAATGTTGCATGAGCTTTCACGTTTCTACACGTAATAAAATTATTTGTGTGACTTTCATTTTATTATACCTCTCAACGGAATCCAACATATATTTACTAATTTCATCAAAAATAATAACAACGGGGTGTCTGAAATTTTCACTTAAAATTACTTTCATATCTGCTGAGCCAACTAAATCAAAGATATTATATTAATGCGAAGTTTTTTTTTGTCAGCACGTGAATAGATTTGCTGAGAGTTTACGTAAAATCGGAAAAGAATCAATTCAATCTAATCATTTATTCTGTTTCACACTACGCTCTGCGTACTGATTTACTTATTACACTGTGCCAGATCTAAAATAAAACTTTTAACTAAATCAAGCCCGAGAACTTGAAATACCAGTTCTGCCTTGACGTGGTCATAATAAAAGATGTTAGTTGAAAATGTGAATCATAAATGAATGCAATAAAGACACTGAATGGCAAATTATTCTACATGATCTTGATACTAACAGACTGATAGTATAAAAATGTCTACGTTAATTGGAGAGATAAAAGTTTATGTTCGGTGACTTAGACGGAGGGAAAAATGGGGAAACGTTTCCAAATGTTATTTATGAATTTTTTTAATTACAGGTAAATATTTTGAGAGTTCATCTTGGTCCTGATTATGATATTTTGGGGTTGTCTGAGAAGATAGCTTATCGCTACCTGCAAAATGCATCGATTAACCTTGGCTTTAAAGGTGTGCCTTGTGTTTCGGCAAGTGAAAGGTAATTTAAAGCCGCTTCATTTTAAAACCGTACCTGATGGATGAGGTAGAAATTCAGAGCGCATGAAATAAATTCATTTATTTCTCGAATAGCGTGAGTTTTTCCCACGATATTAATCTTTGTTTTTATTTTCACGTCGCATAAAATTAACTACGGCAATTAAATGTCAAGCGAAAAGATTTTCATTTTTTTTATAACTTCCATGCCCTTGTCTTTTCATTTTCAAAAAAGTTTTTAATTAAATACTTTACAATTAGACCCAAAAATAGCATAAAACACGCACATCGTGTGACGAATCATCCACGGTATAAACGCGTTCTCGCTTTTTTATTAGCTTTTATCAACGATTATGTCATCGTCGCGGAACATTGAAAGCACACACAAACTTGAGATGTGACCCGCACGCACCGTAGCAGCAGACATCGCTAGAATTTTAACATCTTAAAGCAACAGCCGGCAAGTTGATGAGTAAGCATTGGCATATTGTTTAAATACACTGCTTTGCTCGATTCAATACAAATTGTACGGACGTACATGTGTGATAAATTATCTTAAAATTTGTGTTGTTCGAAGCGAAATTTCAATTGATTGTGGTCTGTCTCTCCCTGGAGAATGCGCTGAGTGCTTTTAGCAATTCCCGAATCGTACTTAATTGATAGAAAAAGCTGTATTTTGCGGTTTTCTTCATTTCGACTCTGTACTTAGAATATTGAAGACATACTGGAAAAGATACAGTTGTGTACTATTCGAATATGAGCAATATGTGCAGAAATTACAGTTGACTGAACACTGGAACGCATGGTACGTGTGCAAATTAAGATCAATTCGATTTGCTTGTATTCTGGTTTTGTGTACGTATGTACGTACATATCTAGCAATTTTCCTTATTTATTGGCTTCATTTCGAATGTGGTACAATTACAGTTGTGCGAAAAATATACTAAATTCGTTTTGGTTAGCTTGTGTTTCCTGATCACATGCATTGTATTTCCAGACAACATGGAAAATTATAGAGAAGAAAATTGTTACAGTGCAATCATTGATACAATCAATGTGAATATTATTTGTGATCCCCTTGAAGCATTTGAGATGCTGTGCGAAGCGTCTGAATGGATTCGCTCGATTTCGCAAAACTTATTGTTCCAAATGAGAATCTCTGCATGGGACAGTATGATTGTGTCTAATTGAGCAAAATTATTAGAAGAGGATCTCATCATGGGTAAAGCACGGTTACATGTGTATGTAATCAAATGCTGGATCTACAAGCGAGAAGAAAATTCAGTTCACATCCGCTTTTTCAGTAATTTAAGGGAGATAATTGCGATTTTGTTTTCACACAAACTACTATAATGGGCGATACACAGGGCAAATTTTTATTTTCGCGCATTTATGTGTATTTAATTATTTACTTGTTTGTGCATTCATTTTACAGATACAATAATCCAATTACAAACAAAAAATAAGAAAGAAAATAATAAGATAATGAAACAAACAAGAAAAGAAAACAAAAAAGACATATTTCACACAAGAAAGTGATGGCATAAAGTAGCAATAGATAATTAGTGCATTATAGGCAATGGCGTTCAAACAAAGCTCGTAGAATAGACCTTTTAAAACTGAAGGTTTCAGAAAAAGAACCAAACTGGTGTTCATCGTGAAATCTAAGTATCCTTGAGAACGGTGAATAAAAAATACCTCTGTAGGAGCAAGTTTTGGTACACGGAATCGTACGAGGTGGGAAATTGGAGGAAAGTAATTCAACATAGAGCTTTTAGCTATCTTGTGGGTATTTTTGTTTTTTAATGACGAAGCCTCCCATGAAGTTCTTCAGGATACTGATTATTAGAATGGTGTATGTTTTGTTTGCTCTTGCAGTCTGTCAGATGAAAATTATCCTAGTCTCCAAAAAATATTAAACAATATTACTCCGAAACAATAAAGTGACTCATGTTCAAGAAATCACAAGTAGGAAACTTTTTATTTAACAAACAATTACTCTATCTTTCAAAAACAACAACCATCAGTTGACAACTATATATCTTCTTTTCTTTCTTCACAAACTTCAAGACAACATTTTTTCTTAGCCTACTTGATTAACAAATTTTGGTGTGGTGTGTTTAGTGTCAAGTGTGGTGAGTAGTGAAATGCGAGAATGATATGCGTATGTGTTTGTGTATCCACAAGTGTGTATCCACAACTCATCCAAGAACAACCTAAGCAACAAAGAAAGGTTTAGGATTTGTAAGCACTCTTCATAAAGAGAATAAGGAATATTAAACTTATAAAGGAGACTCCGGATTAACCTATACCGGACGAATTCGAATGAATCTGTCAAAGAAAAAAAACTAGGAGATCGAACTTGAGAACAGTATTCAAGTATGCTACGTGCAAGCGATGTGAAAATTCGGACGCAAGTGGAGATATTAAGTGTACAACGAATACACCGTAAAACAAATCCTGTCATTCTTAAGGCTTTCGATGCGATAAATTGTACATGAAGATCAAATTTTATACAAGGGTCGAAGAAGATGCCAAGGTCTTTATGATGATCAACATGTGACAATAGACTAGAGTTGGGCGTTATTTAACGTAACACGTTAAATAACATAGTTCCAAATCTGTAACATGTTCCAAGTGTAACATGTTACTGAAAACTACATGTTATTTTTGGAACGCTTTACTCAAATCAAAAACGTGTGACGCCTAACGAAACGCTTGCAAAATTATAAGCGGCCTCAAGAGCATGCGACAATCATTTCGGTAATTGGTCTCTTCTTTATTGTAGTTGTTCGCCAGCTCACAGCGGCGAAAGAAGAGGAAAATTCATTCAAGATGATTTGAACAGGAACGCCCAAATACACGACGTTGAGAAAATGTAACGCTGGAACGTGTTACTTATGTTCATCGTTATTTCCCATCTCTACAACAGACTACCAGAAAAAGTGCAGTCAAACTAAATAGGAACAGGTTTTTTATTGAAAGATATATCACCGCATTTGGGAATATTGAAGGAAAGACAATTCACCGTGCACCAGACGCCTAAAGTATTTACGTCCTACTGAAAACGCAGACAGTTATTAATGGACCCAATGCAGCTTAAGAGTTTAAAGGCATCTGCGTAAAGGAGGTGAAAGGAATCAAAGCAACTAGGAAGGTGATTAATGAACAGAACGAACAAGAGAGGACTAAGCATGGAACCTTGGGGAACACCAGATGAGTGATAAAAATATGAGACACGACAAGCACGATTCACAAAATAGGAAGAGATCCAAGAGTGTAGGGCATCAGAAATGCCAAGCTAACGAAGTTGTCAAATGCCTCAGCAAAATGCGTGTAGATGAAGTCGACTTTTGTCTATTATCTAACGAACGAAATTCGCAAACTCGACCAAGTTTTGATGAATCCATGTTGCTGCTTAGAGAGGAGAGTTTTATGCCACCTTAGAGCTTGCTCAAGCAATTTTGGAAAAGAGGAGAGAAGTGATATAAGACGGTAGTTGAAAACATCGGCATCGGAAAAATGTTGACAACTTTCCAAACAGAGTGGAAGACAACAGTAGACACGCTTATATTGAACAAAATAGGAAGAGGAACATGTTAGGAAGAGAAAAGCTACATAACAAACAAAATTGGGACTTCGTCTGAACTACTGCTGACATTAAGGTCTTAAAGGTTTCAGCTTCAGGAGGAAAGGTCTTAATAGCTACAAGACAACATGGCAAAAGTGAATCGGTATTACTGCTGGAACAACCGAGAGTGTCTCAAGGTGTGAAAATAGAGGAGAAGTCGGCCAATAACTCAAATATATCTTGGGGACATGCGGCAACCTCATTTGACATCATCTGATTTTTGGGTTGAGGCTCTATCCCGGTTCCTCGTATACACATATTGCAGACGTAGAATTTCTTTACCGAAAATATCAGCCGAGAGTTAAGTTTCCGTTACACAGATAAAGCAATCAGAGGATATTAAGGAAGAGAACTTTAATTATTTCAGTTTGGTTCAAAATCCACGAATATTCTGTTAATATAGTTTATGATTTATAAGCAAAGGTTTGTCAGTAAAATTTATGTTGCTTAGTTGACTGGAGCTCGCTGGCATTGATGAAGAGATTGTACACGCTGAGAAATGACCGAAATCAATATATTAGCATCTTAATATTGTTATAGTAACAGCATTGTCCCTAATACATAATTTTAACAGCTCAATATTGTATGTTAGGAAGTTACAATATTATATTTGCAGTTTAACATTACATATTAAGCTGTTAACTTTTTATATTCAGAGCATCTGTAAATATAAATGTTTTAACATCTTAGCATAAATATATTACTATGCTAATATAAATGTATTAAGCAAGGGTGGTGAAATTGTTGGTCATACAACAAAGGACATTGCTTGTATTGTTAGTTAGGATGTTCATATTTTATGCGGCAATAGCACACTGGAATAACCTAATGTTCCGCGATCATCGAAGTTAAGCAGTGTTGGGCGCGGTTAGTAGTTAGATGGGGGACCTCTTGGGACTATGGAAAAATCGTATCGACGGCGTGTTAATATTAATAATTGGTATACCAATATACTATAGTAAGGCGTTAATATAACTTATTGCCATGTTACTATAATATATTGGCATGTTAATATATATTATTGGTGTGTCAATATAGTATTGTAAGATGCTAATATAACTTATTGCCATGTTACTATTTAATATTGGCCTACTAATGTAATATTGTAACAGAAAAATTCACCACACGCATGTCAATATATAACATTTTAAGAATGCTATGTGCGGGCAATATAATGTTATTGCTAGGTCAATATAATAATGTTAAGAAATGTTTTTAATATAAATATATTAGCTGCAAAATATATTAAGGGTAGAACAATGATTTTTCAGCGTGTATAGATGTGGTCCAAGTATGGATTCTTGAGATACGCCAGAAGAAGGAGAGAAAGGTGAGGACGTCAATTCAAAGAGGGAGGCATTACAAGTGCGACTAGTTAAAAAAACAATTTATGGAGATCCAGCGAAGACATGTTGTTTCCAAAATGTCCACGAGACATGTTGGAAACAAAAAGACTCACAGAAACCATAATGCTTTGATTAGAAGTAGCTCATGATTAATGTTGAAACCATGTTTTCATTGAACAGCTGAGGGAATCATAGATTATTTTTAGAAAATAAAACGTTCGAATTTTTTTTTTATGGGTAACAATTTGAAGCAAAACACAACAGAAGAGATATAAGGAGGAAAATCAGAAGAAACGCATTCATAAAGCAAAAATCGATGGACTGACGTAAATTGATGAAACAAATGTTGCAAAGAAGCTGCAAACATCAGCAGGGTTAGAAGCAGGGAAAGTATTAAATACTAAAGAGCCAACAAGAGACCAGAAATTTTAGAGGGTGTTTTGAGCTCAGAGAAACGTTATTTCCTTCTTGGCGGATGAAAATAAAAGAAAAACGGAAGTATTTACCATTTTTATCAATTAATTAAAGACACCTTATTTATCAATTAAAGACACCTCCAACCGGTATGTTGCCTTATAGATTTGGCAACCACTATTGTTAGGGATCTTGTCGTTTTTCAGGATTCTAGTCCAAGTAGAGTTTATTAAGCTCTTAGCGATAAATCATTAGATACTAATTATAATAACCATTAAATACTAATTATAATAACCATTAAATGCTAATACAAAGCCAATGGCACTGTGAAACAATACTGAAATAGGAGAAATTTTTAGTGTTATGAAACTGTTGAACACCCAATTTTTTGGCATTATTTTTTACTGTTTTCACTTGTAGTCGCCAGTTTTGGCGGAAGTCATTAAGTTTACTCTGCATAAGCTGCATAGTTTCAGGTGTTTTGGCAGAGAGTATTAAGTAATGTTCATACAAAAATGCTTTCAGATAAATGTCCATTGAAATTTGGAAGGTGACCTACGCAAAAGGTGAATAAAAGAGAACAGAGAACGCATTTCTAGTGTACACATAATGTTCTGAAGAAACCACGCGACTAGTGGTTTCCATTCCAAATCACAGCTAATGCATCAATGATCCACTCAAACCTATTTAAAACTGCTTATATATAAGAGAATGTCTGTTCGTATAATCGAATGTTAACTAAAATCAACAAACACCGCATAAACGATCTTCTATCCATAGATCTTATAAACAATATATTTACGTGTAATCTATGCTAAGAATTATAAATCAGTGCCTACTGATAAAAAAGTGTCATTTTTTGGAACAAAAATATCTGTTTTTTAATTTTTATGTAATTTGTTTTCAAAAAATGGGACGTGGGATTGATTATCATAGTCATTTGATAAATGAGAAGATTAACTCTCCTAGCCTACTTATTCTTTATCTAACTTTTGATCCGTCCGGAGATTTTGCACATAAGTTCTCAGAAATTCGCCAAATTTATATTCGATATAAACTTTCTATCCCCTTCCTAACTCATCCTAAAATTTACCTTTGGACTACTTTTAATTGCAACAATAACTGGACTACTTCTAATACAACAATAGTGAAATATCCCACACTGGGCGGCTAATTAATTTAATCAAAAAAACATTAAAACCTGCTAATCGAAGTACAAAACCATTTAAAAACGCACCATAACACGTCGTAATATGAATACTAGAAAAGTTGAAATCATCGTATGTTGTTAACAAATACAGGAAACATAAAAAAGCTTAATTATGACTTTCAAATGAATGTTCGAATAAAAGTATGTATATCTTAGTCGACCGGAAACGTATTCTAATTTGCTTTCATAAAATACGCTAGACTATTGGGAATATTTATTTAAATTGGACTGCAAGTGGGCACATCGATTGTCAAACAAATTCGGGGGAAATAGATACAAAATCTATATTTACAATTTTAGATAAAATATTTTAGATAGATATCGCTGCAAACTTATAAGCTTAATTTGCTTTGCCTATCTAGTTCAAACAAAACATCCACAAGAGTCAAGAAACCACGGAAATGACTCATCGAACGGACGATAAGCATTAACTGAAGACGTAGGTTAATTTTTGCAATTGACCTAACTGTATCCGTTTGCAAGAAAATTGACACGAGACAAGTTAGAAAGAACGAAAAGAAATCTAATGAGCTATGCAAGACATTGGACATGCCACTAGATATAAAAGAAATTTTGCATTGTAAGTTACAAGGAAAAACTGACTATTAGCGCCTTTGAAGTGCATTCTAATTGTCAGCACATTTCTTAGACGGTTTGTCGCGTGCACTATAATGCACATCAAGTGACTCAGACACCTGTGCATCGACCGTACGATTCAGTCGGACGATGTGCATGCAAATTAAGGAATCCGAATCGATGCCACAATTACTATTCATCGATTGTAAAATTATCTAGCTTTGAACTAGCAGTGAATGAACTGTTTGGATAAAGTATGTTCTAGTAATACATGTATGTACTTACTTTTTCGTTTTTTCGACGATTTGCGCGCTTTCTTCGCCCTTTGCACTAAACACACACGAACTCGCGAATAGTTCATAGTCATCATAGTGATGCCCGCGCCTTTCGCCAATCGCAAACTACACTTTGTGGGGTACTACCTCTAACGGCGAGGTCAACTAACTTTTCTCCTGCTCGGTCGCAGTGCTCATGCTCAACAGCGAAAAGTTGAACTCGATTCCGCGCAATGACTAAATCATCTAATCAAACTGAATGTAAGACTACGCCATGTAAGAGGCCACACTATCTTCTGCTTAGAACATTTTCTAGAATTCGTTATGATCCATCTTAACTGGCTAATTAATTGGCTCGTCAGTCTCCTCGACACTCACGGATCAGATGGGAAACAACAGCAGCGGACAAACGATCAACCACTCCGGACTGCACTTACCCCATTGTTTGGACACAACAATCGAGCCCAGAAGGGTCAGCGGTGACTGCTCATGCGATAATTTACGTGTTGCACTTGAGGAAGTCCACTCGATAGATAATTTGCCGTTCTGACTGCTCGGCAATGATAAAGCAGCAAGCAAGAACAAGACGAGGAAGCCTTCGCATGAATTAGCTTTCTTTTTCGTGCGGTCGCAATCACTTGACCGGAAATCAACGCCTTATGTTCTTGTGATCCGAGGGCTATTTCTTATTGTTTATTTCATTAAATTGCACATCGCGTAGAAAGGCACGACAGAACTTCATCAATGGCACTCACACACTCACCGATAACAATACACTAGACAGTTAAAATACCAAACAATATCAAAATTTGTCATTAGACAGAGACGAGCAAGAAATCGGTGCAACAATTGATATTGCTAAAATCCAAAACAAAGTCCCGCTCGTATCTTAAAGATGTAAACAAACCAGAAACGGCGACATCTTTTGTTTCGTAACATCCTGAGGACAGAACGACAACAGAGGACAGGTAGTGCGCGGCAGTCTTCGATCGACAATAGGTACCTAGGCGCTCAGGTATCCACATCCAGTTTTACTGTTCGTTACGTTCCCGTGCCGTGAGAAATCGAGGCCCAGACCCAGCTGATTGTGTCTCCTCTCTACCACACCCATACACAACAATCCGCAATCCAATCGACCATACACTCATGCGGCCGCAGATACTCGCATGAGGATTTGATATTGCCCTCCCTGCCTTTGGCCGTTTGCCGCCCGCCACTATAAACAACACTGAAAATTCCAAACAATTCGCTGTTCTCACAAAATCAGGCTCCTCCGATCTGACTCCGGTGTACTCGTACGTGTGCCGTGCTGATCGAAAGAAACCCAATAAAATCTTTGGCTTCCTCTTGTCTGTATTGGCTGGAGTTTTGGGGTTTGCAAAGCTGCTAGTATCTTATACCGACTAACTAGGTGAAAAAAGCAGCTTACAGTGCATGCAGATAAAATTAGAGACGACCTCCGCGGTTTGTGATTTCCAGTTGATTGCCGTGAATAAATTTCAATTAATTAATATTTCTATGAAAAAGTGTAGGTTTGTTCTGGGAAATATCGACGAGTATGGAATGAAAATCATAAATATGGCAGTATTCAGAAATAGCTGGTGACGGAATTCTGTCAATCTCATATCTCATTATGCTGGCGCCAAAATAAATATGGAGAAAATGTTATGCGTTCAAGCCAAAATCGGATGTTAATTTCTTGCAAGTGAGGAGTGATATAATAATGACATTAGACTAACTCGAAATGAATAATAAATTTCTATTTATCTGCGTATAGATTCAGTAGAATGTGTTCAAAGATAAGAATATATTTGGATGCGAATGGAAAAGATAAAAATATTTAAATATGACAATAAAACGCAAGTTAAGCATATTTATTCATGAAATCATTAAATTTATTAATCAAATGCGTAATTCTCGCTATCTCACGAGGTTTTCATTGTTTTTGACATACTAGCGTGCTAAGTATTTATTTCTTAGGCTATTTGCGCTCTATATAACGAAGGATTCGCGAAGAGATCTCGGCCTGCACGTGGATAAGAGAATGAACTGGATCCAGAAGATCATGACTTGCATTGGAAGTCCACGGATTGGGCTCTTGAGCAGTATGAATCCGACCCTTGTTTTCATCGAGGTATCTAAAAAAATTATTTAATGATGACTCATTTTCAGCTCAATGGCTCACTTTTGGCTCAATGGCTCAATGTGTGGCTCGACGTTTGAACAAATGTAATGGAGAGTCGCAACATAATAAGCTCGTTAAATTAGGAAGCTATCGACGTTGAGGTATTCGGAAGTATAACTTCGGCTGAAGCCCAGCGTTCAAACAAGGGCTAGACTCAGAAAAGTTAGCAATCTCCTGTTGTAATTGATTGAGACTTAGATGAAATCCATATAATCGTTTATGGCACTTCTAATATCTGGCGTACTATGCCTCATCAACAAGACGAAAGCCAATTTTAAATGCACCACATATTTTGTGATTTTTTGAAACGGAGTCTTTGCGTCTATCGCAATTGAAATCGAACTACGAAGTCCTTCAATTATGCGTACAAAAGCCATTATAGAGAACTTTCGCGCAATCAACACCTACCCTGCTATATGTATCTGGATAAGCAGCATGCTTGAGCAAAGGCTCATATCAGCAGAACGAGCGGCTGTGTGAATCACAAAGAAGGTTCATAGACGCATATTTCCAGGAGCTGTTTTATCTCCTCTCTTCTGGATCTTGGTGGTAAATACAATTTGAAAGAGGCCGAAGAGCAGAGGACTCACGGTTGTGGCCTATGCCGATGGCATCGTGGTCATAGTCTTGGGTACACTACACTAGCTCACCAAATATAATCTGGGGCTGGGTTTGAGTGAGAAAATACTGTGGGCCTTGGTATCAATTCCGATAAAACCGCTTTTACACTCTTCACGAAGAAATACAAGCGACAATCAGGCTAGGCGGCGCTAGATGACTTGGAACTTATTCTGGACAGCAAACTCACCTAGAGGTAAATCTAGAGGAAACAGCAAGAGAGGGCAAGCAACGCGGTTCACGCCAGCAACAGGATGTTAGGTAAAAATTGGAACCTAGACCCTGCTCTAATGCACTGGAACTACACGGTGATAGGAAGGCCTACACTTGCTTACAGCTGTCTGATCTAGCGACCGACAAAGGACAAAATCACCTTTGCTGACATGACGAACAGAGTTCAGTGATTAGCGGATCTCTGTATTACAGGTGCCTCAAATATTGCTGCTTCATATGCCTTCAATGTGCTGCTTCATCTTCCTCCACGTGTTAAAAGCGCGACTGCAAAAGCTGCTGTCACGCTTAAGAAATCGAAGCACTATGCGCCAAGATAATTTGGCCACAGCAGTGTGGGCTGGGGCACGCAAGCTGCACTCAAGTAGTCAGTCACTCTTTGCTTCAAACGAAGAACGCGTTTACACCGACAAATCCAATTAGATTACTTCATTAAATCTAATATAATTAGAAGACTTCTTTAAATGGAAAGTAAAAATATATTCCGAGAAGACTCAAGCTATCATCATCATAAAACTATATACCGAACAACCACCGAAGCTGAAAGTAAACGGCCAATAAAATGACAAAGGATAGTCAAATATCTGACTTTCGCCAAAACACTTTCTTTAATTATAAACATAAAAAAGTCTAGCGCATCAGAACCGCTAGAAAACTAATTTTCGAAGAAATTAAATTTGAATGACTTAAAAATTTATGAAGACGTAATACACTTCTTTGTAGTATCATATCAGCAGCAATAAGTCTACCATAACATGCTAGTGCTTGATCAACCTATTTTTTGAATTTCGTTTTCATCCAACGATATCATCGAAAGTTTCAGCGATTAAACAATGTTTGGGGTTGCCATCCGAAAAATTTCCAAAACTCAGAAAATTTAAGCATCGGTTGCTTATTTTATTGAAAATGCTTTGCTTATGCATACAAAGGGGGAAGCATCTGTTGGGCAATATTTACGAAATTGTCTGGCGCTGGAATCTGCAATCACCATAGCTACTCCACGTTGTGTTAAATCCACCCTGTGAATTTCGTTTCGATTGAATGACTGCGCTGGAAGTTATGGGTGTGAATAAAAGTTTAAGGTTACCACTCTCAACACTTTTTTAATTTTCGAAAACTAAATATTTGTTGTTAATTGTCATTGCAGGATCATTCCCATTTGGAAATTTAATAACAATATCGCACGATAAAGAAATGTCAATAAATTACGAAATTCATCATAGCTGGCAGCCCTTTCATGATTTTCCAACGAAATTCCTACAGGATTAGAAATATGGCAAGGTCCACTTCTCACATGAGTTTCGTTTTGATTTCGTTACTGCATCGGAAGTTATAGGGAAAAACCTTTATTTCCTGAGCAAATTGACAATATCTAGGAGAAAATTGCCATAGCTGTCAGCCCTATACTAATTTTTCAACCAAATTTTTATGTAACCTGTCTTAGAGTAAGTTTCACCTACTGCGTGAATTTTGTTAAAATCTGGTGGCTAAATCGGAAGCTATAGTTTTTTTTAAAGGTGATTTTTCAAAATGGCACCACTGCCACAGTGTTGCCCGCATTTCAAAATCACTTCTATCAGACCTGGTCCTAGCTAATACTAACATGTTCTGTAAATTTCATGTTCGGTCGTCAGTTCTCGTGAACAGAAGTTTCGAGTGCTGAAAATAGAGGTAATTTGATTATGGGTTGTCGTTCTTGTGTACCGCGGAATTTTGAAAATTTTAATTTGACATGGTGGACAAAGGTCAAAATTTACCAATAACTTGAATTTATTTTCAAAAATCAAAAAATTTTCAGGAGGGTCGATGATTCGAAGGATTCTTTTTCAGGAGCCTGCTGTAGCTCTGCAGGGTTGCCCGCACAATCTTGAAAGTCCACGTGTGGTAAATCTTAGCCAACATCAACACGCTCTTCAAATTTCACGATGATCCATTGTTTTTGTTAGAAGTTATGACAAATCTAAATTTGAAAAAAAATCCTTGCCTACTTTTAGGGACTCAGCGCCCACACAAGGCTCAAAATTTCATATTTTTTTTTATCATATACAAACATAAAGCATAATAAGTTTTCATTTCCAATATTTACTTTTAGCATAGAAATATAAGGGTACCTGAAAACTTAATAAAATGCCCGCCGCCGCCAAAGGATTAAAAATATCTTATTTCCAACAAGTCATGGACCTACCTATTATATACATCTATGTTCTCCGAAAGTTTCATTTCAATCGGATCACCCACTCCAGAGATTATCTCCCTTAATCATTTTGCTGATATATAGTATTCGCACAAATTTCGGAAGCTTCAATACGAAAAAGTTCATTTCTATATTTTTTTACTTTCGCACAGGATTTCATCAGCATAAACAAGATTTGGAAAATTCTAAGAAAAGGTTTTCTTAGAAAAATTTCCAATAGTTCATCCAACATAGCGTTCACGAAAAGTACATATGAACAGTACATAAAACATATGTTTGTATATCTAAAAAGATCACAAACACAATTGTACTTTAATTTAGCTTACACATAATTGACATGAGACATCACGTTGTAAACCAAATGATATACAGTGGCTCACAGCTTATTTGATACAGTACTGCTTTAAAAAATTAAGTTGCAATAACTCGAAACATAATAACAATATCAAAAAAATTTGAACGCCATTTTGAAGAAAAATGTTTGTTGTTTATTAAACAAGTTTATATTTGTTACAAAGTTGATGTTTTACATCTTAAAAAACAAAAAACTAAAAGTAATAACAAATTTCATGTCACAGCTTATTTGATACAGTTTGATTAAACATTAAAATTGTTGTGAATTATGAGGTTTCCAGTTGTTTCCAATACTTTGTATGATAGCCCTTAGACTTAAGCAGAGCCTGGAGCCTATTCGGCATTGAATCAACGAGTTTTTTTGTGATATCAGACGTAATTTTTTGCCATACCTCTAGCAGTGCTTTCATCAGGTCTTGTTTATTAGAAATCTTGTGTTTTCTAATGTTGTTATCCAACAAAGTCCACAGATTCTCAATGACGTTCATATCTGGCGACTGTGCGGGCGGAGACATCAAATGAGGGCAATCCCAAATTGGCCAGGACTGCACAATTCCCGACTTGTGGTTTGGATCGTTGTCTTGGTACAACCGAAATTGGTTGCTAACACCCAGTTTTTCAGTGCTTTGCAGCAAATTGTTTTTGAGTACATCAAGGTACTTTGTTTGGTCCATTGTTTCTTCAATAAACTTTAAATTTCTGACTCCGGCTGCAGACATGCAGGCCCAAACTATCACATTACAACCACCATGCTTCACAGTAGCTTTGAGGTTCTCCTTGTTTTGCTCAGTGGTTGCCTTGCGCCAGACATATGACATTCCGTCGGAGCCAAAAATATTAAACTTGGACTCGTCCGCAAAAATAACCGTATTCCAGAACGCGGATTGCTTTCCCATATGCTATTTGGCAAAGGCAAATCGGCTTATTGTATTTTTTTTGAAAATGAAAGGCTTACTACGAGCTACTCGGACCCTGAAATCATGGTCGCGAAGCACTCGTCGGACGGATTCAGCACTACATGACTTCCTTAATTCACGATGAGCATCAGTAACCAATTTTGGAGGGGAAATCTTTGTGTTTGCTTTCTATTTCCTTACAATGTATCGTTCGTCGGATACGGTGAAAATATTGTTTGGCGCATTTCTTCTCTTATTTTCTACCCGATTTTCGTGTAGGAAGCGCTCAATTATGTGCTGAACTGTAGACACACTCAAATTCACACTTTCAGCAATTTTTCGAACACTTTGTCCTTTTTTAAAGTGGTTTAATACCAATTCGCGCTGTTCAATTGTGGTGCGATGACCCATTTTACAATTTTGGCTCATTTTGGCACTCCAGCTTACAAGATCTTGCTAAAAATTACTAAAGCCAATGTCTAAACACAATCAAAAATTCAAGAAACAAAAACAACACAGATTAACTCCGCGAGAAATAGAAGTTTATTCGCATTGAAGTGTCTGTATCAAATAAGCTGTGAGCTGCAATTTTTCTGCGCCAGTGGTATTTCTCTTTTAAGGGACGCCGAGGAATATTGCTGGAACATTTTTGGTTTGCATTGTATTCGTTGAACATGCATCTAGTCAAATACGTTTAAATTTTTTGAATAGGGTTCTTTATTTCAAAGTTACAGTGATTTGCATTTTTAAAAAGTCACTGTATCAAATAAGCTGTGAGCCACTGTAGTTCGGTACTTCCCGCAATTATATGCAAATACCAAGGGATTTTCTCAACTCAAAACAGTCATTTAGTTTATTGGCTTCTTCTTATTATGAAATAGAGCAGATAAAAGCATGTCATATTTCTGGAATTTATCAGCATCTTTTGACAGATTCTTTTCTTAGCGAGAAAGTGATAATTTTTCGGTTGAATTCGAGCCATGAAAACACGGAATGGAAAGATTGGTCTTCAATTATTGCAATCAAATTTGGTAGCGGTAGAACATGTGAATCATTCTCAGCGTGAAGAATGCTAATGACAAATAATAACAAAAATAAATACAGATGTTGTGTATTTGTGCGAAAAATTTCAAGGTTACTAAATAACAAAAAAAGATACTGTAAAAATAAACTTTACATACATATGTAAAGTAAATAATAGAAATGTTGCGGAGACCGAAGTTAACATTCGATAATAGCAAATACCTATATACTTATAACTTTGTAGCACATAATATTATTTGCTGAAAACTGCCAATAAATTTTTTTGCAGTCGGATGAATCTTTGTCACATTATCTAGTTGTATATTTTTTGTAGAAATAATATAACTTTCATTAAATTGCCTAGCCAATAGCAGAATTAGTCGTTTTATTTACGATGTTCGAAAGATGGAAGCGAATACTCTTGCATTAGAGGCCTGTTGTAATACCGCGGATGCACTCCCTACTCCCCATTAGCCACTTTATATGCTGAGAACTATTTGGTTCCTTTGATAAACTGTACAATACCTTTTAGTTCTTTAAGGGATAGATCAGTCAGATCTGGAAGGAAGTCCGTCCCAAGAGAAGCCATCATCTTCTATTTACAGGGCTCCAAAAGCTGAGAATATTTATTTATTTATTTAACCAAACACGGTAACAAAACAATAACAAATTTAAAACTGTTTTCTAGATGTCAGCAGACTTTTTTGTCTGGTTGTTAGTTCGATATGGAAGTTATGAGAAAAGTTAAATAATTTAGTTAAGAATTTAAAGCTGTAAATTTTGTTTTTGTGTTTTTTTAAATAATGGGTTAGAGATAGAAGATGAATAGTAGTTTGAAAAACTGTTAAATATTTTGCAGCATCTATTTATCGGCTCCCTGTTTTCAGTGTAATGTTGATGCTTATTGAGGAAACGTGTGTGCCTAGTTTATCTTACAGGATACACGAAACAGGATACAGGATATTACAGGATATACGAAAATATTCTACGTTACCTACACCCCAAACGGCATCAAAGACGAAGCATGAGGATAATACCGCTCTCCTTGAGGAAAATGTCGCCAGATTAAAGAGAAGTTGAAAGGCTTTCGAAATCGTGTAACATAGATAATAGAGACCTCTCAACGCAAAAAGCACGAACTGGCTTTGGACAGATTCCAGTTTATTACTATGAATATTGAAAAAAGGATTCCAGACGATGCAAGCGTATTCGAGTAAAGGGCGAACTAAAGACATAAACAGAGATCTTGTAACCCATACGTTTTTGAATTCTTTCGCACGCTTTTTAATGAATCCTAGCTGCTTGCTAGCTCTTGCAAGAACTCTGTCATACTGAAGATTGAAACGCAGCTTTTTATCGAGGACGACACCGAGATCCACGACACTTTCAACATTTTTCAGGAGCTGATTATTCAGGTGATAATCGAAATTAAAAGTAGAGGTTTTGCGGGAAAAACTGATGGCATGGCATTTTCAGCGTTAAGAGTAAGTTTATTATCCTCACACCATTTCACCAGTGACTGAAGTTTTAGCTGATTCCGACTGAATAGAGTGATCTATTTTCAGATCATCTGCATAAAAAAGGTGCGGAATGTCGGGTAACACCTTTGACGATCAGAAACAAAAACATTGAACAGAAGCCTATATAGGTGACTGCCTTGAGGTAGACGGTAATTTTTCTGGAAAGACAACCTTGGAACTTAATGTTGCGTTCGATCTAGAAGGTAGCAATTTAACCATTTTAGAAGGCTTCCTGATATGACAAAATTTTCGAGCTTATGCATCAAAATGAAAATATCAACCCGGCCAAAAGCTTTACTGAAGTCAGCGTATATAGTATCGATTTGACGCCCTTTTTCCATATTGCAAAGGACATTCGAGACTATTATCATTATGTTGGAGGTAATAAACCGGCCTTTTCTGAAGCCATGTTTTTGCTCGTTTAGGAGAGGATCAATAACGATTGTAAGTTTGTCACAAACAATTTTTTCAAACAGCTTAGGTATAGCTGACAAAATGGCATTGCCCCTATAATTTTGTATTGAGCGTTTATCACCACTTTTAAGAATTGGCGTGATATGGGGGCTGATTTCCCGAAACGCGGAAATTTACCGCATAATTTATTGAACGATTTATTGAAAATTATATACAGGGGTGATGTGATCTTTTCTGCACACTTAACTAGGAAGCTTGGAGGTAGTAGGTCAGGTCCAGGGCCTTTTTCCATATCAAGTTCTTTCATGGCCCTTGAAATGTCTTCTCTGGTTAAATAGAGTTTATCAGCGATGGGCGACTGATACTCTGACCGGACAAAAAACTTCTTGAAAATGGTCGGCAAACATATCGCATATTTTTTGTGGATCAGAAGAAACTGAGTTTAATTTGTACATGGACGTGGGATAACCAGAAGTTTTTCGCTTGGTGTTCCCGAATTAGTAGTTTTCGCTTGGTGTTCACGAATCATTTAATGCGAATAAGTATGTTGGAGATCTTGCACACCAAGCTCAGTAAAGAACAATAAATAAAACAATTATTAACATTCTGCATTTTTGTTAGGAAAATATCGACTGTACAATAATGCTCTCGATACGAATTTTTCTCAACATCACTGTAACAAATCTGGTTCAAGTAAAATTATCTATCACTAAGACCATGCGTCGTCGTCGTCATTATCGTCATCGTCGAAGACAAAAAATCACCATTACAACTACATTCACTTTCCGGCACACGTTTTTATGCTACGTACGACAACAAATCGTGCTGCTCCAAACGTCGCACCGCTCTGTCACTATCGAACCACCGCCGCCACCACCACCACAGCGGGCATGCCACAATCAAATTCAACGCCCACAATCATCAACAAAGCTAACTTCTTTCTTTCAATCTAACTGGCTCTAGGTCTATTGCTTTTATTGCTCTGCAAGCTCCTCGAACCGCAATGTAAGATCCGATCTGCAACAGCTGAACGATCCACGAGATGATCAAGATTTTTTTTTTGTTCGAATCATAGTAGAAATCGTACTACAACTGTACGTATGCGTTCGTACATGTGAAGCATAGTTAGTATAATAGTAAACAACATACGGGCAAAGCCTTAAGGCTATGCACGAACGCCTGAATGCGCGACCTAGGCTCGATCACGAAAACCCGAAGAATTTATTAACGGGGAGCATTTTTCGTGGTATTGTTGTTGGTTTGGATGATGTTGTTGTTGTTGTAGTCGCTATTGCAGCTGGTGCCTTCACTACTTTCCTACCATCCGAGCCAAGTCATTCAGAATTGAAGTAGAGTCAAGACCTTTTAAACGCATAGCATGACTAAGACATGCCTTCAAAATCTCAAGCCTTTGAGCACTGACCTCAAAACGACTGCAAGTGTGTAAGGTAGGTAATGAGACAGATTCGTAGCAAATCTGTAATCAGCTGTAATTCTACGTTCCAGAAGGACTTCCACTGCTGCTGCTGCTGCTGCTACTTCGATAAACTGTAAGGAAATTGAAACGAGAATGGAAACAACACTGTTATTATGGCGATCACGAAGTAGATCCTGTTGGTGATCATGGGGGGCATAAAATAGCGTAAAGTGACCAATTAATGAATTTTCTAGAAACAGTGTGATGATGGAGATGTGCACTTATTTTAATGAAGTTTATGGAGCTGCCTGGAGCTAAGATATTCCTATGCTTTCAAACTGAAGAATGTTTTTTTTTTCAAAATTTTTTTGTGTAAAATTTCAGGGGATTGATTTTACAGCTGCGGATGGACACAGATAAGAAGAGGGAGTTAGTTAAAAACTTAAAATGAAACATGATGTAAATAAAAAAAATGTCTGCCTTTCTTTACAGATGTAGTAGACAATATTGCTTAGTTGGGTACTGCACACAGCTTCCAATAAAAACACTGACATTCGGCTTTGACACTCAGCAAGGCTCATTAGGAAGTCGAAGCATACACAGCATCATTTTTTGAGCTCTCCACATGTCGGCTTTTGTATCGAAAAAAAAGCATGCGCGTGGTTTTCCTTTTTTTCTTTAGAAGAAAAGGGTGTGTTAAAGCACATTGTGTTTTTGCGAAAGTTCACAGGAGGCATCATCACCTTGCAAGGAGTGGTATGTACGTTTCAAAAATAAGACATTTGCAATTTCCGCTTGATTAATATGTATGATTTTAATTTCTAGTTCTGCTGGATTATTAAGTGAGCTCCTGAAAACAGGCGGGATTTCCGTTTTAAGGGCAATCCAGCAACAAGAAACGATGCCAGATGAGTGGCGAAAAAGGGTCATATGTCCCATTCACAAGAAAGGAGATAAACTACTGTGCGAAAACTACAGGGGCATTTCACTACTTTGTGCGTCGTACAAGCTTTTGGCAAAGATTTTAAAGTTAAGAATTTCCAATAATGCTGAGAAAATTCTCGGTGAATATCAAGGTGGTTTCAAACGTGAAAAATCGACAACTGACCAAATATTTACGGTCAAACAAATTTTGGAAAAATGCTGGGAATTCAACATTAATGATCACCAAATATTCGTCGACTTTAAACAAGCGTACGACAGCAACAACCAAACTGCATTACATAACATCATGCTGCAGTTCGGAATCCCAGCAAACTGGTACGGTTGGTGAAAATGACCATGACCGACTCCACGTCACAAGTGCTAATTCAGAATGACATGATCGCTTTCGACGAATACACGGCTAAAACAAGGGGATGGATTAGCTCCTGTACTCTTTAACTTAGCACTTCCCCGTTGACACGAGAGGAACTCTTTTATAAGTCCACAGCTAGTAGCTTACGCTGATGACATCAATATTATGTCACGTTCGTTCAACGACGCCAAGGAAGTATTTGTAACTCTAGCCGAAACCGCCAAAGAAGTTGGTTTTCAAATTAACGAGCAAAAAACAAAAATTATGACCCAATCAAGGAAAAGAACACCAGTAAGACAGAACATAACGATAGAGGACTATAAAACGTAGACAACCTCGTGTACATAGGGACGAACCTCTCGAAGGATGGGAATGAGCTTGACGAAATCAAACGACGGATTCAATTAGCTAATCAGACATTCTTTTTGGTGCTTCCCACTTTGAAGACTCGATACGTACACAGGAAAACGAAGCTTCGCATCTAGAAAACAATAATCAGACCTGTGCTATGCTACGGAAGCGAAACCTGAAAAAGCCTTAAATGCGTTCGAAAGAAGGGTATTGCGAAGAATCCTCGGTGCAATACGGGAAGAAGATGGATGGCGAATCCGATACAACAACGAGCTGTACCCCATATGTGACGAGCCGGAAGTCTCTACCGTCATACGATTACAAAAATTGCAATGGGCTGGCCACGTCGAACGAATGAGTGACAATCGAATCCCCAAGCAGTCTGTCAAGGGACGAGCGAGCGGAGCCAGGCGAGGCGGTAAGCGAGGCGGTAAGCGAGGCTGGGAGGATTCTGGGTAGATGCTGACAGCAGGTCGCTTTTAGGAGTCACTGTGAACATATGACCAGAAGAGGTTGTGATGGTTTGAACAGATAGAGGAGGACTGAACACTAACAAAATATAGCTAGTTTCACGCTTTTTTCAACAGCGAATTATAGCTTTGAAAATTTGAGAAAATCACTATGAAAATTCGAAGTTCTATACTGTGCACGACCTGTACTTTTGAGGGTAGATGACATTGTATATAACATTTTACAAGCTAAGGAGCGTTATTGCGTTTGCAGGGAATAGTGGAAGGACCGACAAGGGAGCATATACCAAGTAAACAGTTTTGATTATGTTGAGAGATAGGACAGCACGAATAACAATACATTCAACAGGAAGAGAAGTCACAGCTTTGGAGTAAATGACTTAACTAAGATACCAAGTGGACAGAAGTTGTCATCCATAGCAAGAGAAGTAGCCAAAACAAATTCTACAGTCTTTCGCAGATTGGATTGCAATCCTTTTGCGCAGAAACCCCGTTAAGGATTAGACCAGATCATTTTTTATCATTACATTGCCATCGTTGCTTATTATTTCACCCGAAGGAAATATGACAGTAGGCTGGTAGACAAAAGAGAACCGAGTCTAA
Source organism: Nemotelus pantherinus (assembly GCA_963978885.1). Classification (NCBI taxonomy): domain Eukaryota; kingdom Metazoa; phylum Arthropoda; class Insecta; order Diptera; family Stratiomyidae; genus Nemotelus; species Nemotelus pantherinus. The sequence continues at coordinate 5,687,775 of OZ022264.1, read as the reverse complement.
AAAGAGAAAACATGTAGACGCTTGATTATGGTGGTTTTATAAAAAATACACAAAATACAACATGTTAAAGCAAAACACCTTGTCTTCGCACTAACAAGAATTAACCTTTTACAATATTTCTAAGGACGATTTCAACCCCCAAATTAACTTACAATACGAGTCCTATACAAACAACTTCAAATCCCAAAAATTAACAAAATCCTCGAAAAAAAAATAATTCACAAAAACCACAAAAAGGTCATTATCGAATAATCACCCTGTTCGACCTTACTTGGCATCTTGCAAGAAAAAAAAACGAATAATCTCTTTAAAAAATTCCGGCAATGGCTACATATACAAGAATCGAAGAAAAGAGTCAAACCATTAACTTGGGCAGAAGGTGAGCAGCTCAACTCGAAAATTCAAACGAAAGGAAGACTATAACAAAAAATATCTGCAGTTAATGGGCCAACTCGGATTTGTCTTGTTGTTACGATTTGTACTACGGCATTAGCCCAACCACACACGCACACACATCACTCTGTAAACCATTCATCGACCACAAAATCCCTGGTAAATCGGCTCGAAGAAAAGCAAAAGATCCATAGTACACCTCACACTACATACCTCAGAGATCGTTAGATAACGCATCGAAACCATTCGGTTCATAGAAATTCATGGATCCAGCCAGCGCTCCAGCTCCGGCACGTACTTGATATCAAGTCATTACCATACCGATGCGTTCTCCGTTCGCCCAGTTGCGTATTTGAACTCTTATCCTCGGCTAAGTTGGCTTGTGATTGCTTATAAATTATCTTGGTGTAATTCAGACATGATTATTACGATTAGGTTGTGGGTCAGGTGAAAATTGTACGAAAAATGTATATGCCCAAGTGAATGTACCGAGTACGGATTAAAGGTCAATGTTAACACTGCGTTTTGAGTGGTCAAGTAATTCAGAGCCTCTATTAGGTCCTAGAAAGTGAAGTGAAATCGATGGACGAAAATTGATATATTAACATGACATTTTGGTTAAGACATAGATATTAAAAATATTTTACCGTTCTGTGTATTTATCCTACAAAGTACAAATGAATGAACATTCCGAACAGAGATACTTGAATATTATTTTCTACATTAGCACCCATATTTGCTACTCGAATCAATGGTAACTCTCCAAACACTAATTCAACCTCTGTCCGACACAATAGAACCGTACAGCGTAGGTTCCCATTTGGTTCCATTCAATCGACTCAGGCGCGAAAAATTCAATAGACCTCTATACCTCATTCAATTTAAATCTCCACTCTTTCCAAGACATTCTTCAAAAGATTTCGTGGATCTGCGCGACGCCTTAAAAACTTTTTTCCATCACCTACAAGATACCGTTGTACAAACATGAAAAGAATAAAGAGATAACAAAGAGATGTATAGTTGATTGTATAGCTTTGGTGATGAACTTCTAATGATGAAGTTAGCACCTAGGCGGTTTCAATAACGGATGCAGTCTTTGTAGATGCGCACGCTAAATACTTGACAGAATACTTGAAAAATTATGCATTTGTGAGTCCCTTAAGTGAGTGATTTTTTATTTTGAACTAGTGATTTTTTTTATCTAAACATTTAACTAAGGTAAGGCAATGGTAATAGTGTCACGTTTCTGGTGCACTTCAACTGGTAATTGATGGTGGCAGTAAATATTACATAGAATGGACCTGTGAATATTTTCTTTCCGCAAATTTTATGAAATAAACAGAGTTTGTTCAGTTTTTTTGATTTGAGTTACTAATTAGTGTTCATTTCATTGAAATAGGTGTCTAGAAAGGCTTGGTAGTAACTTATTTAGCCAACTCAATTTTGGTTTTGAGCCCTATTACGCGAAAACCTCGAAAGGATTTTTGTCGAACTCCTGAAAATTACTACCTGAAAATAGGTGAATTTCCGCGAAGAAGGATTCTTTATTTATAAATCGAATATTTTCATTTTTTAACATTAATGAAACATGACATTAATGAGACATGAAATTACACGCTTTAGTCACAATTAAGATACTATTACCCAACATATTAGACAAAATAAGGGAAAACAAGCCATATTTATAAAAATTATATTATCATTGTATGCTTAATTACACACACACAGTTCTTACAAGAGCAATGTTACTGTTGCCCTGAAGTCATATCCTCAGCAGGAGAGGCTTCAAATGGTGCAGTATCTTCAGTAGGTGCAGTATCTTCAGTAGGTGCGTCATCTTCCTCCACTGAAGGAGAACTAGGTTTAGGCAGTGATCATCTGGGTGCGCCGCTGAAGAAAATCGTGATAGGCAGTTGACGGTGCTGTCTTTTCATAGGCGTGAGGAGGCTTTTGTAAGGCTCCATAGCTCCATCAAGTATCATCGCTCCAATTATGTCCTGTACTTCCTTAAAGGTTCTCCGAATTGAGAAAGACGCTCAAATAAAAGGTCAACTTTCTCCCCTTGACCCCCAAGAATCTCCGGCTGCTCTTCTTTTTCTTTCTCACTTGCAGACTTAGTCATCTCCACTAGATCGTCGTTAGCTAAGGGATCCGAATGCGTCCCTAGCAGTTCATCTACGTCATCGCGGGTTAAATTCGCGAAACATTCTCTTCTCAGCATTCTGACCAGCCTAACTGCCATATTCACTGCAGATTTGCTTATATCCTTTTGGAGTAAATCCTCTGTAGTCGTGAACAATTTCATGCCACAAAATTTTTCTAGCTGGTCTTCACGGTCTCCGTCATCACGTCATTTAACACGCCAGTACTCCGTTAGTAAGAAATTTTCCTCAAAGTCGATGTCATCGTCCAGGTGTTGCAGAATGTTTCGCGAATTGAGAGCCTTATAAAAGCGAATAACGCCTTAATCATGGGCTGGATCAGCGAAGTAGTATTGGCAGGAAGAAATTCGATTCGCATAGAATAGGTCCTGCGCATGATTTCCAGCATTGTCAATGAAGAGAAGGACATTAAACTTGAGTCCCTTTTCCGTGAGATACAGCTTGACTTGGGAAATGAAGCAGTCTTGGAAACAGTCCGGTGGCAGCTGCTTCGTGATCTAACCCTTGCCCTTTGGCATCCAATGCACTGGCAGGAAATTTTTGCCATTATTCTTCAGGATTTTAGGGTTCTTGGCCTTATAGATAAGGCCAGGCTTGAGCGAAAATCCCTCAGCATTTTCACACAGAACGATAATCCCGCGATCCTCATACGCCTTGAAGCCACTGAACTTGGACTCATTCTTGAAAATGAATGTTCGGCAAGGCAATCTTTTCCAGAAAAATCCTGTTTCGTCCATACTGAACACCTGTTTTGGATGATACTCGCTCTATTGAATGATCTTCAGGAACGTGTTGTTAATGTTATCCTCTACTGCAGCCTGGTCAGTAAAAGGAGCATTTCCGTAGATGAAACCTTTCCCGCAACTTTTCGAACCACTTTTATCACTTTTTTATTCCAAAACAACACTTCTTCTTGTCCTAGGGAGATAAGCGATTTGTTATGAGGTTGTTTCTAGAAATTTTTTAATGGACCAGAGCCGTCAAACTCCCACCTTTCTCTCTCTGAATCAGCTCCAACAGCTTTCGTTAACTTAGCAACATCATGTGTAGAAATATGTAAAGCTATCTAGAAATGCGACTGCATCAAAGATCCTGGGCTAGATCTTCTTCTTCCGGCTTTCTTGCGTAAGTGTGCAGAGTAGCTTATAGCTTTCCAGCATATTTTCCTTATTAGATCAGTTTCGTCTGGAACAACAGCATGGGTTTAAATCCGTGATTTATGTACAATGCAAAAAGGATATCAAACGCTGACTTCAGGAAGGCTGTTGACAGAGTTGACCATTGTATCTTGTAGGTGCACCATTCTACCTTGTACATGCACGGTTACAAACAACACAAGTTTCCTCGTCAATAATTTGTTAGGACGAGTTGATAACGTTGTTGACTGCAGTGTTATCTTGGATGAAAAACTCCGATTCACCCTCTACTATGACAAAATGTTTTCCGGTGCGACTAAACAGCTAGGATTCATTAAAAGACGTATCAAGGAATTTCTCAGCCTGTGGGTCACAAGATCCCTATACATTTCACTTGTATGCCTTCTTCTTGAATACGCTTGATTTATCTGATATCCAGCTTTTGAAACCCACAGTGACAGACTCGAGTCCACACAAAAACAGTTTTAACTTTTAACCTTGAGAAAACTAGACAACCCTTCCAATTTTAATAACTAACCCCCTAATAAGTATCGACTGGGTCATATAAACTTGTTGCCACTGGCATCCAAAAGAACGGTGATATCGGCCTGCTTGAAATGCGGAGTCATTAGAGGCATTATTGGAATTGCATTTCTGAAACGTAAAATGGTGAAAAATATCCTTATAAGGAACACCAGATCTAATCGTTTGCTTAAAAAATGTCCACATTACAGTATATATGCAGCTAATGCGCCGGTAAATAGATGCTACTTTATATTTAGCAGCATAAGCATTCTTTAATACTCAATGATTTCCAAATTAGCTTTCGAATCCTGCCTTTTCCAAGCCACTTGAAACTCCTGTTTTTAACCTATTCGTCAATGTACATTTTTTTTTATTTATTTATTTGGTACTAATATGATTTTTTTATTTTTCAAGTTTGTTTGGTATTTTGATATGATTTGTATCTTGCTTGGTGAATGAATAAAATTAATTAAAATAAGCTAGAGATCTGAGAAAATCTATCAAATGAGCCGTTTTTTTAAATATTGATTGTATCAGTGACTAACATTCACAGGAATTTGCCCAATTCAATTCAGGCCTTTTTCCTTAAACAATTTAAAAACTCATATACTATAGAGCAAAAATTCCTCATTTGTCATTTGTAGAGAGGAAGAAATCTACGGAGAAAATGAAGAAAAACGCATTTTAAGCGATAGAAAAGGAAAATATGTTCGTTGAATGAAAATAAGCATCAATTTGAAAATAAGAATCTAGCGAGGATTACATTTCTAATACTTAATGCATTCAAAAAAAAAATTAATTTTTGACAATAAACTTCGAGTAGAGCAAAGAGAATTTGTTTTAACACTTTAAAGATATCACCGTTTTAAGAAAACATCTCCAATATGAATATATGCATAAATATGTTTGACATGCTTGGTGTTGTTTTCACTTCTATTTTTCTTATGGTTTTTAAAATTTTTAACTGTAACGACTGAGCCCAATCAAACGGTTGTTTGAATATAAACCGTTATATCATGGCTGAACGATACTATTTACTAATTTAAACTCAGTTATTTAATTAGTGACAAATCGGTAACACATAAGATTGCGTCGTCCGTTCGAAATTGACCAAAAGTTACGCATCGAACTTAATCATATTATAAATAAATAACAATTCACCATGTCTGAAAAACTAATTACACTATTTCACCCTTAATTTTCGCTCTAGTACTAACGAATATGATTTCCGCTATTCTATTCTCGTTATCGAAATTATTTGCAGTCAAGCACAAATTTCTTCCAATAAACAGAAAGAATGTGGTTAATAGGTTACTTAAATACAACTTTAAGCGTATATGAGCGGAAATATTACTTAAATATTTTTATGATAATTACAAAATGCAACAATATTGAAGAGAGTTATTAAATTTCAAAAGTTATAAAAATGCTGTAAAATGAAGATGAAATTCACTCAACCAAATAAAGCATAATTTACTGTGCATTTTATAAATTGAAGCATATTAGAGCTTGAAAAAAAAAAACAAATATTGGACAAACAGGAGTAAATTGTACTGTTATGAAAAACATATGGTCAAAGAACGTTTGAATTTAAAGAAAGAAAAAATATTGGTACTTAACGATTTTTTGGATGGAGTTTATTCACCACTGTCCGTTGGAACCATGTTGACTTACCTGAAAATACAGAGAAAATTGAAAATCGTAATGAGTAGTTGCCGTTTTAGACTGAAATCTAAAATCGAAAATGTTTTTGAAAGACACAAATTAAAAAATTAAAAAATTCAAATAATATGACTGACGTTTAAGGGGTTACCCCCACTTGTAGCGCAATAAAATAGGTCATTTTCATGAATTTTTTTTGACAAAACTACGAAATGTTTTTAAACGACTGTTATATTTTCTTAAAGTACATACTTTGAACACCTTCCAGTAATTTTTTTATTGAAAAATATTACATGATTTAATTACAAATGGCCGTCAAAACAATGGAATTTTAATTTTCACCTTTTGCGGTGACCAAAATTGTGTCGAACTGGATCATCTGAAACAAAAAATAGCGATGGACTTAGTTAAATAACAGTACAAACTAGTGTTTGATCGAAGGATTTAAAACAATATCCATTTTTCACAAAATGGCGGACAGTCAAAGTTAATATTTCGATTTTCACTTAAAAAAATGGTCGTCTTTTGGCTATAAAACGGCCATTTTTTAATTAAAATAAAAATCGACCCCCCTTAAGGGGTTACCCCCACTTGTAACTTTGAAGTTTTTCGTTTTTTTTTTGTTGCATTTTTGTTTAGTATAACTATCTGAGAATACGTCCTTCAAATTTCAAGTCGATCCAAACATAATTAACCGAGATATGAGCGTTGAAAGAGAAGAAACTGTTGCTTATACAACCGTTACTTATACTTATAAACGCGTTTTTCTCGAAATGACATCTTTGAAGTCGGTGACCAAAATTACTCAAAAACTACTGAACCGATCTTTTTGAAACTTAGCATGCTTATTTAATACATAAAAATGTAGTGTTTGATCGTTCGATTTTTATTTTAATTAAAAAATGGCCGTTTTATAGCCAAAAGACGACCATTTTTTTAAGTGAAAATCGAAATATTAACTTTGACTGTCCGCCATTTTGTGAAAAATGGATATTGTTTTAAATCCTTCGATCAAACACTAGTTTGTACTGTTATTTAACTAAGTCCATCGCTATTTTTTGTTTCAGATGATCCAGTTCGACACAATTTTGGTCACCGCAAAAGGTGAAAATTAAAATTCCATTGTTTTGACGGCCATTTGTAATTAAATCATGTAATATTTTGCAATAAAAAAATTACTGAAAGGTGTTCAATGTATGTACTTTAAGAAAATATAATAGTCGTTTAAAAACATTTCGTAGTTTTGTCAAAAAAAATTCATGAAAATGACCTATTTTATTGCGCTACAAGTGGGGGTAACCCCTTAATAAATATTTTTAAGTGACTGAAATCTCGCCAAAATTATTCCATATAACTGTCCGGAAGACGGCAATTCATCATTTTCGAGATCGTACTCAAGTTCGAAAAACGGTCTTCGCTAACTGTCACTCGCTGTCAGAAATATATTATGTCAATATATCTGTGAGAAATATATTACTAAAATCAAACAAATAAAAATATGGAAGCCCTGAAATGGCAGCTCATACAACCAAATGTGTAATACCTCAGCAAGAAAGTTACCAACAATTCCAACTATTTGGTGAAATTAACAACCTTACAACAATGAGCCGTTGTTTTAATTTGCCAGTAAGCAGCATGCTTAAGTTTAGAGTTGAAACTCATAGCCGACAGTTGCACAAATCGCTGAGCTTGCACCGTTCTCCATTACATACAGTTTTTCCTTGATTAGAGTTGTTGGATTGTTTTATCCATATTCGGACATCTACTGTTGACACTAACCATAACTAGTTTCGCACAACTCACGCTGCGTTCGCTAGCAGTAAAATCCAAAGCGCCATCAAGTACCCCACTTACTAGATATATTTATACTTATGTATGTACGTAATATAAATAAGTACAAATATCATGTTGAAATTAATTTTCTCACGGTTGTCGTTTACTTTTTATCCATGTACATTACGCTCGGTACACACTGAGCATCATAACAAGAAACTGTTGACTGTAGCCGCGATGCATGCAAGATAGATAATGCATTGCGCGGTATCATTGAATGTATGTATGCGTCTATGTGACAATATATGAATGGATGGATCGTTTGCAGCATGATAAACCGAAGTAAATCAACAATATTATGGTTTTCCACGTGGGAGAGCTCGCAACAGGTTGGCTCGTTGGATGCCTATCGGAACGTTCTTTTTGAATGGATGTGAATTTTACTATTACTTCGAGAAATGCTGCAACTGATACTGCTAAGTTAGTTAAGATGCTGCGAGCATAATATCGAAGCATCTAACACGGCAGTGATGCCAATTGAATATAGATAAAGATGAATATAGGGTTGGAAATGTGGAGAGCAAGAAGTTCAATTAAATTGGGAAAAATCAAATATAACTGACACTGGTTGAAATTGTTTGGAAGTTTAATTGACAAAAAAGATGATTTATGTTAAAAAAAATTACAAATACTGCACGGAATTAGTGATCCGAAATTTCGCGCCCAGTGTGGTATGAAGTAGTGTACGTTAAACATCGATAGGACTATCGATAGTATCGATAGTTCAGAACTATCGAAAACCTCGATGTTTTTTTTTTGCAATCGATAGTTTTTGAAAACAGAAAAAAATGCGTAAGGCAACATTTCGATATCATCCCATTTACTTGATTTCGTGGCTGATTTGGACGGAAAACATGCAATTCCTGACACCAAATACTTCGAAGATGTTAAAATGCGGGTTTAAAATGCCATAAATGCAGTTCAACATATTTCTTTAACTACTGATATGTGGACAAATTCAAACAAAGAGAGAATACTGATTTTTTTCAATGGCAAAAGTAAGTTGCATATTTATTTTATGCCTGTTTGATGAATACTATCGTTGGTGTAGTTGAAAAGACAAATATTCAAACTCGTTATTTCTAGTTTAGGCGAGAAATACTACACTCAGCAAATGGAACATTTGATCAAAAATAAATGCGATCATCACTGATAATGCAGCTCGCATGTTAATGCAAACAAAACTTCTTCAATTTAATCATATTCCATGCTTCGTGCATACTTTAAATTTGACTGTGTCTGATATTTATAACACCTGATTGTCATTTTATCACGATAAAGTGCAAAGATATTGATACTTCTTTTCAATCGAGTTCAGTTGTTTCAGACATACTGACAATTGCACAACGACAGCTCAACAAACCTGAACTGAAACTAATTCAGCAGTTCCGTTCTCGTTGGAATAATGCATATGCCAAGATCAAATGTTTCTAAGATATCAGGCAAGAATTGACTTTGGAATTACCCAAATGTGTGAAGGTACCTGAAACGTTACTCGTCGAAGATTGGAATGTGCTGCCGAATACAATTCTGCTATTAGAACCATTTGATGTGGCTACGACTCTGGCGCAAATTACATTACTCTTTCTTATATAACTCCGTTATTACGAGGACTGACTCTACAATTATCGAAAGTGGGAATCAACATAAAAAACACTGCTGGAAAGATTATTTATAATGCTTTATGCAAGTCAGTGCGGGAACGATTAATACCGTTTGAGAAAAGGGTCCTTATGATGTTAGCCACCACTCTGGATCCAAGGTTCAAAAAATAAAAGAAGACGATGGAAACATAGCTGCCCAATGTCTTCAAATAGAATATACTTCTTTTCTGATGACACAAAAGCCGGAGTCAACTCAGAGTACTTATGAATTTACGGCAACTGCATCTACAAGCAACTGAACTGGTGAAACTGGGGAAATTTACTAACGAAGGAATAGTGGAAAGCAAAAACATCCAAGGAGTTATTATTTCTACCTGAAGATCTATTCAAAGACAAAGCTTATAGCTGCCCAAATAATGATGCAATAAAACATATATATATACCAAAACCTGGAGAAACCTCCCAGTGGAAACGACCAATGTCCCATCGACTACTGGTTAGATTCAAATACTGAGACAAAGAAAATGTTTGCTCTGTAGCATCCATGTATACTTGCGTCTTCTATTCCGAGTGAACGAATTCTTTCGAAAATTGGCGTAATTCACAGTGATCGCAGAAACTTCTTAAAGTCTCAAAGCGTCTCAATGAATTGCTTTCCCTAAATCAAAATGCTCAGCATGTCGGAAATGAATAAAACTCTATATTTCGGTGTTTCTCTATAATAGTAATTTAATTCTTAGTTATTTTTAAAAAAAATAATGAATCCTGGGTGTATCTACTAATTTCGCAAGACACATATACACCATCGATAGTCTATCGATAGCCTATCGATAGTTTTTAAAAAAACATCGATATTATCGAAACATCCAACTATCGATGTTTAACGTACACTAGTATGAAGTCTGACTGAAATGCCGAGGCATTGACGCGAAAAGCACAAAGGAGGCTTCATTTCTACGTTTATGCCAATTAAGTAATTTTTATTGAAGTTGGCAATATTAAGCAATATAAAAAGAAAATTTTTCAAACAAATTCAACAAATTTAATAGACATGGGTAACTTAAATTGAATTAACATCAAATCAGTTTCATTAAAATAAGAAAATACTGTGAAACCTGGTTAACTGAAACCTCAAGGGACCCAAAATTTATAGGGGCTTTTCATTTACCCAGTTTCCGAAATAGGCAGGTTAACATGACAGTTGTCTTATTTATAGAGGGTCCCGCTATGAGAGGTCGAAATGTACCATTTATCATATAGAAATGTGGAAAAAGTGGGCTGCTCGTCGTTTTCGTTTTTCACTTATACGGGTTATTGAGCTACGAGGTCCCAATTATAGAGGTAAATATCGAAAAAATCTGTGAAATCTAATCTTAGTTAACAAGGTTTGAAAATTCTCAGCAACAGAGGTATTTCAATGCAAAAGTGTCGGAGCAATGCAATTATCAATAACAGAGGTTTTTCACATTAACCAGATTTCACTGTAATAAGTGTGATGCAAGTTAGGTAACAGCAATCAATTTTAAATTGTTCAGATGCTAGGGAAGTTTGGTATTATTTTCATTGAATTGAATAGTTTGGCGTCTTTTCCTTTTATAGTTATATCCAAGTAGATTTAATGCTCAAATAGTATGGGTTTTCTCTGTAGGCAAAAGCAAACAATAAAGTTTTTTTTAAAAACTACAATGAAGAGCTTAACCCATATTATTTTTCAAAAATTAAAGCCCTTTTCATAAATATATTATAATCCTTTCTTGGTATTTTCAAACAAATAAAATTATTTTTCCCCACGGAACTTTTTAGTAATATGTTGAACAGAATAAAAAAAACCACATTACAGAAAACGAAAAATGAAAAATGTAGGCATTTACTTTAAATGAATAATTTAGTTTATAAAGCTTTATTTAAGAATAAGTAATATATTGACAGGAACGGTATGATAACGTTCAATTTAGAAAAAAGTGGTTGCCGACAGTGACTCAGCCTCTTTGAGACTCTTCTCAAGGTAGGGTCGTCCCCACGATTGTTGCAGATAATGACCGCCGCTCAACACACACACACAATTTTGGATGTCGTGTGCAAAGGCTCAGTGTTTCAGATTCTTTGTATTTGGTGTTTTAATACAAATGCTCTTCGTGTGTTGATCATTTTTGCTCATCCGAAAATTTTGTGGATAGTATTTTATATTATTGCTCACTCTTGCTCTCTCTTCCACTTCTTGTCTCCCCTTCCATCTGTCGCTCTTACTTACTCTCTCTTTTTTTCTTTTGCTAGCCTCACCCCCTATCTTTTTCACTCCCTCACCCTATTCTTCTCTTTCTTCTTCTTTTTTTTCTTCTCTCTTCCACTTTATCTTCTTCACTTTCTCTTCCACTCCCTCACTTTCTCTTTATTGGAACAACATACATTAAAACAGGGAATTATTCGCTTTTTTAGTTCGCCGTTTTTATCCTTTTCCAGCTGGAACTTAAGGAAGTATTCTGGTCTAGAGGCTCGATTTTGAGGTGACTTTACGGACGCAATAAAAAAAACCAGAAACATTTTTAGTATCTATTTTTTGATCAGTTTTTTACTAACATTTTAGAAGTATAAAAATGTATTCAAAAAATTAAAAAAAAATTAAAATTGATATAGATACAGGCCGGCGAAGTGAAGGCTAAAAAAAAACTTGTCTCATGGTTGACATGATTCTAACCTTCCTGGTGGTCTGAAACATAAATTTTTGGTGAATTCTGTAAAAAGAAGAATGTAGAATTACTCTGACGTAGGCGATTTGAAAAAATTTTTTTTTCACAAAATGGCGTCCATATAAAAAAAAAGTCGTTTTTTGCCTCATTTTTTCAACTTTGGGAATTTTTTTAAAAAAGGCTAAATAGTAGAAACAAAAGTTTCGAAAATCCCTACGTCAGACCAAATTTAATAGTGTTAAAAGGGTTTGTGCAAAATTTTACGTAAATCGGTCCATTACAATTAGAGATATCATGTCAACCGTATCGAAAAAAGTAGTTTCGAGAGAAACGCGTTTATGGCATGGTATGTTTACTTCGATTTTTTTAATCAGAGATCCCCGTCTCATGCAATGTTCCTTCTTCAACTTCGAATTATTTTCATAGAGTTATAAAAGTTGTATGCAGCAAAATGTTTTTGCAAATTTAATTTAATAAAAGTGCGCTCAGTTACGAAAACGGACTCTTTAATTTCATAAAACATTCAACAATATTGAAAATTGCAGTTTTGAAAATGTTTATAAAACTTTACGAATTTATTCATTCATTTAGGGAAGCGATTTTAACAAAAGCAAAGCAAAAAGTAAAAGGGTCAGTCACAGAAACTGTCACATGAAAAGTTTGGAAAAAAATCTGTGAAGTTTATAGAAAATTGAGACAGCACTTAGATTTATCTATTAGAACGTGGTAAATATGGCATACTAAGCTGGCTTTGTAATGAACATGAAGAAACAGTAATCACTATGATTTCAACGTACACGCTGCTCTGATACGGCAGCACACAATCCATCCATACCTCGATGAGGCCACAATAACTTTTTCAACAGAAGTATGTCAATAGTTTCACATCTCTAATAATGATAATAATGCATTTTCCATATTTGTTCCTCCTTGTCTAAATGCGGAGAGTGCTAAGACGCACTGAATTACATATAATACATGGAACATTGATACTTTCTGTTTTCCCAATGAACCGACCGCATTTCACTTACATGGCTATGAATAATGAATTTAGTATCAAAGTCGCAACTATTGACCAGATTTTCTGATTCGTTAAAAAGCACATAATAATCAGTTTATGTTTCACAGACATGAAAAGGTTGGATTTGTTTGATTTCATCCAAATTTGTCAAACAAGCGCTCAAGTGCGCGAATAAACTTAGAAATGACTAAGAAGGTATATAAACATTGACTGAAGGTTTCATAATCGAAAGCTAATTCAATGACGAAGTTTACGAGCATATTTCTCCAAACACAAATGATAATGACAGACTTAGATCTAAGATAATCGGATTTTGCTTCAAATCTCAGTCAAATACGTGATAAAAATTAATAAAATTTTTGGTTCAGTCTGAATGGTTCAGTCGTCTGGTTTTTGGTATTCAACAATAAATTTGTTTCATCCATTCGTGGTTTGATCGTTTACGTTAATTTACAAAGTTAATAAATATTTAGCCCTTTTGAAACACTAGACGATAGTTTGAATACTTAATCGTCAATTTTCTTCATCTTCTTGCGCATCATCGTCAGCATAATCTTCATAACAACACAGATTGCTTGTGAAAATCATTTTCTTATAAGTCTCGATCACGACTTTGCAAGCCAACACAACGTAAAGCACTAAAGCCATTGCAAAAGTCGTTCCGTTTCGAATGCAAGTAAACACTCGATGATAATGAATATTGCGTTGTAAATTGCAATGTTTCTCTAATCTGCATTTGGATTCGTATTCCTATTCGTAGGATCATCATCAGTCGCAATGGAATTGAAGACCATGTAGCTTCCACGATGCATGTACCTACGTACATCAATTGTAATTTAATTTCGAGATTCAAATTGCCGGATCGTGGGAAAATTCTGATCTGAGAAGCGTAGCGACTTTGTGATGCGGAACGCTGAGCACAGAAGACGATTGATTTCAGAAATGCCGATTGCTGCTACTTGGTTACGTGAGAAAATTGATAACATTAAACAAGAAAGCCTAGAGTCTTTGAAGAAACAACTGAGCATCAAAGATGATTTGTGGAAAAAGATACAAATTTTAGCACCATTTGGGAAACCATTGATGAGAATAAAAGCAAAGCTAGCATCGACTCAATGGGTCCCTAGAAGTGACAACCCCTAGAGAGGTGAATCAATCACCTACAGAGATTCCAAGGAGGGAGACCATTTCGACGTAATTTATGACTGGAATTCCACTCTGATGCGCTTCCACCCTGCACATCAAAATGATTCACAGCCACTAATTTATCAGAATGCTTAGTGATATTTATAAACCTTGTCTCCAGGAATGGCATACCATCGTAGAGCATCAGCAAATCTCTCACTGCAATAAACACACGCACAACAGAATATTTATACGAATATGTGATTTGTATTCGTTCTAAAAATAGAACAAATCACCAGACATTGTAGAATTGCTGATGAACAAATTGCATATGTTTCTATCGAACGTTATATAGACATTGACTACGTGGGAATGGTGATCATTAAATTGACATTCCTAAAATAACATGACAAGAACCCCATACGAATTTAGCCAAACGGATCGTTCCAACGACTCAAGACGAAATGGCGAAACAGCTTAGTTTGAAACTGCAATGTTTTTAATTTTCAGGGGGATGTGAATAAGGTTCACATTAATCTGCAGTCTTAGTCAATACCAACACTCTATTTTTCCATGAATTTAGTCCTCATTGTTTTCAAATTGCAGGCAGGAAAAAATAAATAAAATGCTGACATTGATACTAGACTTTATTGTTTTGAAATTCGAAAATACCCAACGAAATCAAAAATTGTAAAATTCAGAGCACTTTTCATTCTTACGTTTTCTCCCATAACAGCAATACTTAGAACTTTAAACCGAATTACCCACTTTGAAACGGTCAAACATCTTTAATTCGCTCATCGAAAAGTTAGCCACACTATTGAAAAACAGAGAAGTGAAACTTAACACCGTTTCTAAGCATTTACGATTGCTTTTCCGCTTAAACAGCGAAACGAAATGTTCATTGAACAAATCAAAGCACATTTTGTATGGGATTTGAAATTTCATTCCGTCTCGCGGAGAGTATAATACTAGGCTTAACCTAGAACTATCATTGATAAATACAGTGGCTCAAACGTATAATCGGACAACTAAAGTGCTCAGGTAAAGCATGTGAAAATTTGGTAAAAAAATTACGCAATATTACCTGAAGTTTTTTCTCGTTTTTTATATTTCTAAGGCATATAATGAAATAACGCATTTTTCAATTCATACTTAAGAAAATCAAACGTAACAACAAACAACCCTACACAACAAGTGAAACTAGAAAAAGTTAAAAAATCATACATAATTTTTTGTGTTAGTACTTAGTTGCAAATCCTTTTGACTCAATCACTGCTTTTAATCGCTTTGGCACTGATTTGAATAAATTTTCACAAAACTTCCATTCCATTCATTCTGTAATACCTGCTTTAATAGGTTTATAGAATTAAAGGATTTATCGTAGAGCCTTGTTGAAAGTTCTTCCCACAAATATTCGATAACATTCAAGTCCGGTGACTGTGCAGGCGTTTGCAATAGTTTGGGGCAATTATTTATCAGCCAAAGTTTTGCAACTTCTGATGTATGTTTCGGATCGTTGCCCTGATAGAGAGCAAAGTTCTCTAAAATGCCCAATTTTTCGGCACTTTGCTTGACATTTTCTTTTAAAATATTCAGGTACGCAAATTTGTCCATTTTACCTTCGATAAAACGCAAATTGCCCACCCCCGCACTGGACATACAGCCCCCAAACCATTACTGATCTACCCCTATGCTTCACAGTAGCTAGGGTATTTTTTGGATGAAATTCAGTGTTGGGTTTTCGCCACACGTACGTCCTTCCATCTGATCCATGTAAGTTAAACTTACTTTCTTCAGTAAATAAGACCTATATATTGTATAAAAACTACATAAGTATTTCATTTAATATCCACAAAAACATCCTATCGTTTTTCGAAATTCACAGTCTTTGAGGAAATATTCCTTTGCAAATTTCAAACGACATGACTTATTTTTAGCGCTTATGAATGGCTTTTTTCTGATAGATATACCATGGTAATCATTTTTTCTGAGAACATTTCTAACAGTTTCAACGCAGACTTCCTTTCCAATATTGTCATGTAAAAAAGTTTTCAACTCTTTGGCTGTTTTCAGTGGATTTACCTTCACTTCTGCCAGAATGCGCCGTTGATCGCGCTCATTTAATATTTGTCCTTGACCTTTTCTGCTTTTGTTTCCTATTCTATTTTCATCACGATACCTTTTTATAATATCGTGGATGGTAGCAGGGCCGGGGCGAATGATTTCTGCGCCCGGTGCAAAAGCCAGATGTTGCGCCTTTGCAATATCCGTATAACCCATAAGGTTATACATGATATTAATATATACAAAAATAAATATTTTAACAATAAATAAAATTTATAAAACACAACTAAAAGAATGTTTTCAATATTTGATAAATTTACATACATACGCTAATAAAAATCATAGGAGTTGTAAACCCAATGTAAAATTCACTCTGACGTTAAGTCAATGATAAAAGAAAAGCTTAGTTTAATTCGTACTAGCTAAACTATACCCTTCTTGCTTTCATTTTCGCAAATTGGTTTATGGTTTTATCATAATTTAGCTCTTCCAAAAAATTCTCTTCTATGGCTGTTGTTGCTAAGTCCACTAATCTTTCTTGAGACATAGTTGACATCATGTAATTCTTGATCAGCTTTAACTTAGAAAAACTACGCTCACCAGGTGCGGCTGTAGTAGGAAGGGTTAAAAATATTCTCAACGCTATAACTGCATTTCGACACATTGTTTCCAAATGTCTATCAAAAATAAAAGCCAACACTTTCGTCGGTGAATGTTTGGGAAGCATAACTACAGAAAACATTTGTGTCTCCTCAAAAAGCTCAGATCCACTTATATCAGATTGACTATTTAAAATCAATTTTTCCTCCAAACTGAGACAGTCTTTGGAAATAATATCTGAGGTACATTGAATTTTGCTAATATTATATAAGCAACTGAGTATTTAATTGTGTACAATTATTTGGTCGAACCTTTCAGAAAATGATTGCAGTGCCTAGTCCAGTATTTGAAAATAAAAATCAATTTTGAACTTTTCCTGAGGATCCAAAACCACTATATCTCTACCTTTGTAATGAAAGAGAGGTCTTTTTCACATTGATGGTAATGCAGATGAACTTTGAAATTCATAAGGAATATCCAAGTCACACGCAATTGATTTTGCATTACCAAAAAACTTTACAAAGTCATTCTCTGAACGTAGCTGCTTTAAAAACATCTTTGTAGAGCTTAATATTTCAACCGCTGTCTCCAAGCAAATTTCAAGACTCTGCAAACATTCACTTGCAATATTTATTTTGTTTAAAATGTCTACCAGATCAAAATGCAACAAAAAATTGGAATTCTATAATTTTATTACCTAAGCATTCAGCGCTGTGATTGAATTTAGTATCATCGCCTCGCGAAAGTTCGACAAAAGCCTCGTAAACTTTGCCTAAATTAAAAGCCAAAGGTATAAGTGCATTTATTCAACTTTCCCACCTCGTTTCACCCAACGGTTTAAAGGCCACCTACACTATATACTTTTTCAAAACCTGCTCTAAGAGCCGGTTTCGTTTCCTATTTGCATTACTCGACCATTTTCTGCTAACAATTGATGACATTCTAGTAGATAATCAATCTTTCATAAATATAAAATACAACAACAAAACAACTACAAAGGCAATAATTTACCAATAAATGTTGTTCAGAAAAATCAGCTAATGCAAGCACTACTCTTAACATTGTACTAATAACACTATACTCTTGGTATTGCGAAATACCTTACTTAACATCAGAAAAATGAAAAGCAAATTTATTGCACAATTGTTGCCAGTACATACAGAAAACTTTTATAAATTTACTCCCGTTTTCATATATACTCCCCACATAGATATTTTATTTTGATCTTAATCATTGAAAAACATGCATCAAAAGTCAACCCCAAAATTCATTACTAAACTTACAAATCAATATGCATTTCTAAAATGTTCATTAACATTTAGCGAAACAACTCTTCATCACAAAATACTTGCTGAAATCACCTGAATGGCATACCATAGTAAATGGAGCAATGTTGGGATCTTGCGCCATGCCCACGTACACGATCTTCATGAAAATTTCTCGCCATGTAGAAAACTTCATATAAAAAAAAACTTCTGTGGCGCAGACTTCGTCCAGTGCACCATTCGCTGCTGATCGATCAATCGATACATATTTTTGTAGGCACACTGCTCGTATGAAATAGACTAGGAGCAAAATGTTCTGATGCTACTTTTAAATACTGAACCATTGCATACGGGTATTAATGGTTAAATCCCAACGAGAAAAGTAATGTCCAAGAGTATTTTATGCAAAATTTTCAATTTAGGATGGAAATATTACAGCAATATTATTAGTTTTATTCTTTTTTATCGAGAGATGTCATCGGCTGGTAAGGGAAATGATTTTTGTGGGTAAATAAATAGTGTTTTTTTTTGCATTGCCTGGAATGTGTAGGGTGTTCTTATCCTTGCATGTGAAGGCAGGGTTTGCTGCAAGTAATTTACATACATATGTACATATATCATGAACTTTAAGCAAAATAGCTTTCAACCACCATACGACTGCATTGCAGGTAATGACTGTATCATGTATGGTGATTTCATATATTGCTTTGCTTCTTGATGGGATTGTCGGGTAGAAGAAACCATTTTTTGAGAAGAGTTGACTTTTTAAATAGAAAAAGAAATTCGAACATATTTTCTTTAAAACGGAAAAAGCTAATAAGCGTGACTTAAGCGACTGATAACCTAAGATCAAATGTTTGAAGGCGAGAGGGTAAATCTTTACGTTTGATTAGTTGCGCCCCCTTTTCGCCAGCGCCCGGTGCGACTGCTCCATACGCGCCTATGGAAGCCCCGGCCCTGGATGGTAGAACGGCTTCTTACAACGGTAACTCCTATATCCCGTACCGATTTTCCTTCTCCATAAAGCTTAATAATTAGTTTACGATTATCGAAAGTAGTTTGTTTTCCTTTTGGCGCCATTTTGTCAATTGTTGCACTTTCAAGCTTCAACTGAAAGTCCATACTGACAACTAAAATCGAAAGAAGGAAGCTAATTAATGGCAATTTCTAAGAAAACGCAGCTATGCTAGCAAGTACTGCCATATTTTGCTTTCACGTCCGATTATTTGTTTGACTTGGATTATGGAATAACCTACTGATATGCTTGAATTTTACGTGCACGAATTGAAAAAGCTGTATTATTTTCCGATTATATTACATTTATGGAAAGTGTGAAAAGGCTTAAGCTGCATATCATTAATAAAGTGCAATTATTTTGCCATATTTTCACATCTTCTACTTGAGTACTATCGTTGTCCAATTATACATTTGATGATAGCGCCGCCGATCGGAGGGGAGCAGAAGAGAGGGGAGTCTGTTGGGCTGACCCTACTTAACACTATAGAAGTGTTTTGGGTGTGAGCGGCGAGTTAGAGGCGCAGGGTATGGGGTAAAAAAATCGAAATATTTAGTTTTCGAACAGATGGAATTAATTTTTCCAATTCTCTTATCAGAATGGAGTCATCCGATCACCCTTGGCTTCTTCCGGCCCCTGCGTACACACTTGGCTTCCCTTCAGAGAGTGGAGGGAGGTTGGACAATTATATTCACTTTTTAAACATCAAAATTTAGTCCATTTTACTCTTCCGTCCACCCCTTCCCTTCCATCTCCACACCCCTATTTTTAAACCTTCAGAATGATGAATGAGGCACTTCACCTCGCAAATCTCTCCAGAATTTTTCTATGTTTTGAGTATGGACGCCGATCACTGGATCAATAAAATTCGTTAAATGATTAACAATGATGTGCCGATATAACACCGATTCTAGACAGTGATATGCACGCCAGTAATCTAAGTATACGACCGTGCCACCAGCAATATTTTCTCTGATAGCAGCTAATAAAGTTTCGCTGTCTCGTGTATCAACGCAAACTACAAAAAAAAACCCTTTTTCACGGCAAATACCTCCAAAACCCATTGACCAGTTAAAAGCTGACCGTGAAAGTTCAGTTCTTAAGTTTGCTAAGCTTAGGTTGGGTTAGATTCCGCGGCTGCTCCCTTCAGATAGACTCCGGAGAAGGCACACTTACGCCCACAAGCGTCTATTGTGATACCGAATTACGTAGTGCATAATCCTTATTAACAGAAGAGCCACCCTTAGTTCTCGATGAACAGGTAAAAAGAAGCCACTTTGATTAGGCGAGCAAAGACATATGAGCTAAGAGACTTCGTCCTTCTTAAAGCAAGGGCGAGGCATTCACACCGGATGTGAAAGACTGTTTCTTTTTTTTCCTCGCTTCTAGAGCTCTGGTAGAAGTTGTAAGGAAAATCCAGTCACGCAGTCAAGATACCCTGTCAGTGCGCAGTCAAGATACCCTGTCACTTCAACCATCTTGGGGGACGTGCGTCTGGTAGGGCTCGTTTGGGTCCCGGTCAGCTCGTCGGAAACGGGCCATGAGCGCTACTCGCTCACCCCAATATTGAGCCCTAAGCCGTTGAGCGAGGTTTGGCTCACCAGGCCTCGCGTTCAATTCATTCACAAAAAGTAGAGCAGAAGGCGTCTGATTAACCCTTAGAAGGCGGAGAGTCGCAGGTGGTCTCCTTCCGCTAAGTCCAAATCGACCACCTACCACTCGTTTTTATCATAATCACAGGCGTACCTCCTAGATGCAGTGGGAAATTGACGTTTAAGAACTCATTAGGTCCTTGCGGAGCTCCTAGGCTCATACAAGTCGATAGCTTACACTTATGCACAGTCATTTCTACACTAGACTTTTGTAAAGGAATGTCAATCGCATATGTCTTTCCGCTTGATAATTTGATATGTTTGTGTTCTACGCACACCGATCCAATTCCACAGGCCACCGTCATGACTGGAATCCTTTGACTAGTTCTAGTGATAAGGAGCCACTAAGTGGTAAATATCTGTTGTAGTTCATCGGGCCGGCGTGCATGACCAGTCCGTTTTCCGTTTGAGGTGACAGTTCCATAGCGATTTTCGTATTATCGCAGGCACTCACTTGCGGAATCGTTCGCATAGAATCCGAGGGCTACTAGATCGCAGTGAAGTCCCGTAAACCCATCAATGCACTCACAACTGTCATCGTCATTGGTGGTCCCGCCATTCAAACAGAAGCTTTGCTTGCGTGGCACACAAATTCACTCAGTCTGCGTAAATGCATTGACACCCACAAATGAGATCGGGTTCGTATAAAATAGTGAAGTATGTTTGTACAAGAGCTCTCGCGTTCATATTTCTCAATATAGCATTCGTCAATGTTAACCATGAGCATTTGAAGGCCCAACTGCTATATGAATGACATCCTTCTCTTCATATTTGCCTTCCTCTTTCGGCGAAGTTTTTCGTATGCGGTTGGGTTTTACTATTGCTCACTGGCGTGGTGGCGTTCTTTTCATTTCTCTTCGGGTCTCAAGTTCCTGCTTAGCAAGTTCTTTCCGACGTTCGGCTTCCGGAAGTTAGGTTCGTCGAGCAGCATGTACCAGTTTCGGATGGATTTGTTTTGAACTTATAGAAGATGGCGAGCATACAGCAGGTAAACGACACAAGTCATATGCTGCCATAGCTCCTGCCCTACCGAGTGGTGGTGACATACAAGTTCTGTAAGTGAGTGGTGGACATTCGTATTGGACAGCAGGTCACGGAGCCGGCTGATAGTTTCTTTCTTTTTGTCCATAGTTACCATCGCCGTATGAGTGAGGGTAGCTTCTGATACCACGTAACAAGCCACCACTGCGCGAAGTAAAAATTTTTAAAATCGAGCCGAATAACGCACCCGGACACATCGTCTTGGTTTGCTCCGAACTATCCATAATAACTTAGCTATCCCCCTGACGCCACAATCAATTATAAAAAGCTGAACAAGAATATAACCCCACTAAAAAGTAAAGTAAAAGCAAAACCGCCCCCGTTTGGACAATTCCAGGATTTTGTTAGTTTTAATTTATTATTAATAAATTCTGCTCGAACCCGTATTCAAACCCGTAACCCTAACCGTGACCTTAATCGTGACCCATGAAGCTAACGATATTAGCCTCCTTTCATTATATGTGCCGAGATTATGTTCATTGTAGTTGGAGCTATGTTACATAGGAATTGATACTATGTGCATAGCAGAGGAGCCCATAATGTATGAGAATTTGACTTTTTAAGTTTATTTTATGGCTCAGGGTACTATGTGCATAGTGTATGCGACCATAAATGCTGCGCTATGTTACATAGGACTACAAAACTATGTGAATTTTTTCTCAGTGCACCCGAGATCGCAGTAACTTTAAACGAACATCTGATTTTTGGCCACTTATGTTGTCCAACTTGTTTGTAACTTGTCGCAGGACATCATAAAGGTGTCACGATTTCAACGGACGTTTTTTTGGCACTTTTGGCAGAAATACTTTTGGCAGAAAATTGTTTCTCGTAATAAGTAAAATCGAGAAACTCTAAGCGTTGGCGAATATCACCAAAAATACAAATGACTGCAACTTGCTTAAACTCGATTCAATACTAATAAGCAAAGACGAATTATGCAAAAAAATTTAAATCTAAAAACTCCTGCCTATTATTATAATATCGATACAATTCCTAGAACATCTACATATATGCATTAAACATTGAGAACATTTCAAGGAAACAGTGTTGCCAATATAATGGGATCGTCGGTTGGATGGTGGTTAGGGAGGTGAGGGAAGTGGACGAGATCGGATGACATCATTCTGATGGTTAAAAAGTGAGCATGGGGAGGTGCATTCCCATTTTTGATTTTTTAAAATATTAAATATTTTCGGTTTTTTAGCCTGAGCCCTACATTTTTACTTGCCAAAGTGTCATGTAGCATAATATCGATACTAGCGGGAATGACAAATGTATTTCCTGTGGTAATTAAATTTAAATACAATATTTAAACTGTATCTATATGAATTACGTAAATTTGTATCAGCAATAAATAGATACAGTTCAAAGATTTTAATTTACATATTTTAATTTGTATCAGGAAAAGATATATCAGAAAATTAATATTTGCTTAGCTACTAAACGAAAATGTTATCTTTAAATTAAAATATTCAAATTTGACAAAATCAAATTAAATAAATATAATTGTCGAATCAGAATGTCCTACAATACTAATTCTGTAGAAAGCCGAATTCGACCAAATAGGACTTGATAAAAGCACCAATAATTAGAAATTCATAAACAGCTAACAATATGTTCTTTTACAAAGTTCGTAATACAGTGGCTCACAGCTTATTTGATACAGACACTTCAATGCGAATAAACTTCTATTTGTCACGCCGTTAATCTGTCTTGTTTTTGTATCTTGAATTTTTGATTGTGTTAGACATTGGTTTAGGTAATTTTTAGCAAGATCTTGTAAGCTGAAGTGCCAAAATGAGCCAAAATTGTAAAATGGGTCATGGCACCACAATTGAACAGCGCGAGTTGGTATTAAACCACTTTAAAAAAGGACAAAGTGTTCGAAAAATTGCTGAAAGTGTGAGTTTGAGTGTCTCTACAGTGCAGCACATAATTGAGCGCTTCCTACACGAAAATCGGGTAGAAAATAAGAGGAGAAATGCGCCAAACAATATTTTCACCGTATCTGACGAACGATACATTGTAAGGAAAGTGAAAGCAAACACAAAGATTTCCGCTCCAAAATTGGTTACTGAGGCTCATCGTGAATTAAGGAAGTCATGTAGTGCTGAATCCGTCCGACAAGTGCTTCGCGACCATGATTTCAGGGTCCGAGTAGCTCGTAGGAAGCCTTTCATTTCCAAAAAAAATACAATAAGCCGATTTGCCTTTGCCAAAGAGCATGTGGGAAAGCCATCCGCGTTCTGTAATTCGGTTATTTTTGCGGACGAATCCAAGTTTAACATTTTTGGCTCCAACGGAATGTCATATGTCTGGCGCAAGGCAAACACTGAGCTAAACAAGGAGAACCTCAAAGCTACTGTGAAGCATGGTGGTGGTAATGTGATAGTTTGGGCCTGCATGCCCGCAGCCGGAGTCAGAAATTTAAATTTTATTGAGGAAACAATGAACCAAACAAAGTACCTTGATGTACCCAAAAACAGTTTGCTGCAAAGCACTGAAAAACTGGGTGTTCGCGACCAATTTCGGTTGTACCAAGACAACGATCCAAACCACAAGTCGGGAATTGTGCAGTCCTGGCCAATTTGGGATTGCCCTCATTTGATGTCTCCGCCCGCACAGTCACCAGATATGAACGTCATTGAGAATCTGTGGACTTTGTTGGATAACAACATTAGAAAACACAAGATTACTAATAAACAAGACCTGATGAAAGCACTGCTAGAGGTATGGCAAAAAATTACTCCTGACATCACAAAAAAACTCGTTGATTCAATGTCGAATAGGCTCCAGGCTCTGCTTAAGTCTAAGGGCTATCATACAAAGTATTGGAAACAACTGGAAACCTCATAATTCACAACAATTTTAATGTTTAATCAAAGTGTATCAAATAAGCTGTGACATGAAATTTGTTATTACTTTTAGTATTTTTGTTTTTTAAGATGTAAAACAGCAACTTTGTAACAAATATAAACTTGTTTAATAAACAACAAACAATTGCCTTCAAAATGGTGTTCAAATTTTTTTGATATTGTTATTATGTATTGAGTTATTGCAACTTAATTTTTTAAAGAAGCACTGTATCAAATAAGCTGTGAGCCACTGTATATCAAAACAATTTTTAAATCATAGAGACACATTTGTCATCCTACATCCCAATACCTATTCAACTTAACCTCGCACTTTGAAACTCCTATGCAAAATTTTGTCCAGTTCTTAATCGATTCTTCATTAAAGATCACCTGTCACTTTTCTCGAGATCCATTTGAAATTATCCTACATCGAATATTGTGCTATATTTTATGCATTTAATCGACCAAAAATTGAGGAACCTCATGGTCACTCGGCCTGTCAGGCTGTTGCCGGCCAGCACACCGACCGGTCAGGTCAGACTGTCTGAAAAGGAGCCGGCCAGCCACGCGACCGAATTATCGCTTTCGAATATCTTGGCTTGTATTGTCTGAAGAGATGCAGATGTCGCAGGAAGCTATCGCTATATGCATGCACCGCATAAAGAAAATCGAATCGAAATGAAATTGGGATGTTACCAAGTGGCTCACAGCAGCAGGAGCAGCAAAAACATTCACTTTTTGGAGGTTTTTGGCAGTAGTGAATGAAACGACATGCAGCACCAGCACGTCGTAATTATGTATTATGATCGAAAAACGGAAGCATATGCTGCAGCAGGGCAATCAACAGGAGAAGTGCATATGCAAATGTATGAAATGGTTCCGAAACGTGTGCCAACAGATGAATTTCAGATTGGGGGACGATTCGTTGCTGATCAAAAAATTTCCATTACGGTCTCCGAGATAATTTGAAATGATCTCTTTTCGTCAGCTGGCGTAAAAATAAACACAGCATATAGTATGTAAATAAAAGATGGGCTCGATTTCGATTGAAATGAACTACTTGCAATCAACGCGTCATTTTATTTTTCGTGCACTCGATATCATAGTGCATGCAATAAAATTATAGCTTTGAGGAAAACCGAATTTCCAGGTAACAAATTGCCATTTTACAGCTTTTGGTGTAGAATTACTTAACTTAGACAATTTTTGCGAATTTATGATCGAACACATTTTATATTAGTATAAAGTGTGAAAATTAATATATTAATCATAATGCTTGCAGTAAGTAAATACATCATGACAACTTAAATGAACGATCTTAGCGCAAAATCAAATCAAATCGAACATGGATAGCATTGAGGATGTTATGGATATATGTATGTAAGAACAATTATGAAAAAGGGAGCACATTTGTATACCCTGGACGTTGTGGTCATGATGGCCAGACGGCGGACATTTTCGCCTCACGATACGGTGCATTTTAGCAGCATCATCAGCAACAGAAGGCATTCGAACGAGACGACGACGACGGCTGCGGTACTCTATTCAATTGAATAAAACCAGCAGCGGCAGGTGATGGCACGCGACATTCCTGCCAATTGCCATCGTTTCCTTCCTTCCATGTAGTGATACGGCACAATTTACTGTGGGCATGATCATATTTTTTCGTTTATTTTTATAGCAGCATATATGACATTGATAGTGACTGAGCACTTGCAATGGTGACCGTAGGCCGATCATCGGACGCACCGTATGTCGTCGATCGAAAATTATGTTCAATTATTATGGAGGTCACGAGGATTTTCATCAGCAGCTTGAGCAATTAATTAATGAATTTTATTTTTTAGCCTAGTACTGTGTATAAGTATGTAAGGATCAGGAGGAGTGGCTCGTCGTTGCACGTTGTAAAGATTCCTTAATGATAAGAAATTAAATTCAAATCAAATTACATTGCTTTATTCGATATGATATTGAAAATTTATAAACACAAAACTCTATTACTCTTAAACACAAAGTCATGTTATTTTCTAATAGGATACATAGCTTGAGCAAGAGCCAGTAGACCGTCGTTTTTACTTGTGCAACTCGAACTGGCTAAAACTGGCAGTGGACATTTCCGCCTAGTGATCGCCCTTAGATTTACTGCCCCCAACTCCGCTAATATACCTCGATACCTCAGTACTTTACTCGACCATTTCAAGGCGCATTGGCACCTCTTAGCACTCACGCCAAAACAACCATTGTACTCATTATCCCCTGCCTACCATAGTTTCCCGGACTTCTTGATAAAATCTAGGATTACTGATAGGGGAAAATAGGCGATCTTCTTCATACGCGCCACATTCCAGCCAAAGCATTTATATCTGAGACGCGCAAACGCTGGGCATTCACAAAGGCAATCGCTCCGCACAGTCAGCCTCTTCTAGGCAACCATAACAGAGATCATCCTGTACAACACCTATTCGGTACATATGTCCTCCTAAGTAGTTGGGTCCAGTCAGAATGCCTGTCATGGCTCTGCAAACTTTCCTGCTCTTATTAAACAAGAATCCGGCAGGCACATAATTGGGCTCTGAACGGAAGTCCTTCATGTGAGCATCAACTACGCACTTCCGAAGAATGGCATATGCTGCTACGGTCGGCACATCCAAGGCGGGCTCAGGGCCCTGTAGTGGAAGTCCCGATCCATGCTTTTTCATTTCTTGCTTTGAAATTTCACCTTAACACCACAGTGTCCCGGTACCCAAAGCATATGCACCTTATGGAATCTAGCGACAGGTTTTAATCGTGCTCTGCACTCTTGGGCAATTTTTGAAGTAGTCAGGGGACGACGCAGCGCCATCAGTGCAGCTTGACTATCACTGCAAATAGCAATGCATTTTCCTCTCCATTTTTCTTTAATTGCCGAACAGGCACTTTCGGATAGCGAATATTTCTGTTTGAGAAACAGAAACGTGCTCTCTAAGAGAAGAACCCCAGCTGTCATTCATAAGCCACATATATACACCAGCTCCAGATCTAACATCTGTCCTCCAGCCGTCCGTGAAGAAGATCTCGGAATATACCCTCGTACAGAGATCTGGATCGCCCTAGCCAGTTCTGCTCAAGAAGATTATTTCGTACCTCCTCCCGAAGTCGAGAAAGAGCACTCGAGCGTTCGAAGGCACAGTGAGAATCGGGGAGATCTCACGCATCGAACCCCTAATAGAGCGCATCGCCATACTCTGAATTTGAATGTCGAGATGAGGCAAATTGAAGAGCGAACAGACCTTTGCGGCGTGGCTAACTTTTTGCGAGCATACAATAGCTTCACAATAATCCACCACACCATGGATGCGTACGTGATCATCGGCCTTATGATTGCTATGTAGATCCACATCACTACACGAGGCTTTAGACCCTATGTGGTGGCAAAAGCTCTCTTGCACTGCCCGTTAGCATTTAAAGAACATAGCATGCAGCAGAACATAGCATTTAAAGAACATAGCATTTAAAGAACAAGCATTTAAAGAACACACGATTGTTCCAATTAAGCTTTTTGTCCAAGTTTACCCCAAAATATTTGACTTCATCTGAAAGTTCACTAGTTCTTCTAG
This sequence comes from Nemotelus pantherinus, assembly GCA_963978885.1. Classification (NCBI taxonomy): domain Eukaryota; kingdom Metazoa; phylum Arthropoda; class Insecta; order Diptera; family Stratiomyidae; genus Nemotelus; species Nemotelus pantherinus. Next base: position 5,659,536 of record OZ022264.1, on the reverse strand, counting down.
TTTTCTTTTCCTGGTAAACAAAACAAATTTCGTCTTACCAAGATTCCCTGTTAGGCCATGCCTCGAACACTAACTGACAATCAGATCCAATGCGCGTTGTGTATTTCTACATACCACATTCAGATCTTTACCGACAGCCAGTGTGGCCACGTCATCAACAGAAGCCTGCGCGTGCAGTCGTTCTTGTTGCAGTCCGTTTAGCAGGGAGTCAGCTAGATACTCCACAGGAGCGGTGATAGGACCCCCCATTGAGGGCATCAATTAGTCGCCTCCGTTTTTAAATAGCAGTCAGATCCAGCTTCCGCCAGCAACAATCTCTTCGTCAGCATGGCATGTATCCACTTAACTAAGACGTCATCCACGCCATGAGCTTTCGCAGCTTCACATAGCTCCATAAAGGGCGCGCAGTCAACGGCCCCTTCAATGTTCACAAATACCCTCGACGCATACTCACCATTTGAGATCGCTCCCTCAACTCTGGAACCAGAGAATGAAGAGCCGACTTGCATGATTTTCCTCGCTGGTACGCATGTTGCTCATCATTTAAAGAGTTAGACTTAAGCACCCTAGTGCGTATGTGTCGTTCAACATAAACAAAGTTAAGCTAATCGGCCTAAAGTTCCTTGGATTCGAATAGCTATCCCACCCCGGTTTAGGTATAAAAACTACCTTAACCTCTCGCCAAGGTGACGGAACATATCCCAAGGCTGGGCATGCTCAGAAGATTTCTCTTAAGTCTGCATCCAAGTGGTTAATTCCCTCCCTAAGCATAACCGGATAGATACCATCCAGGCCCGGCGTTTTGAAATTTCCAAAATACATGATTGTATCCCTGACCTTTTCACTAGTGAAAACAGATCTTGCTGTATACCAGCACTTCCTACTGCTGCGAAGAGCAGGAAGTTTGGTCAGATGCGCAGATGCCTTCTGAGTTTCAATCATCGGAGCACCCGGAAAATGAGTCCCAAGTAAAGTCTGTAGAGACTCCTTTTTGGACTTGGTAAAGTCATCATCCGAGCGTTTTAGAGAGTCCAGCTTATCTGACTGGTTCTTTTCTAGGTCTTTACAAAGCCTCGACGTTTCCCATGCACCTTCCAGTCCCTCACAGAAAGATCTAAATGATTCCCTCTTGGAAGTCCTCACCAGATTCTTATATGTTCTCTGCAAGGTTCTGTAGGCGATCCAGTCATCCTCACTGTTGCTCTTACAAGCTCTATTGAGAAGTTTCCTGGTGCTTTTCCTTAGCTTCTGCAGTTCCCGATTCCACCAGGAAATCGTCTTGCCACATCTGCTCTTACTGATCTGGCAGGCCTCTTCATAGCTACTATTCAGAGTGCTCAACCGGGATTCTCCTGACTTTGGCGATTTTATCCTACCACTAGGACGTGCTCTGTCTGCAAGAAGCCGATTGAAGTTAGCGCAATCAGTGTTCTTTGGGTTTTTTCTTTCTACCACGGGTGTTAGATGCTGGGCTAAAGAGAACCCAAGTAGCGATGATCAGAGATTGAAACCTCATCCGATCTATTCCATCCAGTTATTGATCCAACTATTCCATATGAACATAGTGTTACATCAATAACCGCCCTTCTGTTTGAAGTGACAAATGTAGGAGAAATCCCAGTGTTTAAAATCATCGACCCGTCAGAAGTTATAAAATCAAAGAGTCTGTTTCCTCTGGCGTTACATTTGTTGGTACCCTAGCTGGTATGCTGGGAGTTAGCATCGCAGCCCAGCAGAAGTTCTCGTCTCTCGTCACAACGATTCTCAGCAAGTCGTATCTTGCATTATCAAATCCTCCTTTAAGATCCATAAAAGTGCATAGTGCGGTTTATTTACTGTCCAATGCTTTTTCTATTATTTGTACCAGCTTACGTGTGGCTGATAAAGTTGACTTGTCCTTTTGGTAGACAAACTAAAATTTCTGCAGAGGCATCTTCACTAAGAGGTCGATCAGCTCTTCCATAGTTTTCAATATGAAGGATATGAGGCTGATTGGCCTGTATGATTTTGGAAGTTCAGTCGGTTTGTTCCCACCTCTAAGGATAAACACCACTCGCGTCAGCCTCGACGATTCTAGTATGTAGCTGCCTGCGAGATCAGTTACCACGTAACGCAATTCTTCAGCGGGCACGGGTATTTACGTTATTTTTTTTAAAGAAAGTAGGCAAACCCGCTTTCAATAATTGTTTGAACTACTCAGGGCTCGTTGACAACAACCACACATTTTCTCGATATGGTAGATGGGCGTATCAAAGAACACAGCTTAGCGACAGGTATTCGTCAATTATCTCCTAACACAATAGTGGCGGCTATGATGCTATGATGATCTGGAGCAAGACAGCGCACTATGTGCAGGTTATATGCGGGCAAAGAAAGCTGACCTCAATCGGCTTAACGAGATACCTTAATGGAGAAACGGGCTCCTAGAGCGGAATAAAAGGATCTAATGAAGTGACGTATTAAACGGTTCCGAGCAAGATTCCGGGTATGACAGGCGGTGTTTTAGTAGATAGTCCAAGTCGGGGATGCCAACGCACAGTACATAGTGACAGATAAGATGAGATTTTAACATCACAAGACAATGAATAAATAATTTATTCTCTCTTTCCGTAAATGTAACAGCCTCAAGGATCACAAAAGTTCCAAACATAAGAAGATTTTAATTGGATGATTGGGGAATCAGAACGGAATACTGCCGTTCATTTTAAGCAACTAAAAAGCAGAAGGAAACAAGGACATTCCCATGTTCAAATCGTCTTGTTATTAACCAAATCATCTGAAACTTGCATCATCTGCCATTTTATTTACAATCTGCATTAGTTATCCCTAACAATAACTCTCGCAATTCATATTCTGTCGGCAAGACATCTTGATGCAGGCAGACGTGAAAAAAGAGTGAGGCGCCGAAAGGAAGGCGACATTAACACAAAATACTACCATGTACACACGCAGAAGAATGCAGAATGGCATATTTGCAATTCTCCACAGTTTTATTGATAAACACAGCAGCAGTAGCAGCAGCGGCGGATGTCGCATTACTTGAAAATCGTTGCACTCTGCGCCTGACTTACCGTCATCACCGCGGTCGTCGTCGTCGTTGTCGCCGTCCTAGTTGTCATAATAACGTAACAATCATTATCCAGCATCTGCCGCCACTCCACCAGCAACTGTATCTGTCGTCTTGATCGCGGCCACCACCGCTACCGCCGTGCCTTTCCGCCATTCAGCAAGACATTACATTAAATCATTTAAAATATATAACTATCACATCTTGCACTAATCTTGGCTTCGAAGGCTGCCTTGCCTTATCCTTGCTGTATCATCCATATTGAAGTGAGTTCAGTAAAAATCGCGCACAGAAAACTTCAATCGCTTTAAGACATTCGTGTTGACGAAGAAATGCAATTTATTGTCCCCTTTTTTCGAATCACACCCGATTCTCTGAATGGAAGTTGTAATATGAAACCAGAGCACGTGTCTGCTTTTCAGATTCATCTTTATTTTTCATCCGTAGTATATAGTGGGCTGCAGTTACACATCCGGTGTTTCGAATCACGAACATAATGTTCTGTCAAGATACTTTGGTATCGTTATGCTAATAATAGACATTGTGAAAGATTTCGATAGTAGGATATTAAGAGAGATCATTACTTTGATGAAGTGTTCTTTGTTTTATGCGATAAAAGTTTAAGTACTTATTTAATCACTTTATAGTATTCATTAATTAACCCGAAAACAGAAATAAAATCACTTTTTCGGTAATTACAATACATAATGAATAACGTAGTTTTAAAATATTCAAATAGTTAATGTCGAACTCAAACTCGAACTGACAAAGCCGGTGATGCTGTTGTTTTTTTTTCGTTTCGCGAAATTCCTGGCCCTTTTCATTAATTCCAATAAAATGGTCTGTTCGCAGCTGTCATATACATTTTGTATCTGATTTTCTTCACATTCACCGTTATCCTTTAAATTTCGCTACAAATTTGCATCATTATTTCAAATGTTTGTTTCTTCAATAATAAGAACCGTCAATAAAATTAGCAGCAATTTTGATTTCAATTTGTTGATATCTTGATTAAAAATATTCTCAATAGTGTACAGTGTCTTGATATACAGTGGGTAAAAAAAGTTAAGGCGCGAACTCTTAGTATGAATAAAAAACCCATTTTTAATGCGACTTTAATAATAAATGATTATGTTTTCGCATTTTATTAAAAGTGTTGCATGTTTACTTTAAGAACAATATAAAAAAACGCGGTAACGAAGCAAATTTCACAACATTAACGTAACGTTTTTCACTGAAGTACCAAAATAGCGCAAAAAAGTTAAGACACAGCGCAGTTTTATCTGAAATTATTTGTAATTCCTGGAAAAAAATACCGTTAAATGTACTTAAAATCATGAAAATATGATATTTGTATTCAGTCTAGCTTGAAAAGTGTTTTGAAAAAGTAGTTTTATTGAGGGTGTTATTAAAAATGAGTGCGAAAAGGAAATCGATAGGTACAGAAATCCGTGAATGTTTTTTGCAATATTGGAAAACATGAATGGCGTATTCTGAGATTGGAATACTAATGGAAAAATCAAGCTATACAGTGAGAAATGTAATAGCAAAATATAAATCAACCAAATACAGTGTAACCTTCATAATTGCAACCCCCGATAATTGCAATACTCGAAATTTGCAACAATCAATATTTTTCTATTGTAGACTCTAAAGTTGCAACTTTTGTTGCAATTTTAGAGTCGAAATCAAATCTAGACCGCTACTTTAAAATTTTTTACCCTGTTGTATGCACTCACAAGATATTTATTGGAAGTCTAGTGGCAGAATAGTATTTTCCGGTACATCCCCCTATACGCGTGCTTGTCAAGTGGTATGTTCATGTGATTTTGGTTTAAATTTCGTTTTCTTACGTCGCTCGTGTGGTTTATTTGAAAATGTTTTTATCATTTAAAGATAAAGCGCAAGTTATAACAGATTTCGAAAGTGGTTCATCTATTGCCGCTTTATTTATCAAATACGGCGTCAACAAATCGACAATTAGCCGTATTATGGAAAACCAAAACAAATTCAAAAAATTTGTGGCCAATGCAGAATTTTGATCCGATAAACGGGAAACGATGCGCCAGTCCGAATTTCCGAAAATGGAGCCTGCGCTGCATAAGTCGTTTTTGGATCAACAATCAAAAAACATACCGATGTCTGCGGAATTGCTGAAGGAAAAGGCAAAATTTTTTCACAACAAAATTCCAGAGAATTCGAATGGATTCAATGCAAGCAACGGTTGGTTCATAAAATTTAAAAAGCGACACGGGATCCGGCTTCTCAAAATTTGTGGAGAAAAGCTGTCAAACAATGCAGCTGCCATTGACCAATTTGTTGAAAAGTGCCATTCCAAAATCAAGGAATTGCAATTGAATTCAGAACAAATATACAACGCAGATGAGTCTGGCCTGTTCTGGAAGCTTCTTCCAGAAAAAACTTTGGTGAATTTCTGGGAAACTTCAGCACCTGGACGGAAAACTAGTAAGGAGAGATAACTTTTCTAGCATGTACAAATGCAACCAGAACGCATAAAGTTAAGATCCTAGTAGGAAAAGCCAAGAATCCCAGGTCATTCAAAAATGCTGGAGACCTTCCTGTAGTGTACAGAAACAATGGCAACGCTTGGATGACGAGATGTTTATTCGACGACTGGTTTCATCACACATTTGTTCCAGAACTAAGGTTTTCAATTTCCGAAACTAAATTTATTGATTTCAATGGACTTTATTTTGCTTTAGGTCCGCAGGTTTCTAAGTGCTCAGGGACTTCCACCAAAAGCACCTTTACTGCTTGATAATGCTCCATGCCATCCGAAAGATTGCCAGCTTGAAAGTGATGACGGTATGATATCCGTAATATACTTCCCACCGAACTGCACTGCAATCATACAACCTATGGACCAAAACGTAATTAGGCTTACAAAACTTTTTTACAAAAAAAGCTTGTTGGCCCAAATTGTAGGTTCTGAGGAATGGGACGCGGAGCAAATAATTAATTAATATGTCATTTATCTGGAGCATGGGCGAAGGTCAGATCACACGTTATTGAAAAATGCTGGAAAAATTAATGACACCAGTCTCTGATTGGACGGAAGAGGATGACGTTCGGCTGAGTATCATAAGATCAAAAATGCAGTGCATGAAAGATTTAATAGACCCAATAGGTGATCTTCTGAAACAAATTGGGCCTGATGATAATTTGACATCAGATAATATTGATAACTGGATTGTGGAAACTGGAGCTGAGATTTGTTTTGAAGAGATAGACGACGATGAAACAAAGTCAGTTGGCGAAAGCACCTTAGAGATAAAAGTGAACAAGATAAAAAATGAAGACGCAGTACGAAGCTTCAAAATTTGTATTGAATGGGCTGAACAGAATAACGAAAATCTTCAGGATATAATCGTTTTGCAACAATTGAAGGAGAGAAGAAGCAGGCAACACTTTTTAACTTTTTTGAGAAAATCTGAATACATGTGTTTGAAAAATATAAAGGTGTAAGAAAAGTTTTTTTTGCACTCATTCTTTTTGAATTACAATATTTTTTTCCAATAAAAATAACTTCATTGTTTTTCTTCACAAAAAGTACTGACCCGAAAATTGCAACATTTCGAAATTTGCAACAAGTCTGTGTTTCTTTTAGTTGCAATTACCGAGGTTACACTGTAGTTTGAAACAAAGCATCGGTCGGTAGGGACTAAAATCTTATCTGAGCGTAAAAAAAGTGGATTATCAGAAAAATTAAGATAAACCCTAAACTAAGTGTCCCAGTTTTACAAATTAAAGTGAAAGAACGGGTTGAAACGAAAGTCGTTAGTCAAACTATGTAATAAAGAAAGCGGGTTTTAAGGGCAAAATGTGCCTAAGTAAACCTTATATTAGTACAAAAAATGAAATTGTTAAATTACGTTTTGCTTAAGAGTTAGTAAAAAAGCCAAAATCGTTCTGGAAGTCCATAATTTTTGTTGATGAAGTAAAAGTTAACGTTTTTGGATCTGATGGGCGGCGGTATGTTCGGCGGAAGCTTAATACAGAGTTTAGGAGGAATCATACTACTCTCACTGTAAAACAGCGGAGAGAACATTATGCTATGGAACTGTATGGGGCCATCTGGTCCTGAAAGTAAAGATTTTGTGAACGGTATGATGGATAAAACCTGTTGTCTGGATATTCTTAAAAGAAATATTAAACAAAATTGCTGAAAAATTAGGGATTTTATATAATTTTGGTCTGTATCAGGACAACGATCCGAAGCACAATTCGGAGCAATCTCGGCTTTGGGCTATTTGTAACTGTCCAAATGCTATTAAAACCCCGCCTCAGTCAGCGAACTTAAACCCGATCGCGTATTTATGGCATCATCTCAAAACTAGAGTAGCATTGCGAAAGGTAAAGTATAACAAAGGGATCCAATATGTCATTATTGCTGAAGGGACCAAAATTTCACCCACTTTTTGTAAAAAATTTGCGAAAAAGATGCCGAAACGACTGCGAGAAGTGATAAAAATGCGTAGAAATGCCCCAAATTATTAGCGCTATGTTAGTTAATTTTTTTTAAATTGATCACTTTAATACAATTGAAATAATTTCAGATAAAAATTGCGCTGTGCCTTAACTTTTTTTTGCGCTATTTTGGTACTTCACTGAAAAATGTTACGTTAATGTTGTGGACTTTGCTTTGTTACCGCGTTTTTTTTTATATTGTTCTTAAAGTAAACATGCAACACTTTTAACTAAATGCAAAAACACAATCATTCATTATTAAAGTCGCATTAAAAATAGATTTTTTGTTCTTACCAAGTGTTCGTCCCTTCACTTTTTTTTACCCACTGTATGTTTTGCAAGTGGTATGTTTTAGATGAATTTTTAAATAAAATCAATACAAATAAATAAAATTAGAAGAAATTGTGAATAAAATTCATGGGAAGAGTAAAAACTAACAGTAAAAAATTAAAACACGATTTATCAGAAGAAGACATTGGCTAAACCGTTAGCAGCAGTCGCTTCACTGCCACAACATCATAACAAAACGATTTAAGTTAAGATCATCTTTAGTAACAAACCCCAATACATTTTAAGAAGAAGAGGAACGTTCATTCGTCAGGTGAACAAAACGAATTTAGCTGCAAAGGCTAAACGCTATTTTAGAAAGCCACCGACAAACCCTGAAACAATTAGAATAACAACACGAAAAATTGCTTTAATTTTCGAACATATTAAATCTTTTACACAAGCAAAATAATTTTCTACACGCTTGAGATTTTGAAAACTCTGACTACGAAATCAATATTTTATTTCGATCACGCAGTTTATCGCCAAGCTGGACGTCCATATTCTAAAATTCTCGACTTTACAAAATTCGATTGTTTAAAACAAAACCAAGTACTCACTACACGTGCATTTCACTTTCTTCGGAGGCCGTGCAGGTGTAAGCCCAATCTAATACCTATGAACAAATCAGTGCAACAATCACATTTGAAATACACCTGATCATTTTCCGTGAAAATCTTTACGTCGCCTGTGAACCGGACGAAAACTCAATGTGTTATTGACCCAGGTATAAAAAGCATTTCGAAAACATCAACATCATACAGGTGTAATGCATAGCACCTGTATTTTTCATGTACGTTAATTATTGATCTTTTCAGACTGCGACCATTATGCTTGCAGGTGAACGAAAAATACAACCAGTCCAGGATATTATAGAGATACAATTGACAAAAATCAAGAGAAACTTGTCGCAATGTGTAAAATTTAAAATAAAATTAAGGTATATTAAGGTATTAAAGTATCAGAGGGAAACAAGTTCGCTGGTTTTTTTACTAGAATTTATAAATGCATTTCAACAGCTACATATGTACATATGTGCATGGTTTTTATTATATTCTTTCATTGAGGGGGCAGGTACACTTCGAATTTTGAGAAAATCGATTTTATTTTCTTTGCATTTTCTGAAAGTAGCATATTTTAAAGGCATTCTCTGCAAATTTCAGACGAATCGAACAATTCTGTATGGAGATAAATAACTTAGAATGAAGTCGTCTCTAATGCATAAAGCCCTTTTTTGCATGCCTTAAAAGCATTTTTCTCGAAACTATGTTTTCGAAGTCGGTGATCATTGTAACTTGAAAACGGCTTTATCGATCAGTATGAAATGTTCCTCACTTATTTTATAAGTAATTATCCTTGGGACGAACGAAAGATTTTTCGATTGGACGAAATTTTTTTTTCAATAGCCGAAAATGTGAGTGAAATTTTGGTCGAAAATACAATTTTGAATTTCAACAACCGCCGTTTTTTCGAAAAATGAAATCTGCCAAAGTCCTTCGTTCATCCGGAGCACTATGTCATTAACTAATAATCCCCGATTTTTTTTATTTCGGATATTCCAGTGACAAGCTACAGTGATCACGGCAAAACAATATTTTTTTTTTTTACCCATCGGAAATTTACTATATTTCGACTAATTTTCAAACTTTTGCCTTAAAAAAATTACAATTGCTTCTACAGATATATTTCTTCCAAGTAAAAAAACATTTGTTATTAATTATTTTAATGTGGGTCTTAAATAATTCTAAAAAAGAGCTTTATTCAATAAGAGCTTAAATTTAATTCGTGTAGTTTTGGCAAAATTGAATTAGGATAAACTAATTAAATTTGCATTCTCAATGTCTCGAAACCTTTGATAAACGGAGCCGGTTTTGGAATGATTTGCCAGAAACGGAAACCAGCTAAAGTCTAAGCACTAAGTCGGGATTGTTTCAATTGGAAAAAATATTGATTTTTTTTTTTTGTTTTAGAGAGGCTTTCCATTAAGCCCGATCCAGACGCTAGGTTTTGTGCAACGTTTTATCTAACGTTGCAGACAAAACGTTGCGTGTGGATAGGAAACCTGTACAATTTTTCTTTTGCATTGCAGCGCTAATTGAGTTGGTAGGGCATAGTTATCCGCAACGTTTTGACTGCGCAAATATAACGTTGTGCAAAACCTAGCGTTTAGACCGGCCATTAGGGATGGTTTTATTACATTAGCAAAATTGTATTGAAAATTCAAAGACAATTTATGGAAAATACTTCAAATACAAAATTGTCTTGGCCTTTTAATTGATATATAAATTCACTTAGTATCACTTCTCTTCACATCCCATATGGTCTAGTGGCTAGGATATCTGGCTTTCACCCAGAAGGCCCGGGTTCGATTCCCGGTATGGGAAATTTTTTGCCTTATACATTCAATTTCATCTCACAACAAATGCTACCACTCTTCAAGCATGCCATTCTTTTCACATCTTGAGCACGTCGTATACCTACATACGCACACCCAAGCAACAACGATCAGCTGTGCGCAGATGCATGCAAAGGCCGGATACCTATGCTCCGCAAAAATTTTATTTCGACTACCAAATTCAATCTTAAATTGCATGCAATAACTCTGTATCACTTACATATTTTGCCCGTAGTTTGTCCCATTTCCTACTTTTATCGTCGATTCGCAGCACCACAGACAAAAACACAAGGCCAACTTTGTGATCATATGAACGTCACACCAAATTCTGCCCGACTACCCCGAACACTTCGAAATCAGCTCATTTTTGAAAATGTGAGCATGTAATATTCGTCTTATCTATTCAAAAATACTAAATAATGTTCGAACAAATCAATTGTAGTATCTCAAATACACGAAACGAAAATTATATGCAGATTCCGAATCATGCAAGGAGACGCAATCTGCAGTCTCTCAACCCAGTTTTGAACATTTTGAGGACAAGAAAGATGCTCGGCACAAACCCGAAATAATCATTTTTAGGAGTTTGTTTATCGTGCCGGAATCTCGAAACACTGCCGACGACACTATCTACAGTTTTTCCGGGTTTTCACTCTTTGACCAATAAGATTTTGGAATCACCCCCGTCAACATCATTTCGGATTATTGCATTTTTCTCATCTCGTTTCGGATTTTTTTGACAGTTCCGGGAAAAAATCACTCTTATTCCCTCGGTATCTCTCTCACTCTCTCCCGGTAGCAGAAGTTGGCAAGGTATCCAACATGACGCTACGAAATATCCCAACTATGATTATTGTCAATTGTTTGTTTGATTAATACGTTGACTGCCGATAGAAAGTAGGTGTTGCAGAAGCTCGACATGCATTGATATCACAAATTCGGCCTTATTTTAACACTTATTTTATATTCCTTCATTGACTTTCGTCCTAAGCGCTGTTGAAACTGCACATATATATAAAAAAAATTTATTTAAAAACTGCCGAAACATATATAAGTGCATTTTAAATACACCTGATCACTTTCCATACTGCATATGTATGTACATTTTAAATACACCTGATCATTTTCCGCACGGCAGGATATTACTATGCATCAAATTCAATAAAATGTGCTCAAATTTAATTTTTACCAATCGTCTTTTATTTTGTTGCATTTCACACTTTCCAACATAACTGTACCTCTTGCGGCATCATATGTCAATTTTGGCAATTTTCCAATCATCACAACAACAAGTCCTCAACCGGCAGCTGTTTGTTTTGTCCGCCCGGTTTCTAATCGTCAAAATTATGTAAGTTCGCATCGTCGTTTTTGGTGGTGACAACGTAAACTGTATAGTGCGTATTTAAAAGTCTAAAGATGAGGACATTTTCAGCACTCCGAGCGATGCAAGAAATCAATTTTTCATCGAAATTTCGAGGATCAATCCTGGGCGGTTTGATTGGTGACTGCTATGGCGGACCTTACGAAGGAGCAGTCCTCAGCGATGGGGATAAAGCTGTGCTTCGGCGAACACTTAATCAGCTGGAAGGACCATTGGTCAAAGGCATACCTAGCAACAATACAAGAATAGAATAATTGTTAAAACAATTGAATTTCAGCACCGGCTAAGAATTACAGTGACGACTCGGCGATGACTAAATCGGTGTTGCAAGGCTTAATTACACACAAGGACATTGATTCGAAAGAACTGGCGAAATCTTTCGTCCGCGAATATACGCAATCGTCGAATCGTGGTTACGGAGCCGCGGTCACAGAGGTTTTCCACAAGCTTTTCAAAAGCAAATTTGAAGACGTCTTAACTCCGGCACAGGAGCAATTCGGAGGCCGTGGCTCATACGGAAACGGAGCCGCTATGCGGGTGTCACCTATTGGTTTGTTTTGTCACAACGAGCCGCAAAGTGTAAAAGATTTGGCTAAGAAATCAGCTGTGATTACACATACGCACCCTCTCGGAGTGAATGGAGCCATTCTTCAGGCACTGGCTGTTAGCATGTGCGTAAAAAAGTACCCGACCGATTTTTCAGCCAGTGAATTCCTCGACGAACTGACTCCGACGATAGAAAGCATAGAGGCAGAAGACCAGGTGGTTGATATTCGGCAACAAGGGCCAAATTTTAGGCATCAACTGAGTGAAGTGAGACGATTGCTCCAAAGTCCTATTCCAGTATCCGATGATGATGTCCTCAACACACTCGGCCATGAAGTGACGGCAATTTTCTCCGTTCCAACCGCGGTTTACATCTTTCTACGTGCTCAAGGTCCTATTGCTGGAATAGAAGTAAGCTTTTGATTTGCATTTGCTGGCATTTTGAATTGTTTTGTTCCGAAATTTTAGTCAGAAAATCCTTTCCGTCGAACATTGGAATATGCAATATCTCTTGGGGGTGACACTGACACAATTGCGAGTATGGCTTGTTCGCTTACGGGCGCCCTGCACGGTGACGCTGTGATTCCACAGAATCTAATCAAACATTGTGAAGCACACGAGGAGTTTAGTGATTTGGCGAATAAACTTTATGAAGCCTGTTTATAACATAAAGCATTTTACAATTGCCCAAGGAGGTCTGCGGAATTGCGTGTGGGGGAAATAGTTAGGGAAGTATCAAGATCACGAACAATTTTCAAAGTGGAGGGGACTCGTGCGCTTGGTGGTATTTATATTAGTTGTGGAGCATTGCACTAAATGGCAAAAAGCCGACGAGGATGGGATTCGAACCCACGCGTGCAGAGCACATTGGATTAGCAGTCCAACGCCTTAACCACTCGGCCACCTCGTCACATGTTCAGAGGGTGAACAAGATGCATTTTATTATAAATTAATATAATATAATTCAAAACTAAAAAAAATATATTCTGATGTATAAATATCCTTTGTAATCCTGTTTTCCTTCCCCGAATTACACTTTGGATTGAACATGTCGAACATTTTTTAATGTTGAGAATGTGTATGGATATAGATGTGGAAGATGTTAAATGAAATTTATAAACCCATGTTTGATGTAAAATATTGTTAAATGTAGTAATTACTTTTCCCTGAAGTATGATGTGGTCGAAATATTTATATTGGTCTAAGTATGATATCGTCGGGTGTACGCCAAAACCATGAATGTGCTTTTTTGGTGATTTTCAGTTTTTCATGTCACTGTACGCGGAATTCTTATACAAACAATTTGCCAAAACCGGATATGTAAAATTCCATTTTATGCCTACACAAAGTCAAAATTTAAATTTTATGAATTACCTAAAAACTAAGTATTTGCCAAATGCGTTACACCAAAATCATGAATGTGTAGATTCATTGTTTTAGTGTAACGGAATAGTATTAGAATATTATCTACCTTAATTGAAAAAAAAATGTTTCTTATATTTTAAAACTGATTTATAATATTACGTCAAATTTTCAAATTGATTTTACTCGAATTAGCATTTTAGCACATTCATGGTTTTGGCGTACACCCGACGATATGATCCAAAATTTTGATTTAAATATACTGACAAAAGGAAAAAACACTAAAAAATTTCGGCTAAATAAACAAATTACACTAGTTACAAATTACACTGTTCGCGTACTTCAGCAAACTGCAGCAGTAACAGAATTTGGCAACTGGGTTCTTTTTGCTGCAAAATTTGGCTTGCAGCAAGAGTACAAAAACGACTCTGCGAATCTATTTTAATATATATATTATAATAGATTCAAGTACGCGAACAGACCTACTAATTGATTTGCACTATCCAATACTCGTTGCATATGGTATCCAATACTCAAACCAATTACCAATAAGAATGACATTTCAAGTTCAATGCCCATTCCCCAGGACCCATCATGTCAATTGTCGTCTGACTGACGAAGAAACTGCGAAGAAACAAATATGGCGACACAAATCCCACAGCAAATCCATATCCATACACAAAACAGCGAACACCACCAACTCCACCATACAGCCATCTCGCTTCAATGACATTTTGTTGTCATGCAAAGCGAAAGTGAAAGCAAGTACACTAAAGTCTCCCGAAGCACGTAAGTCGGTTCTTTGTCCATTCCATCTCATTCGTCAGCGCGAAGAAATACAATGGCGGCGACTGGACAAGAGGTGTAGCGAAAAAAACTTTTCTTTTCACGGCGGTCGTAAATGAAACAATCGCGAAGATTATCACAACGAGCTCTTTTCGGTTCTAAATGCCAGCGCGAAATTGCTAGATATCGAAGATCGATTGGAAGTTCGTAAAAGACGCGTCGCGCAAACGTCACGCTTCCGTAAAAGCATTAAATGTTGTGCATCGATTTCGAATATCGAAGAAATCTTTTTATTTTTGTTAACAAACGAAAGTTGATGAAATGTGTGCATGAGGAGTCTCAAACTCGACGAATGATTCGTTTCGACTGAGACTCCCGGCGGCATAAAACCAAGCAGTTCGCGAGCGACGACAACGACGACGGCGCCCCAAAGGAAGTGCTTGTGTTCCGTTTTTTCTTCTTTGCCACTGCATTTGGTTGCCAGTTTCCAGTAACACCATCGGTTTCGTTACGAGGCTCTTGCGAAGACCTTGAGGTGTGATTGTTGCAGCGCTTCTTAGTTTGATGTGCGGTCCTTGACTTCCTGTGGATTAATTTATCGGTTTTCGGTTGACTTTTGCCTGTCTTACGATCAATGATACTCGCTCAAAAGACACAGACCACGGACCAGCAAGGAGAAAGTTCAGGTAAATAGCTTTTTGGGCCAGGTGCCCGTTGCGGATGTCTTTCCTGTATGAATCATAGTCCCATCGTCAGGGCAAATCTATATCTTGGATCATCATGCATGGTATTGTCACTGCCGTCTGTCTACGTCATTTCACGTAGATCCATAGCCAGCCTGTGTCGACTAGAGACTATGAGGCATGGAGCGGTAGCGGCGAAAACCGTCCGTCCTACAGATGATCAGACGATAGGCCGGCAAATAATAAAAATAAACCGCCAGCGCCGGTCAACGAGCGAATGATAGCTGGTCCCCCTACGTTCGTATCGTTTGTCTGACTGGCTGGCGACGTTTTGTTCATGACTATCCGTTAGTTCCGCTGATTCGATTATTTTATCACCGTGGAGATTTCTTTATTTCTGTTTTTCTATTTTGAGAACGTTTGGGTATAGTAGAGATGCTCTATAGCCACTTCCACTAACGTGAATCCAAAAAAAATATTTCCGCATTCGGTAGCAGTGATTAGAGCATTCATTTGGCCACAGACTCAGCTGTTCTGGCAAACCAAACTATGTCTTGCATCAACGCACCACGCTGGTGCATTCACTCGGCATTCCAGGCTATCCAAATTCAGTCGTCTATTGAGCAATAAAGTGGCTACAGTCACTGGAGCCATATAAATCAGCAGCGGCAATGATGGAGTTAAAAATGGACATATGCAGATATGCATGCTGAATGCTGAAAATCGTGGATTTAGTCTTTTCAATGCATGGTTGTTGGCCTCGTGTAGGACGATTCTGATTCGATGACTAACATTCAGTCTGCCCCTGCTAGGCTGTACCGTGCCAAAGAATATGAATTGTATGTGCAAAAGTGGTAAAACATTCACGCGACACCACAACAAGTCGCCAGTCACACAGCCATGCAGTGTGTGAGGAGGATGATGAGGTGGTGGGACTCGAATTGGATGGAGTGAGGTTTCTTCTCTTATGTCTTCTTATTGGTTTGCTCACGTCTTTGTTAATTTCTGTGAATGGATTATGAAAAATATACAATCCCGATGCAACTTGTACGATTAAGCTCACTGTACTTGAAGAAAAATGTGAAGAAATCTGATGATTAGCAGTCAGAATGCGTTTTGAGAAGTATCTACCTCGACCAGGATTCTAGAATTGAAAACTAGATGCACATTATTCCAGTTGCCTCTCTCCGAAAAAAATGGAACTATTTACATACTTGTTAGTTTCCGAAAAAAATTGGTATCTCAAATTAAAATTATACTAATAAATTCGTATATTTAAAATTTGTATATTAAAATTATGCTAATAAATTCGACAAAGATCAATATCATTCTATGCTTTAAATGCTTTTTATCATAGAAAAAATAAGAATTTTTTCTTCATGCGATTAAAATTATTTAAATTAATGTATTCAGTGGCTTCTTCTTTCGCAAAACATTTGTGTAAAATATTGATTATTTTTAATCTTTTTTTTCAAATGCGTACCTACTCACTGCATTTCTTGCTTACGAAACGTTCTCAGCACAAAGAGAATACTATAAAAATACGCACTTTTCCATGGAGAGCGTAGGATTAAAATGTCTTAAGAATTTACATAATCAGTTTAGCTATGAAATAGATAATTGCATTCTAGTGTATCTTTCAGTCATAATATACACGAAACAGTGAAAACTATGTAAATGGAGTAGTATTTGAATGACTGTTATTTTTATGGCTTGATGATCTTGAAAGCCTTTGGCTCATAGAATACTTCGTATAAATGAAGAAAAACTCGTTCAATAGTTTTTTATTCCTGCCTATAGTCCCAAAACATTTATCTGAATAAAATCGATACAAATTTGCGAGTATAATAATTTAGCGCGAGTAAATTCAAATAATTACGAATTAACAGCTATTTCCACCCATCAGACAAATTAATCTAAATATAATTTCTATCAAAGTAGGATTCCTTTAAATTCCCTAAATTGTTTTTGAACTGGGTTGACTTTCACTTGACGAATCGAACCCAACGTGTATCCTTTCGCGAAGCCTTGTCATCTGAAATGAAATCAGGTCTGGTGTTCCACTATAGTTCCCCAATATCTAGGCTCTATACTGTTTGCCTTATTTATTAATGATGGATTTCTTTCTGCAGTCATCCTGTTTTGATGACGCTAACATTTTTGAAGTTAGAAATCTTAACGATTACAATGATTTGCAGCAGGGTCTTAACAGATTTACCTTTGTGCGCCGATAATAATCTCCTTATTAATGCTGGCAAGTGTACTATTATATCTTACACACTCCAAAGTAATCTTGTAATCTATGAAGACTCACTTTTGAATACACCTTCAAGTAGATCGACGAAAGTATTCGATTTAGGAGTAATGCTAAATCAATCATTCATATTTAACGACGTTCGAGGGAATTCAAGGACATTTTCTAGTCTAAGACCCTCTCTTGCAGCCTAGTCAGATTTATTGTCGAAGTTTATACTGACCAAATTGAGTCCATACAAAAGGCGTTCTTACGATTCTGCCTTCGCGGTCTTCCGCGATATGACCCTTTACATCTACCTCCTTATCAAGACCACTGAAATCTTTTACGAATGAATACGTTAAACTTCCGACGTCAAAATTTTACCCGGCACCATTGACTCAAACTAATTACTAAGCCAACTACATTTTAACACTAATGGCAAACGTGTCAGGCGGGCAAAAATTTGGTCTATCCCTCAACAACGGACAAATTATTGTTGCAATGAACCAGCCAGTGCAATAAGTAGATGCTTTAACGGAGCATATTTCCGCTTTACCTCCGTCTTCTAAAAAAAATCGAATTCAGCTTTGGCTCTTTTCTTATTTTGCCAGTTTATATCCAAAATCTGTTCGTTTACTTCTCTGGTTTTCGGCAAAGTTCCTCCCACCACAGTAGTAAGTATTTGGTCAAAAAGTTTTTAGTCGAGCAGTAAGGAAACAGATTTACAATTCAAAATTTTGCAAGCTTTATCTGCCTACTTTTAGGCACTAGGCGTCCGTATGAGGTTTTCCAAAACACTATCAAAACTAAGCTACAAACATAATTAATTATCCTTTTTTTATACTTATTTTTTGCAAATATTTATTTTCCGTAGAACTACATAATTTTTTATACATTTTATGAACCATTTTTAGTTATATTTATCATATTCAATATTTTTTTATATTATATTTTCGATGTATTCTCTGGTATATTATAATTTTTATGAACTTGTTCATATTGTATCTTTTTGTGTAATTTATTTGCATTTTAGTTGTTATTTGTAATAAAATATAAATGTTATTAATATTTATTTCTTTATGTTATAATTTTATCTACTATATTATTAATATCTTATTTAGATGTATTCTTTTTTCGACTATTAAATTTTAATTAATTTTACTCTTTTTTATTTTATATTCATTTTTCTAGCTTAAAATGGCTTAAAATTTTCTGGGTTTGCACAGCGATTTTTGATTTTTTTATTATTAAAAAATGGCACGTGGAAAATCACAAGCGATTGTCCAAAAATGTCCTTCCCGGGAGAACCGACTTCATTTTACATAATTGTCATGAGATAAAATTAAATATATTCGTCCTCAGAATAAATCAACAACATGATGATCCCAGGCAAATGAAAACGAATTTGATTGATGCTCACTGTCTCTTTTCCCACTAAAAACAAAGTCTAAGAAAATTAAAATTAAGGTGCTAAAAACACGATATTACATTGCCAATATATGTAATGTTTTATTCTATCAAATCGGACGAATAAAAGAATTTAAAAATATACACGTATGTGTGCTGATCGTGTGGTAAAAATTTCTTATATTTTTTTATAAAAATTCTCTTTCCGTATTGAAAATTACGTTTGACATTGGGCAATTTGCCAGTTTCAATTCATCCAGGTAGTTTAGTAAAATAGTTTGGGAACTTTCTCCATAGGAATCAAATTTTTAGTATGACAACGTGTTTCAAGTAGATAGTGGATAACCAAAGTGCTTTATGAAAAGTTTACTTATACGGTAGAGTCCGGTGTTTTAGTTAGTCTGGCGGTATTTAATGTCTGGTGTTTGTTTTTCAATGTCTAGTGTGATATAAGTTAATCGCGAAGGAGTTTTATGTTGTTAATTTACTAATAATCGCATTACTCAGAAACAAATCTATTAAATCTCTTTTTGAACGCTTTGACAGACGTACTTAATATAGGTAATGTTTTATAATCTATTATTTTTTTTGCGATTTCTCTAATTCTGATATGTCTCGCCACACAGCATAAGTGCCTGCTGTACGCGAATACTGATTATCATCGAGCATTCAGTTAACGCTGTAGTCGAAGATTTCTTTTTAATTTGCGTTTAAAGCGAACCGTTTATTTCAGTTGCATGTTGGACGGTGTTTTTTCATTATTGTTTTGTTTTTCTTTTTTTTGTTTTATCAACTGTTTGACGTTGTAACCATACAGGATTTTTTTTTGAATTCCTGCAACTCTCATGGGAAAAAAATAATTTCTTTCGATCTACTACCACTTATCCTTGCATATTTAATTACTAAATGATACTAAGGTTATTTTTGAATATGAAATTTATCATTTTCACGTATCTGGCTATCGCTTAGTGCCTCACTTCTCTCTCTCTCTCTCTCTCTCTCTCTCCAAAGAGAGATTGTAATTTACTTACGTAATGATGTGTCTTTTATCATCCTTCCCCAATTTACTTCTGCTCAAATCACATCTTCTTTTGCTTCTGATACCGCAGAACTGCCATATCTTATGCTGATACTGTTCGTTCCATTGATGCACTGTCTTTGACATTGGCAAAATGCTTGAGGTTATCCCCTTCATCTGAAATCGTCTTTGCCGGCGATTTCAATGTACACAACTTTCATTGCCTCATTGCCCCGCGGTGGAAGAGCCCTGCGGGCAGGAACGTTTTCCCTTATTCTACATGGCTTCAAGAGTACTAAACCAACCTCCAACTCATGGTTTAGCTACGAATGTGAACAGGCCATTCGCATCAAAGGGGCGACAATCAGAGCCTACCAACAATGTCCATTCGCGGAATTCAAACAGGTTAATAAAGCATCCCCCTTAGTGTAAATGGCCAAAAAAATCGACTTACCAGGTCTCCGGGTGGTCGATCACCACGGGGTATGTGAGGTTTGACTAACTTAAAAAAAAGACCACCTATAAGCCCACGAAGTTTCGAGTCGGGACCCGCCTAAGCACTGTTTCAACCCGGTCGTGCTGACTCACCTATCGGTAGCCACGGACTTCAGAAACTTATCTACCGGTAAGGCAACCCGCTTTATGCGCAGCACTTTCTCAACGTGTGTCGAGACTGTGCGCCAGTTCTCTTCGGTTCACAGCAAAGTTCCGGCATCCACGATGGTTTCAGGCGTTGCCAGGCTGATCGTGGAACCAATGGTGCGCCTCAAACTTACAAAGCGACTGCAAATAAAGAATGTTTGCTGATCATCATCGAGCTCAATCACAAAGTACCGCCAGTACGGTGTGACCACCTTACCCATTCTGTTCAGGTATTTCCTGAAGTAAACGTACCCCGTCAAGAATTGACAAAGGTAAAAGTTTGCCTTTGACCAATTAGATTAGCCATCCAGCGTCCTTTATCAGTTGCACTTCAACGTTGTTGCCAAAGTTGGAGAGTAAGCGCACGCGCGTGCGTCAGAGCCTCAGTTCTGCCCAGCTCTGAACGAAAGAGGTATCTCTCCTTGCGTTCTCGCGCAAGTAAGCTCAGGGGTGCCGTGCGAATCACCCGTAGCTACCGCACGGCGCTGCCAATGCGCTTCCGGAACTTCTTAGTTCGTAGCGCATCTCCCTAAATTTCGGCTCCATATAGCATAAGTTGAGCGGATTCGGTAGATCTGGAAGTGATTACCGCTGTGACGTCAGCAGCGTAACCTACCCGAAATATATCCGCAGGCATTTCCTGGAGCACGTACATGATGCTCCAGATGTCAGGTCCTAAGTTCGACCCCTGTGCCATGTCTGAGGTGACAGGCCTCTTTTTGACATCTTCTTCGATGTCGCAGAGCAACCATCGGTCCCTGAGGCTAGCAAGTAGTCAGTGATACGGAACCTCAGCTCAAGAGCCCGGAGGATGTCCGTCCACCTCGCCGAGTGGAAAGCATTTGCACATTCAGCGTTACCAGCAAGGCGACCGGTATGGCTTGATGACATGCCTCTTCGGTGCTACAGCCCCAACAACCTCTGAGATGGCATTGATTGTTGAATTCGCTTTCCGAAAGCCGTGCTACCTACAAGAAAGATCGCCAACAGTTCTCACTTGCGACAGCAGCCGCGGCTTGAGCAACCCCTCTAGAAGCTTCCCTGCAGTGTCCAGCATGCACAGTGGATGGTATGCCGATGGATTTCTTGAATTACCCTTCCCATTGTCTACCAGTACCAGTCGAGCTACTTTCCACTGCGACGGGAAGACCCCTCGACTGAACATGAATTATACAAACCCAATAATAGACGCGGTTGGCTCTCCGCCTCGACTTTAAGCGCTTTGACCGGCACCCCACCAGGCCCCAGATCCTTTCGGTTCTTCATCCTAGACACTGCACGGTTCAGCTCTTCGTCCGTAAAGGGAGGAGTATATGCCTGGCTCACGATGATGAGATCATCAGTCCTTGGCGGATGCGCTGGGAACAGCGAACCAACGATATGCTCCATGTTACAAAGCTGTATGCTGTGTTTGCAAACCCCCCAATCCGAAAAATGTAAGTCCTGTTCGACCAAAACATTAAGCAAAAAGTCCTTGCAAGCCAGAAAGGAAGCACATGTTTCTGATCTCTTGTTGAAATCATCAAAAAAAACTTCTCCCGGTTTTTCCGTGCGACCCTTTCTTTATGGTGGTAACGTATTTACTCAGTGTACCGAATAACGTTGACCTCTTTGCTGAGATTTTCGCTACTAAATCCTACTTGCCTAGATTTTCGCTACTAAATCCTACTTGCCTTCTTGATCGTTGAACGCTAGCCCTTCAATGTGCACTTTCAAATAAGGGCTTTTATTTTTCCACACAAGAGACCGCCAGTATGAGCTCCGTTCTAAGCGCTCCACTAGGGACTTACTTAAATTTTTTTACTAAGAGAAGAAACTTTGTATCCATAACTTTGGTGAAGTAATTACCATTTCTTATGATATTTCGAAGATTTTTGACAGAGTCTGCCATTCAGCTATTCTAGTCAAACTTCGTGCATTTGGTCTGAATATATACTTTACTTAATACTTTACCCTGTCAGACATAGCGCGCATCTAGAAGGCTACCATACGACCAAGACTTGAGTCTAACTCTCATATATGGGCTGGGATAGGCCGCACTACTTCAACGAAACTAGACAAAGTCCATCCGCAAATCTTTCAAGCTAATTACCAATGAAGTCATTGCTTCACGAATTAATTTATCGGTATTGCTATGGACATTCTTCTAACGAAATATCGAGTCAGGCAAATTGGTATGTAGTCTTTCGGATACGCATGGTCGCTTTTACTTGCTTTGGGTATAAATACAACCTAAGCGATCCTCTAGGCTACAGGTAGATGACTTAGCTCTAGCCAAATTTAGCGAATTGGTATAAGTTAGGATACGATGAGATACGATGATTCCTGTCTTCTGGAACATGGCAGGTAGAATTCCATTCGGACCTGGAGACTTGAAGGGGCTAGAAGGTTTCGATTGACCAGACTACTTTTGAGAGACTACTTGACTTCGCATATTCCTTCTACATTATGCTCATCCTGCTCAGTAGAGGGAGTGGTCATTTAGGCAGCCCGGGAAGTGAGTATCTAAGAAGACCTTCAACGTTTCCGAGGGCTTTAACTCGATCTTCCTAGATGTTCTGTTGAGATATTCGTCTCAGATCCGGTGTCCTCTGCGATAATAAAATAGGATTGGACTTCTCCTGTAACGCTCCTGTTTATTATCATTCGAAGAAAATAAACCTTCCTTATCCTCTCTAAAAGATAAATAAACTCTCATATCATGCTTTATTTTTGAAACAAAAGCAATTGGTTTAAACCGTGTTTTTGTTTCATTTCAATTTACACATTGTTCTAAAATCGATATCGAAACAAATTCTTCGTGCTATAATAAAATTACGGAAAAATTGCGCCAATTTCTTATGAATTAGCCTTCAATTTAAAATCGTATCAATTTATATGCTTGACAACGTGATCGATAAGCTCGAAAATTTGAACAGAATCCATTGATTACCGCATGACTTTAACTTTCATAATTTTTCGCATAGTTATGTTACGTCCAATCTTTGAAAAAAAAGCATCAAATATCAGAGCCCATGCTTACAATCGCTTACCGATTTTCGGTTCCATAGAAAAGTAAACATTTAAATTCGAGACCGGTATGTATAAAAAACCACGTTAAATTCTTAATTGTATCATATCCAATTGCGCAGATTAATTTTCATCGCAAAAATGTCGGAAACCTTAATCTCTAGCTTTTATACTAAATTTAGCTGAATGAAATTATGTATGTACAGTATGATATTAAATTCGATCAATTGGCGCTCAATACACGCTTCGAAAACATCATAAACATCGTTATCATTAAATTCAAAAGTATGCAGTCAGCTTTTCGACGTTGCAATAATGATAGTGTAGTCGCAGTTCGATGATAAATGCACGAGCATAACACTTCGTCCATAAGATACTGCTGCTAATGAATGATGACGAATTTTTCAAGTCCGATTCTGAAATATCTAACGACAACGATTATATTATTTGCATTCGGAGAAAAGTCACACTTGGAATTAGAGTAGCATAGTAGGAGAGCAGACTAACCAGTCATAGGCTTAATCACTCTTGCCGAAGAATTCCACCCAAAGTTTAAGTTGTCATTCAATCTAAATTACAAAAGCAATTTAGTGTATTAAATGAGTACTTTTTGAAATGAACATATACTCGTTGATGATTAGTGAGTCTAATTGTGGAACTTTTCGTGGCAGTGTTTGTGAAAACCGGAAAATTATTAGATAAACTTTAGGCACCTAAATAAAATGCTCATTCGATTTTTTAATAATTTAAGATGTGCGTAAATATGTTTGGTTTTGTACGGCAATACAATATGCAGACAAAAAATCGTATCTGGAAAAATAAGAGAAGCAGTGGGTTGCATATCGAATATCCTTCGAATAAGTTCAGCTACCTATCCAGATCTTCCCCACTTCTTATTTATTCCCAAAAGGCGAAACGATGTGGCATTTGACCAGACCATACATAAAACAATTAAACACTAAACACTGTTCACCGAATATTTTAAAGTATATTTTTGGTTTGAATATAACTTTGCAGTCGTAATCTTTCAATCGAAACACATCATAGCTCTTTAACCAATCCCAATATAAGAATCGGCCGAATTCTACACACTATACTATCTTCTAGTAATTTTATATGATAAGAAAAATCAAAATTGTATGAGCTATAAACACACACACATGCAGTTGACGGAAGTATATATACACATGTTGGTGGATTAGTTCGATGGAAAAGTAGCGATCTAAAATCTTTTTTGAATGAATGAGGATTCTCATACCAAGTTTTTGTGCCAATATTCTGTAAATTTTCTATAATATATCTTAAAATTGTAAACAACTCGAACTTTGCTAAATATATTAATATTTATGTCTCAAAAATAAATCAACTAATATATTCCTATTCTGTCTCTTTCTAGGTTAAACTGTATTCAACATTAAGTTTCAACTAACTCATAAGACAAAAGACACATTCGTATTACGATTAGCATACATATATATATATTTATATTACTCGCTAAAACGCAAAACAAAATACTAGAAAATGTCTAGTGAAGAAGACAAACCTCCAGCGCCTCCAGTACGATTGACCAGCAATCGTTGCGGAGGTGATCGAGCAGATGGTGGACCGCCGGTTGAAATGCGACCATTACCAAAAGGTACGAAAAAATACACTCATATTAACTTTCTTCGTTTCTAATTTCTTTTTCTTTTATTCACACAGAACCGGAAGATGCCGATCGTAAGAAAAAGACATTGAAAAATAAAATCAAAGGCTCAAAACCGTTACATTCTGACTCAAAACCGAATATATCGTATCCAACGAATTTCGAGCATACCGTTCATGTGGGTTTCGATTCGGTTACGGGCGAATTTACGGTAAGTTTTTCATTATATCATTTCTACAGTTTTACGAAAGTCTGTAAACGGTAGTTTATGCTCTTTTGGTTTGATTTAAAAGATATAGAGCAATTTGCTAATGCTTTGAATATTAATGGCTTCAGTTTGACAATTTCTAACATTGAACGTAGAATAATTTGCTTAATTATTTTTGGAGAATGCTTTTTGGCCTACAAAGCGAAGTAGACGAGACTTCTTGCTTTAGTAAATTGCTGAGAAATTAATATTATCAGTACGATGTCTTGTATTCGATTGGATCACTCTGTGATTAGATATTTAAAAATAAAATTGACAGAATGGGACATGAAAATCTAATAAAAATCTGATCAGGAAATTTTCAAAATACTTCGTGCTTTGCTTGCTTACTTGGCGAAAGACTTGCAAGGAATATATAAAAGGATTGAATTTCTGCTTTGCTATGCGACGAAAGCTTATTTCACTTAGATATGTGCGTTTGCTGTCATATTGTAATTATTTTTTACTTATATAATTTGAATAAAGACAACGAAAACTGAATTGAACGCACTAGTTCATTTTCAATTTTCGCTTAAATATACTATAGTTAAAAATAACTTATGCAAACTTTAAATGCAGTGTGTGTTTCAAAGCAATAACTGCACCAGTATTGATTGAAAATGTACGCTTTATGATGCAAACAGCTTTGTCTATAGAAGCAATACACAAACACTTTAAAATTTTAGATTTTTTTGAATATCTTAACTAATTTCCTATGATAGTAGTTTTAAAAACCTGGTGCTCAATAATTTATTGAACCTCTTTTGTTTCAAGCAATCTTAAAATACCATCCTTCTGCTTCTGGAGGATTGTAAATGCATTCATGCGGCTCTTGGGGTAAAACTTATATGGAGTGCTTTACTAAAACACCTCATTTTCTTATCTGCTAGTCGAAACAGTGGATGAAGTTTTCTAGACATACCAACTCTAGCCGAGCGCTAAAAAAATACCAGTAACACAGGTAATAGGATTGTCGATACTTATCTCGACTCCTGCCAGTTAGGAGTTGGCCTCATTCCGATACCTGTGGCTTATAGGCCATTCGCAAGAGCCACTGTATAATGTCTGAGCGCTGGATTGATACAAGATCTATCTTCAATGAGATCCTATCGGCATGAAGCTGTATATTTTTGGCCGAGTGCACGACCCCATAGTTCTGCATTGAATTAGACATCGTTCTCATCAAAATCTGGGCTGGGCCCGCCCACAATAAACCGTTGTTTAATAACACAATTTTTGAACAATAGTTTGCCATAGCTTCTAAACTAAATAGTTTATTTAGAAAATTTGAATGTAAGTCAATGCTTCAGGCGAATTCGGCTGGAAAGATCCTTTTTAACTTTCCTTGCTTGAGAAATTTCCACGCTCATAGTCCATCTCACTCTACCTATTACCTCGCAAAGGAAGTGAGTCAACACTCAACCTCGACATACGTTTTGATGAAATATTTATCACTAGTCATTTGACGCTAAATAAATTAAGTTCACCACATCTCCCGGTATTTTTTTTCTATTAATAGTGAACCCTTTGATCAAACCGAAAGCAAATATAAATATGTATTCAGTCACACAGATTACAAGCAATTTACAAACAAAATTATTTCACTTCTTAACATTAATAAGCTCGACCTCCAAGTCATCAACAACACTTCGCAAGTGTTGTTGTTGCTATTATAAATTCCCTTTCATTTCTATAAGGTCCGATTCTTGCACCCCCAAAGTCATACTTAACCCTAATTCCACTCGCTTCTACTACTACATATCTACTCGCATAGCCATGGAAATAATAAACATTAGAATCATCATTCGCCAGCAATGGCAAAGTACAAGAAGTAGAAATGCTAAGAAGATGGTAAATAAACTTACCATAACTTTTTAAAGGGCACTTACTCCAAATTCGGATTGAAAATTGGAATAAAATGCTTTCTGTTTGACGGAAAATTGAAGTAAGATTTGAAAACTGAGCAAGATTTTCAGGCGAAATACTGCTGTTCTTCCACTAACTATTCACTGACAGAAGAACTGCCAATAATGACGAAGTTACAGCTGGAACACTTTAAGTTAGCCCATCATAAACCTGACCACTTATAGAGCTATTTGCTTCAGTAGGTGTGGTCGTTTGTAATTAAACTAAAATTAATACAATCTTATTTTTTATCGTCTTATGCAGGCAAATCTATTCTGAGTATCTCAAAAGCACTGTCTCCCGGATGCTATGAAACTCCCAGCTTTGCATTACAACAACTTCCGAATAAAGCCATAGCCCTATTTTATATTTGCCTACTAATTTTATCTCTAATTCTTGCTTCAAGCTGTATTATTTTCCATTAGTATGGAAAAGCATTGGTTGTGCCGATCCCCAAAACCTGACAAGGAATCCACTTCCCACAAAAATTATCGTCCTAAATTATGTCCTTCTATAATATTCACACCTGTGCAAAATTATTTCACGATGTTATATACAGTAGCATTCAATATGGTTTATGAACAACTAAAGCATTATTATATGAAATATTGTAATAAATTAAATAATCTTATCTCTCTAAACAAAGCTAATAATTTTAAAAGAATAATACACGAAAATAACTCGAATGCCAAGAAAATTTGGAAAGCAATCAATTTAGCTAGAGGAAGATAGCAAGCATTTGATCCGCTTTAATATGACTCTACCCTCTAAACTGTTAGCGAAAATGCTGAACATGTAGCAAAAGCTTTTAACTTCCATTTTTAAAATGTGGGAAAATGTGTGGCTCAACAATTAAATACACACATCAAACAGACTATTACTAGACTGAAAATCTTACCAGGTCTAGGCTCTATAAATATTGTTACTGAAGATGAAATTATTGAAATAATTGATGAGATGCAAGTAGGAGCAAACCTAGGTTTTTGGGTAAAACACGACTTGATGCACCACAGCCGGGAAATTTTGCCACCAGGAGGCGAATAGGTGGTAGTAGGGATAAAAAATTGAAGAAAAACACAAAAAATTATACAAAAAATACACAAGAAGACAACACACTTAAAAAAATAAACAAACAAACAAAAAACACCCCCAAAAACAAACACACAACCACAAAAACACAAACATACTAGCCAGACATCTATCGGCGAAATTCATCCAACGGCTATGTGGTGCATCAAGTCGAGTTTAGCCGGTTTTTGTTGACTGTCTAAACGAATTATTGCACACTTTGGCAAACCCTTAGCTTATTTGTCTAACTGGAGCTTTCAAACCGGCACTTTTGGGTGTTGCGATTTTTTTCCAATATGAATAAAGTAAATCTAAAGCTATTTGGCAGATCTGAAACAAGACGTGAAAACAGCTTGAAGACAAAAGGCGTGTTTTTTTGTTCCTCTATCCAGCACATAACAGAACAGACGCATTGTAAACAACAACGCTCCTGTCCCAGCGAGTTCACTAGTACAACAATTCTGTTCTGCAAAGGTAGTTCCCGTGCTGAACTATAGAATGTGCTGTTGGAAAGAAGAAAAGCTCATGAGAAATTGTCATTTTTGCTGTGAGTTGGCTTAGGATTTTTCAAGGTTATGTTGAAAGTTTTGGTAATTAGGAAATTAGAAAAAAAACCTCATAATGTGTAGAAAGTTAAAAGAGGTAATTTGGTGCTAGTTTTTTTTCTATTTTTCTATTCTGCGCTGTACCGGAGCAAAAAGAAACGCACCTAAAGTATTGAGCTATCTTTCCTGCAAGGTTTTCCACAAGGAACAGTCCTAGGGCCTATCCTCTTTCTCATGATATTTTCTCGCAGCACATAAAAGGCCAGCTAATATTGCTCCTCTATTGTGAAGGACAGTAATTGGGAAGGAATGAAACTAAAAACAGTCTAGTCTTGCATTACTGAAAGATTGGATGAAATGCAATTGTCTAATCCTAAACGTACTTGCAACAAATCACATAACTTTTGCTATAACGCTACGTAGCCTACCTCAAAATCTTAACATAACTCACCACTCAACAAGCTGTAAGTCAATTTGTCCTTAAGTGTCAATAAAAAATGTTTCATTTAATAAAAAATCTAGGAGTCACAATCGACCAACACTTAATATGGTACCATCAATCTCAAATTACAGCGAATAAATTGAGAAATTTGTTGCTGCTATGCTTTGAAGTTCGATCGTTTCTGAACTTACAGGCCATAAGAGCATTATATTTTGCATTAATCCATTAAGTCCTGCAATATTCAATTATTGCTTTGGGGCTATGCATCGTAGCTCCGTAGGGGAGCAAAAACACTGAGATTGGAAGTTCGATGGGCAGAAGATCATCTTAGGAATTTCATCCTAGTTACAAGGACATTCATATCCAGAGCTCGTGCAAGCGAGTTTAAAAAATAAGAGACAAAAAGGTTGGGCTTTTCGTTTATGGAAAACGTAAACATATCGTCACTGGTTTGTGAAAGAGCGATCGCCCGAAATCTGTTTTTTAGGTTCTTGTTAACGTTCCAGATATTCGAGAGCATTTCTATTGATCGGAAAGAATGGCATTCCAGTGAGCATTGCGAATATTGAAGAATACGATGCGTATTTGAATGTTAAATTAATTTAGGTGAATCTTCATGTCGGGTTCCACGTTCGTTGCCATTGTCTACAAATGTTATTACGGTGAAGGCTAAGTGCTACATTTATATAATCGCGATATATATCCCAAGGCGTTGTCTCATATCCAAAGAAAGAGTGTTTTATCAGAGATATATTTTTGTTTATTTGAAATGAAACTGGCAGGTGAATAGATGAGAGGTCATCAATACCGATAGGTAGATTTAAAGGAAGTAGGCCGTTGGAGATAACAATATCGATCGTTGACGGGTTGCCATTGGGTAGATAGTAGGTTAGATAGCGAACCTCTTTTTCTTCTTTACTAACAATTAACTTAATAATTAAGAAAATTGTTTTATTTGTGGCACGAATAAAGTCAAAAGACTCAAATAATTTTTATATGTTTTACTTGTTTGGCAAAAAAAATCTTTTCTATTCTTGGTTGCTATTAAATGTGTAGTAATTACTTTGAGCTATTAAATCAGAAAAAAATAATGGCGAAACGAACAATAATTGTTTAATTATTTAAATTTTCGAACTAATACAATTTAACTAACATCAGTGCTAATACGATTCAACGAAAGATAAAATTGAACATATTTTTTGTGTAAATTTAACTCACTTTATTTTTTAATCCGAAATTAATGAGGCTGTACTAATCAGTATCATATGTCATCCTCAACAACAAATAAATTACAAAATTAGCAAATCATTCACTAGCGCTAGAAGAGTCTGGAAAAATCTTTTCATGTTTCTGATTCAATGATCCGCGGAGTAATTGTGATGAGAAATAAATTTTTTCAACAATTTTTCCCCAAAAATATCGTTCCTACACACATTGCCCACAAAATGACACAGCCCAATCAATATGTATGTATGTCAACATGCTGCCTGGTACGAAAACATTGGATCTCTCCGCACTAAAAAAAATGCTAAAAGATTATTAATGCTTTTAGTCACTTATGTCACTTGTTCCTTTAAACTTAATTAATTGAAGAAAACGGTCTGGTGTCATCTACATATATATTGTATTTTTATTTTTGTTTCAAGCTGCCAATGAAAGTAAGTATTGCTTAGTTTAGTATAATTTGCTGTTAGAGTGTGTTTGTATTTGTCGTCGTACTTTCTATTCTAAACTTTTTCTCTTGCAACATTCACAAATTGCTTTGAAAGCCACCTGCTTGAAATTGCTTGTATCTTGTTTGCTATATACTTATGCTGCTTAGCTGGATTGAAATATTTATAGATAAAATTTACTCAGATCGCCATTTATTTATGCTTAGGGATTGAATAAAAAAAAACATTGAAATTAAACAAATTAAAACTATAACCAATAGACATACAATCAATGAACGAACAAATTTCCCTCACCCACCTTGTACTATACTATACTAGTCAATAAACGAATCGAAAAGATCAAGTTCAAGTAAACACAAATTACTAATTATTTTTACAACTCCCACATCATCATCATCACCATGCAATATGCGATACACAAACACATTTTCATTTTCCCGATGACGTTCATTTGGTAGGCCGATCATTAAAAAACAGAAAATTCTATGCGCATTTTCAGCGATATTTCCATGGCTATAAAAAATATTTCAAGTATTCGGTATTCGGGAACGAAGGAATCTGTAATCCCACATCAAAAGTGTAGCGTATATTGTTAAATTGTGAGTCATGCAAGTCATCATCGCATATTTTCGAATTGAAACAGAAATATATTTGACGAAATAAGTTCAACTCCTCGCCGAAAACTGTTGTATCAAATGAAACAATTCTTATTACGAATGTTCGTCAATAACGTGGCGCACCAGAAATTAATTTAAACAGATATTTCTTTGATAAGCCGATGACATTATTTCCTTTTTGGTGACTGTTAATTTTGAGATTAGTTGATCCATTTTTACTCGATAGTAAAATAAATAAAAGTCATTGTGTATGTTGGAAAGTGTAATGTTGTGGTGCAATAATTGACTCGTCAAATAAACAAATTCCAAAATTCTCGGTCGATATTGTTGATATTCAGCGGGTAGAATAAACAAATCTTAGTATTCAGCAGACGAGACGATGGTAGTGGGCAAGCTTTTGGTTAGTAAAATAATAGAATGTCAGACTTGCTTGTTGATTCGCAATTGGTTGCGGTGTAGCTAATAAGTTGAAGTGATTGCGCGGATTAAATGATTCAGAATTAATTACTATGCAGATTTTTGCGTTGTAGAAGTTTTGGTAAAAAAATGCATTAGGTGAAGTACGGTCAGATGGCGTGAAATTTCCAAAATTAATCATATCAATAAAATTATTTATTAACTAGTGCAGATCGTGATGATTAGTGCGAAATGAAACACCGATCCATTGAGTGTAGTGCATTTCATATATCAATCCCCTCTAGCGCAATCCCATCTGACGTCTCACATTTACGGCTCAGATTAACTGTAAAATTAGAAAAGTCAAATCGAACACTCTTTCTACTGTGATCATTTTATATTTTCGTGAAAAATTAGTTTAAAAATTAACTAGCGATTTATTTGAATTTAATTTGGCGTTGCAGTTTTTTACATTTCTCGCTTCTTGCAGTTTGGCGAGAAATACTTTGCTTGTGAAATGTTAAACTTGTTATTGTTGCCTTCTTCACAAATCATCACAAACGAAACTTTTATTAAACTGCAAGTTCGAATTACAACTTTTCATTTGGGAAATAGCTATGCTATTGCAATCTTTGCAGGTATGAGTTAGTTACAGTTGGCGGGGGTAGGAAACCTTTGAATAGAATCACGAACTAAATTTCTTCTGAATTGAATAAAACCTGCCAGCTAAATCCCACGTCAAACCTAAATAAAATTCGAATCCAGCCCTTAGTCTGGACTTGTGGATGTATAATCTTATTTCTACAAATGCATAGATCTCATTCATTGCTTCGGAATAGAACTCAGTAGTCTTTTAGGCTTGTTTTGATTCATGTAATATCCCACTATTAGATTCTTGCCACACTAATTGCATTCAGAAAACAGAACACTTATACCATTCTTATATTGAATTTACAATTAAAATGTAGACAGAAATAATTTTCCATGCAGATATTTAATAATATATATTTTGATTCATTATCTATTATTTTATTGCAGGGAATGCCAGAAGCATGGGCACGTTTGTTGATGAACTCAAATATCAGTAAACAAGAACAAAAGAAAAATCCGCAAGCTGTTCTCGATGTATTGAAATGGTATGATAACACCAGTAAACAACGGCCTAATTCCAAATATATGACAAATGCTACTACAACACATTCAGGTAAGCTAAATATAATTAAATATACACTGGTTTACATCTATTGTCTCGAACCATTTTAAATTGCGTCAAAAATATACACGTTCAGGCTTAGTTGAAATTCGTGATGTCTATACTAAAATATAGGCCGATAAAAACTAGAAATAAGAATTAACGAAATGCGTAGTGGTAACTTAAAGTCATTTTGGCCACACTGCAGACAATTGCGCGACGTTCAGCGGGCTTCTAGCTGTGTGAAGCCTCCGATTGCGTCAGCAATTAAAAAGTTGAGATACTGTCCAACACACCGTCTAAGTCAACTAGTTCTAGAAAGAAATCTAGACAGCAATTGTCCTCCATCAACGCCGTTGCAAAGTGTTGCTTATATTTGTGATGACGTTGCGGCTCTGAATATTATTTCACCTCCTCTTCAGGTTTTTCGTGGT
The DNA here is from genome assembly GCA_963978885.1 of Nemotelus pantherinus. Taxonomy (NCBI): domain Eukaryota; kingdom Metazoa; phylum Arthropoda; class Insecta; order Diptera; family Stratiomyidae; genus Nemotelus; species Nemotelus pantherinus. The sequence goes on along the minus strand of OZ022264.1, from coordinate 5,626,025 downwards.
TTGCTTTGCGTACAAGCTGCAGAAAATTATATTTCCAATAAATTTGAGTTAACTAATGACAGCCAACCTTCAAGCAAACACTACCATCTGGGCTTAAGATTGTTGCCAATCCAAGTTTTAGGCACCTGGTATGTTAGTTAAGTTATTCGTTAACTATGGAAATTTTCTTTCAACCAGTAACCGACGATCCTGGTTCTTCAACTTAAAAACGTTTCTTTGTATTATCAGAATATTTGAGCATAACGACTTAGCTGGGGAACGGTAGAACTGTATCTTTACATCAAAAGGATCATGATATGCCTTTCTGAAACTTGGCTTGTATATGACATCCTCAACTTAGAATTTTTTGCCATTCATATTGTTTGCCATTGTGACCGTAACCGCTTAGCAACTAAGAAGTCCCATAGCGGCGTTTTACTTATTGCCATGCTTAGTACTCTAGAAAATAAATTCTGCGCTTATTTCGTTTCCAATCTCAAATCCTCGTTATTTTTTTTTTTTTTCTACCTATGAACAATTTTTCTCCTAGCTTGCTTCCTACCAAATTATAATATAATTTAGTTATAATCTGTGGTGACTTTAATATGCCATCTGTCCAATAGGACTCTGTTTTTTCGATTTCTTCTTGTTCGCTTTCCCAATTTAACTCTGTTGATAATGTGAACAATAAGAACCTGGACCTCATTTTTTCCAACATTGAACCTTACCCGTTTTTATTATCTCTTTCATCAACGCCTTTTACACACTCTGACTCTCACGATCCGCCCCTCTTGGTAAATATATACAGTAACCTACCTAATCGAATATACCCCGTTTTAATATTAAAAAAGTCAAATGTTGACCTCCTTGCTCTAGATCTCAACTCAATCAATTGGTTTTGCTCTTTCCGAGGACTTGACATCGAGACTGCGGCTAAGAAATTTTATGCTATGCTTCTTGAATTGATCACCTCACACACTCGAATCATCTGGCCGCGTAAACGTAATGATGCTCCTTATTCTACCGAGAAAGGTTAACGCGCTTTTGATAATAAAAATGATTCACACACAAATTTTTAAGTTCTCATTTACGGGGTGCTATCAAGATTGAAATAAGTCTTACCATGCTCGACTATTTTTCGCACATTGAGTCTTCTCCGATCTCGAGTGACCCTAAAAACTTCTGGTCCTTTTTTCGCTGCGCAAAATCCTCCTTTACTGGAAATCCTCCTGTAACATTTAATAACACTACTGCTGCTCATTCTCAGAATGTTTGCGATCTCTTCGTATTGCTTTCGTTTTGACTCATTTATTCTCCCTTTCATTCTCTACTAGTCCTCTTGAAATTGAATTCCTCATATCTTCTGTTGATTCCTGTTGCTCTCTTGGCCCTGATAGCATTTCTATCTTTTTGGTGAAAAATCTCGCATCTTCCTTATTTAATATTAGTTTTAGGGCTTGTAAATTTACCTCTTATTAGAAGCTGTGCTGTTAAGCATTTTCTTCATTTTCAAATCTGGTAAACGTAACCTCGCCTTAAATTATCGCTTCACCTCCATCCTTTCCTGCTTTTCCATTAACCGTTTTGTTTTCAACAAAATTTATGATTCTCTTAGCTATTTCTTCGTATCTTAGCAACAGGACTTTGTCAAATGTCGGTCACATCTACCGACTTACCTGGCATAATTCTTTTCAAATTTTCGTTTTTATTAAGATATTTTTTACCCTTATACTTACCCTTACTACAATGCTGTAGTCAAGTCTGAAGTCCTCGTTCCACATACATTTCCGATTCTGTTGAATAAGTTCAGTCTGTACTGTCCTATTTAAATATAATCTTCTCTATATGGATTATGATGAACGTTAGTTGCTTCTTAATCTCACCCTCTTATCAAAGCGTAGTTTGCTTTGACGAATGTTTTCTGTTCAAAATCAGCTGGGGCTATCTAAGTTGTTCCTTAGCGTCATTCAATCGAACGGCAACATGAGAGGTTAATAAGGTCCCTTGTTGTTTTTCAAGTACGATTTTCACGTTCAGATTCTTACTATCATTTTCCGGTTTTGTGTCTTTTACGTGTCCATAACAGCCTCCAACGTGGTCCTCTTCCATATTCTATAGTATTCTTTAACATTCATATTCGAACACGATATTTGGCTCTGATTAACTTAGCTTCTCTTATCTATCATTTGTGGCTTTGACTGTATATTTTTAACTTCTGTTTTTATTTTCTATTTTAATATTATATTTATATTTTTTAAGCTTTCTTATTTGTAAGTAGGCAGATTCCCTGTAAATGGATTTTGAGACTAAACAAATAAATCCCAATCTCCATTACACTTGTTGATCGAATGGCTACTTCTCTCCGAAACGCTTGAAACTTGCTTTCGAAAAATCTTTCCTCGATTCGCACCTCACCTTTACCATCTAATTCTTCCTACTTTTTTTAATATTCTTATCTCAATCATATTTTCCTGTTTTTTATTCCTTCCAATATAATAAAAGAACAGAAATCAATCTTAAGCCCATGGAATTCCATTCATTTTTTTCCGAATATGGTAAATAGTTCTGTAGCCGTTTTTTGTATATTTTAGGCATATCTGAAAACGTTTTTCTCTATATTTCGATAGAAACGCTAATCCATCCTGTATCGAAAACAAGTGTGGCAACATTTGCAGCAAATTTTTTACCTATTTTTCTTCATTTCATATTTCTCCGAGGCTCTTGAGCGATAACTTCACAATCTTGAACCATTAAGGACATGATCGTGAAAGAGCAAGAAATGTTGCTTCACAAATTACACTGTCAAAGCGCTAGAAATACAATATAAAATACAAGCCATTTATACGGACTTCTCGAAACTGAGTCGCCTTCATTTTTTTTCGTTCATCATCAAATGACTTGAGCCCGATTATTCCTATTCTTTATGTTATACACTCAATAAATCCAATGCCTTCAAGTCCCAAATTGTTGTACCTCAAGACTCAATGTTAAGTCCTTTGTGCTTCCTGCTCTAAGTTCTCTCTTATGAACGCCTTTTTTGCTAAGCTAATAAGCTACAAAATCTTGGAATTCTCTGCAACCGTCATTCGATGGCTTGAATTTTACCTGTCTGGCCGTTTCTGTCGCGTTACGTAACATTTTTGCAAATCTGCTCTTCTTAAAAAATATACTGGTCTTTTTCAAGGCTCCATTCTCGGCTCCATTCTCTCTTTGCAGACGACCTGAAACTAGTTCCATAATAGTGTCGAATGTGGGCTTTTTCCTACTTCAATCGAATCTCACTATTCTCTTAGGTTAGGAGTCAAGTGAATAAGTTAGACTTAAATATAAAAAAAATTATACCATTATCTGCTCCTTGTCAATAAATAGAATTATTACTATTACTCTTCCCCAATTACTTACATAACAGCTTATATATACGTTATTCTTAATAATTTCTAGGTTCATCGTTGAGTCGTGTTAGTAGCAGTAGTCCCAGTAGTACACCGACCGACTCCGAATCGCATACCGGTCCCCAAGTGATTCCACTAAGTCAATCACACTCGCATAATTTAGTCCCATCATCTCATAGTTCAACAAATGAAGACGAATTCGTACCACCACCACCAATTGCCAGTCGTCCCGAACGAACAAAATCCATTTACACGCAACCAATCGAAAAGCTCCCATCACCTCAACATCAGCCATTGCCACCGCAACCGCCATTATCGTCTATTCCGCCGGTGCATATTAGCAGTCCCACATTGAAAAGTCCAACGCTCGACAAGAACAAGAACAATGCAAACAATCTAACAGCAAATGCGAATTCTACTCTGCAACCGACAAGCAACAATTTGCCGATCCTGACAACATCAAACTCAACGCTTAACAATACAAATAACTTATCAATAAACAACATCCAAACGACAAATACGACAACCGCTGGACCGCAAACGCTACCACAACCGCAACAAGCGACGCAACAAACTGCGCAAACGACACCAAACAATGAATCGCGAGGGGCTGTGAAAAAGAAGAAAATGACTGATGAGGAAATCTTAGAGAAGTTACGTACGATCGTAAGTGTAGGCGATCCGAATCGCAAGTACACGAAAATGGAGAAGATCGGGCAGGGGGCTTCGGGCACGGTCTACACGGCAATCGAAAGCTCGACGGGCATGGAGGTGGCCATCAAGCAAATGAACCTAAGCCAGCAGCCAAAGAAAGAACTGATCATTAATGAAATCCTGGTGATGAGAGAAAACAAGCACCCAAACGTGGTGAATTATCTGGATAGTTATTTAGTGAACGAAGAATTGTGGGTCGTTATGGAATATTTGCCAGGCGGTTCGCTGACTGATGTTGTAACTGAGACGTGTATGGACGAAGGCCAAATAGCCGCCGTATGCCGCGAAGTATTACAAGCTCTAGAATTTTTACATAGCAATCAAGTGATACATAGAGATATAAAAAGTGACAATATACTGTTGGGATTAGATGGTAGTGTTAAGTTGACAGATTTCGGTTTTTGTGCACAAATCTCGCCTGAGCAGTCGAAGCGCACAACAATGGTCGGAACACCGTACTGGATGGCACCAGAGGTTGTAACGCGAAAACAATACGGACCGAAGGTAAGTAAATACTTGCAAACGTGCATCCTCCGGCGTCCGGTTTTGTTTAAATTCAACTGAGTTTATTTTTTACACACAGGTGGACCTGTGGTCATTGGGGATCATGGCGATTGAGATGGTTGAGGGGGAACCGCCTTACCTGAATGAGAATCCTCTCAAAGCATTGTACCTTATAGCAACTAATGGTAAACCAGAAATTAAAGAAAAGGATAAACTTTCAACAATATTTCAAGATTTTCTTGATAAATGCTTGGAAGTAGACGTTGATCGTAGATCCAGTGCCTACGAGTTATTAAAGGTACGCCCGAAAATTCACCGATTGAAAATCTACCTAGACACTATCACATCTCCCTTTATCGTTACAGCATCCATTCTTGAAATTAGCACGACCCTTAGCCAGTTTAACGCCGTTAATAATGGCCGCCAAGGAGGCTACAAAAGGAAATTAATAACGTATATAATGTTTAATAAATGAAACAAAAGTGAAACAAACACGTAAACATTTCATTCAATATTCATACTAATTTAGCCGGATTCAATGTATATCTTTATGTTTAACATTCGATAATATCATTTTCGGATTTCTTTCACCAAAACATCATCTTGCTTCCATTGTAGAGCTTTTATTCTAATGTGTTTTTTTTTGTCATTTTGACTCTTATGACGAGGATTATTAATCTAAAAAGTAAATTAGTTATGTAATGATATTCGTACATAGCATATATAATTATAATTTTTTCATTTACATTTTAAACACGCAATATGCGCCAAGAAAACACTATGATACATTTCTATTTATATTTTTTTGATTTTCTTTTATTTCATATAAAACAAGAAGAAGAACGTTATTGTATTATTATACTATAATATTATTTGACTCAAACGTAAAAAAAGTGAGAGACAGTGTAGAGCGGAGAAGAAAAAACAGTTGAGATAAAAAAATGCTTTTTAGGTTTTTAAGGTATTTGCTTGCTACTTATTACAAAAAAATCAGTTTGTCAATCGAATGCCTTATTACATTAAAAAAAAATAAAACAAAAAAAAAATTAAATATTTTAGTTTTTTTGTAGTTTTAAGTCAGATCACAATTGTTTGGCGTTTAGTTTTATTTATAAAATTGACGGTATCTGGTTGCGTGAGGTTTTTTTTGAACTGTTTATTCGATGTGGCTATGATGATTTTTAATTTCTGAATCATTGAAAACAAGGGTACAGAAAAGTGCTGCTGTAGTTTCAATCTTAATCTCCTTATTATAGAAACAGGCTCGATTGGAGCATAGATATAAGAGAAAATGAATCGGAAATTAGACGAGAGAAACTGTACAATTTTCGACCTTTCACTTATTGTATGAAATTTAGGTACGCATGTGCGCGCCTATACTTTTCTATGCATTCAAAGTACAATTTGCCAATTCATTTCAAAGCACATGTAAGTGCGTTTCTAATCAAATTTTGCCGCTGGCGTCCTCCAATCTGCACATCGCCAAATATTTCGAATTGAAGGACGAGTTTCTTTGGTGATTTGGATTTTGCAATGGTGAGAGCGGGGTGGTAGAAGTGATTTAACGAAAAAGCAAGTGATTCATATCCATTTCTGTAGGCTGTGGGCTAGAGGCTTGTAATGCGGTGATTTAAAAATTAGGCATTGTTTTATCTTGTTTTTATAAACCCAGTCACAAACGGCCAGAAAAGATACAGAACAGTTTAAAGCAGAACAGAACAGTTTTAATTAGTAACTTAAAATCCGATTGCTCAACAAAAACACGTATTCTAGCTGTTTTGACTTGGCTGATTTGGCGGTACTGATGGAAGCCAGCAAGCTCAAATTTGGATTGTTAGTCAAGCACGTGTTTGAAGTTTTCTGGTAATCCTGCTGCGAAATATGGAAAGGAGGTGGTAGCTATTGCGTTGATTCACATATCGTCTGGGCGGAAGCTGCTACAATCTTGAAGTTCAATCTGCAGCGCTTTCTCAAAACATTATCACGCGAAATAGGCACGGAAAATAAGCAAAGAGTGGCGTATCGCTAATCAAGAGCTTATATCTAAGAAAGAGTATGAGCTTATACTTAGCTTTGAAAATACTAGAAGATGCATCTGGGAAATATTTGGTTACAGGCGAGTGCAAAGATAAGTAAAAATGGGTATGAGGATTTATGACAGGAAATTAGAGATTTGCAAAATACGGTGTAGTATATTAATTTTTGTGTTCAGTTTGTTAGCCTGGTTTAAGTTTGCAAACATGGGCCCATTGTAGAAAAATATTGCCTAGCAACAAAAACTAGGCCAGAGTATGAACAATTGTAGAGAAAATACCCAGCAGAAATTTTCAACGATCACTTGACTCAAATCAAAGAGAAGTATTGGAATGTGAAAATTAGTTTAGGTCTGGCATAGTTGTTTTCTTTGAATGCTTCAATAGAATCCAATAAAACCTATCCAATTATTAATTGTTGAAGTTGTTACGAAAAAAAACGAAAGCTAATAAGCTGATAAGCAACTAAAAAGCAATGATCCAATTTTGTATAAAATTAATCAAATTTTTTATGCTGGTTTACAGGAAAATATTACTTCATGCATGAAACCAAAGAACACAGTTCAACGTGCTTTTTTCTTGATTGAACACGGATAGATGCAATCACAATCAATTTGGCATTCAAGGGATTCGCAGAAACTCTACATGAGAAACGGACAGCAACTCTGATGTGAAATTTGAATCCAGCAGTGAAAAACTTGTGGAAAAAAGCTCCAACTCTAGACCCATTTCAAAAGACACAAAGGAGAACAGAATTGGGACAATATTTAAAGAACCAATCCCAACAATTAAGAGCCTAAGCATCATGGAATCTTGACAATGTGCGAGAACCCGTTACTCAATGCTGAGCGATGCAGCAGTCACGCTATTGTTTACTCCTACTGCAAGTTGTAACGTAGAGAGATCTTTCTGAAAGTTAAGGAATTTAAAAATTACAAACAGAAGATAAGCTTATGCCTCTGGCCCAATTATTTTCTTTCCTATATCATCGCGTATATATCTGGTGTTGATTTCTATGAATTTTTTAGGTTTAATGCTTAGATGCAGCGATAAATCAACGCAACTAAATCCACTTTTCAACGCATCAGACATTTTTTCGCCAAAAAGATGAGCATGATCACCAAATATACATTTGCAATCAGACCCTAATCCGGCCTATCCTGACTTATACATAAGGGCAAGTGTTGTGTCTGAAAATATAAATTACCGAATTTACAATTTCATCTCTGATCATCTCATCACGATTCTTATTCATTTACTAATTTTTGTATAATTTAATTGTTTGTAAACTCTTTTTTTTCTTTTTTTCAGTCCTGTACATTATTTTATTTTCATTCTCTTCCGAATTTGTAAGTTTATTCCTTGTCTAGTTTTTATTGGACATATATCTGTTGATTTCGACGATAATAAACAAATAAGACTGCCATCGTAAAGGCGAAAGGAAAATCCTGCGTCTCTGCACCGGCAGGTTCTACAACCCGGTAACTAAAAAGAAGGTTATTAAAATAACCTTATTCCGTATCAAGAGTTGGAACTTCAACCACTTAGGGACCGGGTTGTGGAATTGACGACAACGTTCCACAGATAGACAGGCAAACATGGAAACGGACTGATGCGGTCACTTGGGCGTACAGGTGTCTTCAATGAGCTATTTTCACAGTCCACAAAGATAGCGTGCCATGGGCAACTCATGGATTCCCTTTTTACTGATGAAGGCCCCAGAACAAACAGGGGGGCTACATGTAAGATATACGATAAGATTTAAGTCTATTTAGCCTAAATTAGGTATAAGATAGTATATAAGATAGCATACAAGTTATAGATGAGATAGTATATAAGTAATTATTGTCAAGATGATCCCAGCTTATGTACAGGCTGAGTAACATTATTAGCGTGCAAGATAAGAAAATGTAAAAATAAATATATATTGTGTGCGATAAGTACCAGCCAGTCGAAATAATCAAACCGCTAAATTTTGTGCTTTTTTCTTGTCAATTTAACTCTGAAGTAGGTTGAGAATGTACAGTTAAAAAAATAAAATAAAAACCTTTCAATTCATTCATCCATGTCAGAAAATAAACTGAGCATGCAAATGATACTTTATGATAATTGCTCCAATGGGGTCTAATATAGGTAATGATTTTATATTTCCTTAAGACCGTTTCTATAATTGCCACTTTTCTTAAGCATGTGAACCTATCGGAAATATTTGGATGATAAATTAATGCTATTTTATCTGGGGCGCTGTATTATTGTACAACTTTTTTGTTTCTTTTGTCTATTTACATCTGCAAGTGCATCTGATCGTTATATTTGCTAGTTTCAATTACAATTATCTCGATAAAATCATCTTCAATGACTATCATGACGCCTGGGGTATATCTTGACACCTGAATTAGCTGAAAAATATTCTGACTTTTTCCGGATCATATTTTGTCACTCAATATTTGTTTCGAATTCACTGTTACTAAATCCACTGTCATATATTGTGTGCGTTTATTTCACCGAATACATGGCATTACATAGCTGTCACACTATCACTAAAAATCTTTTTGGATTCGGTATCCGAAATTTCATCAAATATAATTCTTCATTTCTCATAACGGTAATTTTTTGTAAAGCACAAACATAAAAAAACTCAAATATCCCCATGCAACAATACATTAAAGCACTAATGGCTACAAAATAGGCTGTACTGACCAGCAAGAAACTTTTACCACTTTTACTATTTCAGTTTTTTGATTCTTAGCATTGACTTTATTCCGCTACTTGAAACCTTGTAACTTTTCGATAATTTAACAAGTTACAAAAATAAAAAAAAATACTTTCATCGAATATTCTTTTCTTATGCATTCGAAATTATAAAAAAAGACTTAAACATATCCTTTTTAAGCAAACACTTTTCAAAAACAAGTACTCCTGGAATTATCGCGTGATGGTCTCGATCTGTTGTTATCGCCTCTTGTTTCATCTTCGTTCAAAACCGATTCGTCGACACAACTATCATCTGGTAACTGCTCTTCTTCACTCTCATCGCCATCATTGGTACCCGTTAATGAAGAGGTCTTGATATTGGATGAAATTGATTGGAACATAAATTATCACTTTTGATAGGCTGAATTACAAAAGAAAATAGTACATACCTGAGATTGTATTACATCTCCTTGTAAATCCTTATTTTTGAGATTTCCCATGAAAAATACAGATGAGCAATTATTCGCTGCAAGAGCTGCTTTTACTCTATAGACTAGATCTTCGATCGTTTGTCGGACAGCAGGAATTTGTGCAACGATGGCTGTATTTCGTATGGCCTGATAGTTTTGAATTGTAAGTATGTACATTTGCGTTAACATTCTAGTGATGCATAAACAGATATGGACTTACTTTTGAATGACAACATAGATTATGGAGAAATCTGGTGGTGACTTGAAGTGATTTGAGTAGTTCGTTGGCTCGTTCAGGATCTCTAGTCAGCCCATTTTCAAATGCCGGCAGACCATTTTGTAGGAATGCTTTGACGAAAACATGTGCATGCTATGATGTAGATGCGATAGAGTAGATTACATATTCAGTAGATTATAATTCGATCAAAATGTATGAAAACTAATTTGCCGTTTTGATTACTACTTCACAAAAACTATCCTTCGTTACCTTTTCTCAATAAGTCAGTTCAGTTTTGGTTTGCTAGTTTGACATAGTACCACATGACAATTCGTTTATAGATATAAATCTGGAGTTTACAACAAGTCATAAACGATGAATAGAAATGACGATCTTCGCGTCATTGAATTCGCAAAGGCTCGAGAATATAGGAGGTATGAGAAGGTATATGTCTTATTTTTGTGGGTCAGTTCGATTGGAATTATTGCTATTGGCTTAGTCGTAACAGTTGGAGGTAATATTTGAAATCTTTTTCAGTATTGTAACATTTTTAACCGACATTGAAACAGTTATTTACATGTTATCGAAGCAATACTATATTCTGATTGCTGGCGAATGTAAAGCTTTTATTTATGGTTCAGCATTTCTACTGTGCGCTGGCATACTGGCTTTGATGTCAGGCATATTAACGTGCGCCGTTACAACGACAAAAGGTGGGGTATTTAATGAAATACAACGAATAGAAAGTAACAGTATATACTTTAAGGCAAATTCGTTTTAACTATATTTTTCGGTCATATATTTGCGGTTGGTCTAGTTACGTCCGGACTGATATTAACTGGGAAGATGAGTTCAATGATTGAATGGAATCCAACTAATGAAAAAAATGTGATATTGGAAATTTTCCGCGACACTCTAAACGATTCGCTATACAAAGATAATTGGATTCGCATTCATAAAGATTTCCGTTGCTGTGGCATTGAGAGTTTAGAAGGAAATCTTCATTTAGTTGAAAACTTAAATTTCACGTCAACAAATGGATCAAATGGAGAAATTATTTCCGTATCGCAGCTGAAGAACGATTTGACGAACTCATCAAGCTATAATGAAAATGATCGCTATAAGAAACTCACAGCAGTAGCGCAGATATTGGGAGTGAAGATCAGTTACTGTGTTAATATCTTGCGAGATGCACATCGTGGATGTGGTATTTTGCTTTTAAGTCAGCTAGAGAAGAAAACCAATTTGTTGAAATTTTATGGCACATTGATATTACCAATGATTTTCATAGCTGATGTACTATTTTTTCTGGGATACTTGTGTTTGAAGGAAATTAAAATAAGTCTCATGATGGACACTAGGGTATAGAATTTAATGTGTAGAATAAATCAATATGAACAAAATAGCATGTTTATATTTTTAAGTGAATTGAATTATGATTGAATTTTAGAGGCACGATTGACGATGTCAAAGATGAGTAAATCAAATCTTACTTTGGTATCAAAAGTAAAATGATCTATGACATAAGCAGGAGAAACCAGTGGATTCTCTTTTTGAATAGATTGACAAACAAGATTGTTTGTTTGACACTAATTTTCAAGTACGTGCAAATTGAATTGAAGGACGCCACCGTCCTGGATGGATTTTACTGTTGCAAATCGTTTAAAGTCATCAGCGTAAAAAAAAAATGAAAAACTCACATGATATAAACAGCGGCAGATCAATCACAGAAAATAAGGGGACTAAGAATAGATCATTGTCGAACTAAAGTTTTGGTTTTAAAAAGGGTATGTTGATAGACAGGACTTGTATCGACCACAACAAGATCAGTCATAAAAATAGGAATCAAGCCACATTATAATATAAGAGGAAATTACAAGTTCCGATAATTTCGGCAGGAGAATATTGTGGTACATATTGTCGAATGTCTGAAAAGTCCGTATGTACGGCGTATGTCAAACCGCTCATTAAGTAATTGGGCAACGTAATTTATGAGGTACACTAAATTCGTGGACGCAGAGTCTCCTTTGCGAAATCTATTCTGCTCACGATAAATTAAGTGACCATTTCGTGGGTAGCCTCAGAAGAGACAGATATAAGGAAATGAAAACAGCAGTGGGAATTGAAGCAATTTGCCTGAATCTGAATGATAGTAGTAGTGAAGGAAAACTGGGACTATGGGCGAATTTGAAAGTCTTCTCCTCCGCGAACAGAAAATGGCCGCCATATGCACACATATTTGAAAAGTAACAATCAAAAGATCGTAGAACTTAGGTAGCGGAGAAATCGATATCTGAGGTAATGATTCTCTCGATTTGTTGATATTATCAGATGAGAACTCAATAATGCGTAGTTACAGTGGGACCAAAAGGGTTTAAAATTACCTGCCCATAGAGGGATTTTTTTTTGTGCATTTTCAATTGGCCTTTTTGTAGCAAACCTCAGTTTATGATCATCTAGGTTGAGTAGAAATCAAAATCGCTTAAATTTTTCCCGGTACTTGTTTTTCAAGAGACTAGGTTGGTTTTGCCGTTGAGGATATGCAGATGGAATAAGTAGAGAAAAATAGCTTCAACAGTGCTGTAGAAATAGATTTAATGACAAAATCTAGAATCTAGGAGAAAAGAAGCTATTTTCATTGCATTGGACCAGCATCGAGTCAACTCCTATTTACGGAAGAAGAGATTTATTAATTTCAAGCTGACCAAGTGGAGTATTACTAAAGAAATGCAGAGTTGTCCTTAAAAGCTCTTAGGTTGGCGAAAGTGACTGCTAGCTGTTGTGATTTAGATTCAGGCAGCCCCGGAAAGGATGGCTAATGAATGTTTTGAAGGTTTTAGCCTCTACAATGTAGAGTTGATTATCACTGAGGAACTCGCAGTGCCCGTGATAGACGTCAAAACTACTAGCACAAGGAAAGTAGGCGCACGAAACCAAAATTGAGTCATAACTGTTTTCATGCGGAAGCAAAGTGAGTTTTTTGCAGCAATGAGTACTCCGCCGTCCAAAGGTTTGAAAGTAATATCTAAATTACGATCACAATGGAATATTAGATGTATCATGTTAAGGCAATTCTGTTTGCTCGTGTCGTTTTGTGTTGGTTGTTGCAAAAATTTTTAATGACGATGTGTCATGACAGTCTATTAAAGGGCTAAGAGCTAGCTTGCAAACCAGCAATCGAAGAAGTGTTCGATTACGAAATTGTTCGATATCGGGAATTCTCACGAGCTATTTAACTTCGTTATATACAACATCCAACTTTTCCCACAAAATTACGAAAGAACTTTTCAGCTTGGTAGTAGTATCAGCTACTGTGCTAAGTCTAGATACGAATATAGCCATAGATTTTTTTCTGCGTGATCGGCAAATCAATATAATCCAGAGTTCTCAGCGGCAGCAACTTCGACGACACCGCCTTTAAGCCCAGTACATTGGATGCCAAATCTATCAAATGAATGCAGGATGTCGCGACGCAGTACGACATTTTGAGTCATTACTATACAGACATGGTATTCAATTCAGATTACTTTTTAGATTAGATTAAATTACTTTGCGATATTCAATGTTACAGTCACCACCCTGATCGTGAAACTTCACAGTTTAGATTGCCTGGTTTAGACCTGAACTGAAATTATTGTCAAACTGATGTATAAAGAGAAATATTAGGTGAGTTTTTTTGCTCCCCCTATCTATAACAGAACAAGGCTAACCAGTGCGGACGCATTGGGAACAACAACGACTCCCCCTTTCCATAACAGGAGTTGTTGTTGTTTTCAATGCGTCCGCACTGGTTAGCCTTGTTCTGTTATAGATAAGGGGAGGAAAAAAACGCGCCTATTATTGCTGATACTACCAGCTTTTTTAATTTTTCGGCGAATTATATTGTTTTCATAATTGGATGTAAACAAGCACCAAAAACAACAACAAGAAATTCTTAGCAGGATCTTTTTACGTTTATAACAGGCTTTGTACCGACAGAAATCACTTGGTATTGAAACGCTGGTGGGCACGGATGTATCGCAATCCATTTGCAATTTTAATTTTTTTAAATCGGATTGATTACAGTCAACCTACAGAATTTTAGCTTCATTTAAAACGAATTAATCTAATTTGATTTTTTCTAGCTTTCAAAGCAAAATATTCTATTTGAAAGAGCAATTTATTTTTTGTTAGCTAGATATATTTCAATTTCTCGACGATATCGATATTTCGAGTGTATTCTTCAGAGTTTATCAGACCAGAAACCGATAAACTCTGAAGAATAAGACTGATCACAGTAAAGAAGAGGAAAGATACCCTTGAAATATCGAAATCTGTCAAATTTTAAATATGAATTTGTACCTTCAAAAACAAAGTGAAATTTCGTGGTATATCCAACGCTTTGACAATATCTAGTAACAGATTTTGGACTTCACAACTTTGTTCCCACTTTTTCAGCATATTTGTCGATCTATACTCGGATATAGATTCATGCACAACATTGATAAACGATTCACACAAACATCGAAAAAGCATTGGAAAATTTGCCCTGAAAGTAATATTAAAAAATTAATGATGAAAAAAAAAATTAAAAAAACTTCATTATACTTGTGAATGTTTGGAAACATCTTTATACAATCATCTCTTTTCTTCAAAAATCCAACTTCGTCTATCACCAATTTCAAAACTGTTTTCATTCTCTTATAATCGGAATTGGACATAAATCCAATCAACAGCTCGTTCAACAAAACATTGCATTGAGCACCTTTCTCAACTATTCCATTAAGTCCATACCATTTGCGGCACAGAAAACTTTTGCATAGACTTCCTGAAATAATCAAATTTAACGTTTCAATTTTTACGAATATTTTTTTTTAACAAAACTCACGAATAGGTTTCAGAGTATCAAGATCTTTTGTAAAACGTTTAACTGATAAAATCATATGATATAAATGAACTGCTGACTTTATATCTATAACGTGCTGTTCGATGGCTAAGAATTTCTTAAACGCTAGTTCAGCCAATTCTTCGATGCGTTTATCGGGTGTTGTAGCAAATAATGAGTAATTGTTGATACCTTTCAGTGCTTCTATGAAAATACAATTATGTAAAGATTTTTTAAATAAAATTGTTTGAAAGATGCATACTACCTTTTAGTGTATCTTTTTCAGTGGCTTCATCAAATCCAGACCATGAAAACAAGGCGGCGAATAAGCGTAAACAGTTTCCAAAACAAATTTTCGCAAAATTCATTTCTTCTGTGAATAAGTCAGCATTGCCCAGTGCACCTTTTACTACTTCTAGAGATGTCTTGAGTTTTTCTGAAAGCTATTCGAGAAGAAATTATTTTTCTTTCACATATCGTTTTTGTTTGATTTTCATGAGCTGATTTTTGTTCCACTGCTACTTATGAATGATTTTTTTCCATTGGCACTTAAATAAAAACACAATCAGATATTCGCAAAATACGAGGAAAGAAATATTTTTGTTGTATCAATATAATGTTGCTTGCAGTATTGTAAATTCACTGCCGGTCATTTGAATAGGGACAGCTGTTGAAGAAACTATTTACCTAATTTTTTTTATTTCACCTTCGGAGCATAAAATTTAATATCCGAAATGAAAGAGTCTACGATTTGGCATACACTCATGAAAAATGTGTAAGCGTTGATGATGAACCGTTACCTTCCGTCAGCTTTGTTTTAATGCACTGCTAATTATTACCTGTTAAATTAGTTCAATAAAATGAGGGCAGTTGCAATTTAGTCGCCATTCTGAATACTGCGAGAACGAAGTCAAAATACATAAATATAGTTTATTTCAAGGGTTTTTGTGTGGTTAATACTTATTTTTTTCAATTTGTGGTACAATAGGCAAAAGAAAAGCACTAAATCTTAAGAAAATCGAAGATGGTCAAATAGCGGAACAAATAAGCAAAAAGACTTAGATTGCTCATAATTATTTAAACGATGTTGATTGCTACGGACAAAATATGAAAGGTCAAATTCAAGGTGTACTATCACCACACGATAAGCGAGCAATACTTCGAGCAACCTCTAATTCTGCACAGTGACTGGCCAAAATCAAGGACAAGGTTGGAGATGATGCTAGCTTATCAACAGTAAAACGTATTTTTCAAAATGTCACACATGTAACATTATGAAATATGAAGAAAAAAACACCATTGAATACGGAGCGCAAATTGAAATGTTTCAATTTGAAAATATGAATGGTCTTGACGGCTACATTTATTATTTCCATGTTCTTCAAATTCTAAACACGACAACATAGCAGAGACGGCGGTGCCTTGGTCTAGGGAGCAGTTTCCCGATATGTTGAAATTGCGTAAAATTTCTAGAACACTAAGTAACAGCCAGATCCTATCAAACAATTTTAGAGACAGTTTTTTCTGTTATGCCATTTAATTTTTCGGCCCGCTGAGGTGAACGTTCCAACAGAACAACGGTTACATACATGCAGCACGAATCATTTAAACCTGGATAAAAGGCCAAAATGTTAGCTTAATGGCTCCATGGATAACCCGAAAAGTCTACGAGGACTTCAGCCACGTTGATGATAAAAAAAATAGCTAATTGATATCATCAAGACTGATCGGGACACAATTTCCCTAAATTATATTAAATCATTGTATGATTCAATTTCTGACAGGATGCCCGAAGTTGTTTCGAACAAAATAGGCAATACACTGCATTAGAAAATTAAAAAAAATCTAATTTATAATAATTTTCGAGTTTTTAATCACGAAGTCCCTATTCTATTGAGCTATTTTACAAAAATAAAAAAATTATGTAAAATAATTTCTGAATTGGCTTTCCTTATTCAAATGACTAGTAATGTATGAATTAAAATGTCTAAAAAATTCACTGCTTCTATGGACTAAATTTAAGATGCAACAGCATTAAACTCCAATCAAGTAAACCATTAAACTCTAAGTTATCCGATAATTGGAATGTTGTTCGAAAGCCATTAGTATTTATAATACCATCAAGCAACAGAGCCACCTTTCAAACTACTCTAGTTTTCATGCCCGACTAACGGTTCATTCTTCTATTTACACCAATTCATTTAAATTTACCTGCTTAAAATGTTCCATTAGTTTCGGTATAAATCGAACAACGTCTTTAATCAAATCCACAGGATAGTTTACAAATTGCATTGGTTGGTCATTACTAAATTGCTTAATGCCCGGGATCGATTCTAGTTTGTATACTAAATCGCAAATAATAAATCTAAAATTATCAATGCTAAATATCGTTCGTAATGGTAATATAGTTCTTTCAACCAACTTGAATTCCAAGAGACCAATGCAAGTTCCAACTTCTTCAGCAGGTATGGGATAGGTTGTGTTAAGTTTTTCACGCAAAATTAAAATAATATCCGGATCTAATTGTCTTTTAAATGAAAATAAATTATTGAACTATTGATTCTGAAGGAAAATTTCATCGCCTAAAGCTATTTATTAGCTATGTACCTGTAAACAACTCCTTTTCCTAAACTTTCATCTACAAGAATTTTATTAGTTTTACTACAACGACCAGCAGCAGATGTGTTTTGTGTCTTAGCTGTTGCCAAAATCGACATGCCTTCCGTTTCCGGATTAATCGTTTTATCGTGTGTACTCGGTTTACTTTTAACTGCTTTCTTGGCTCTTCCTGCCAGTTATCAAAACCAGAATGTTGTAATTGTTCAGTTAAAAATTTAAGTTAGTATATAATTATTTCAATATCATACCTGTTGGTTTTTTGAATAACTTATCTGTTTGTATATCGGAGACAAAATTACACAATGGCGGCACATAATCAGCCGGAAATTTCGATGAGATTCGTTGAATAATGATTTCCATTTCAATCAGCGCAGCTAGCCGGAGCAGAATCTTTAAAAAAAAATCAATAACGATATTTTATCTACGCACATAACAAACAGTTTTATAAACCTTTTTTCGTATCATCTGTTGATCTTGACTTGCAAATGCACTTATCACTTCACGATACCAATTGACCAAGTAGAAATGTGTATTTACAATTTTCGTTGCAGTTGTTTCATCATATTCATCGAATATATCCATATCGTCTATAGGAGCTGGCAATTTAGGAATTATAGTGGCACAACCCAAAAGTGCATTGATCGATTCGAGATTTCCTCCGTATCGAATAAAGTGTAAAGTTCGAACTAGATTAAATAAAGGCGGCAAAACGGTGATAGATGAAGCGGAGCTGTAATAAAATTTGATTTTGCTCATTCACAATTTGTTCCTTACAAGTCCAATTAAAAGATCGTACTCAGCCTGCAGTTTAAAACAATTTCCACCAAGATTAATAGCGATAGGAATCAGCTCACTGTCTACACTTGCATCTTCTTCTGGTACGTTTATACAGTTATCATAAATCATCTCAGGTTTACTGAAATATCCAGTTAAATCAGCAAATTCAAATATCAAATTAATGTACTTACAATCCTGCCGGCGTTTCTTCTACAACGAAGAAATTTTGAAAGTAATTTGTAGCGAGATCACTAAACCAAATCAGAAAATGTCGATCGATTGACTTTAATCCTTTGCTTTTATTAGAGTTGCAAGGCGAGCAAATTGCTGCCATTTCATCGTAAAATAAGGCAAGCGTATTCGCCATGTAGACCGTCGATGCAAAAATACGTCCTGTAAAATGTACATCACGATCAGATCTGCTACTTATGTGTAGGAAAATGAAATACCAATATAGTTGCCTGCTATTTTCCCACGACCGTCAGGCAATTCATCCACAGTATTGTAAGATTCATTCAGGTCGTATATTTCTTCATTACTATCCGTTTCTTCCGTTCGTATTATGTGGTTGATTAGTTGTACCATTCCTATGATTCCTTGTTTTTTTATTCTATGAAATTTAAATATGAATCGAAAGAAAGCCGCTTTTTGTAGAAGCACCTAACACATTTAGATGAAATTTGAATCGATCGGCAATTTGGCAAACAAAAACTGAATATTTCATTTACGAGTAATCATTTCACCAAGCTTACGTAACAACACAACGAATATTAAACAGCTTGAATTGATTTTGCGTAGTTCAAAAAAAAAACTTACAAAAATATGTTAGCATGAAGGAGGGGGAGAATTCAAAGGATAATTTAGAAGTTGTGGGTGTTGTGTGTGTGCCGGTTGATTAGTTTCTTATACGGTAAAGCGATTGGACCTGGCGTTCCGTGTAAGGCTATTTGCTAACATCTTGCTATTTCAGTATTAAACTAATCAGCAGGCAGATACCACCATTCTTCTGCAAGACGGGCGGGATTCCTTCGCGATTGGACGGTGGTGGAAGACAGGATATATTACTCAAATACAGAGATTGTCAAGATACCAACTATCATACCCATGACTAGCAAGCCGGTCGGGTATCTGAGAGTGTCCTGGGGCACCAAGCTGACCTATTGGGGCCATATCCGCAGGGCATGTGATAGAACTTTAGTAGTCGTCAATTCAGTAAGTAGGCTAAAAACTAACGTCAGTGGATCCAGTGACCCAAGACGGAGCTTGCTGATGGTGACGACCAATACAGTCTTGTTATGTGAGGTCGAAATTTGAGGATATTGGCTCCGAACTAAGAAAATCCGGAAGCACATTGTCAGTGTCCGGGGCAGGAGTACCCTGCGTATCGCCTGTAGCTACCGCACGATCTCAGAAGAAACCGTGATCTTGGTATCGGGAGTGATGCCGATAGATTTATTAGCGGATACCTCTCGTACTCAAAGCCGGAGAGACCTATGATTGTGACGCGCGCGTACAAAAATTTGACAATCACGTTGGAGTGAAAGTAGTAAAGGACGCTGGACGGCTAAGCTAATTGGTTTTATTGAGCCTTGCGTTCGCCGTAGCAACGAAGAGGTAAACTTCTCTTCCTTTGCCAAGTCTTGCCAGGAAACGGTTACTTCAGGAAATATCTGAATAAAATAGATAAAATGAGCACACCGTTCTGCCGGTACTGTTTGACTGAGCCCAATGATGCTCAGCAAACATTCTTTTTGTGCAGTCGCTTCGCAAATTTAAGGCGCACTATTGAATTCATGTTCGGATGGTCATGCCTGAGTCGATCGGGGATATAATGCTGCGAAATAAGGCGAAATGGCGCGCCGATGCAATACAAGTTGAAAAAGTATTGCGCATAAAGCGGAAAGAAGGTTTCCTTGCTGACGCATAAACTGTGACAGTTTGTGAAGACCGTATGCTTGTAATTGGTTTTCGTGGGCTTGTGGATGGTCTTTTTTTCAGTGAGTCCAACCTCACATAACTCACGGTCTAATAGGTCATCCGGGGGTCTGGTAAGCAGATTTTTTTTGCCAAAAAAGAGAGGCAAGTTAAAAATGAGGAGCCAGCGTTCATATGATGGTAATTTGCTAAAGTCGTTAGGTTTGTTCATTTCCCTTGCGCCAATGAGTAATAAAAACTTATGTTTTATACTTAATTATGATTGAATGAATGTTTAACCCTTTGTGAACGCAGATTGCCTAAAAGTCTATAAAGTTTTTTTTTAAATTTCGATTTCGGCTATCTTCTGACAGAAATGTTTTTCAAAATTCCTAGGACGTATTGTTTACCAATTGTTATTTTTGGTAACGTTGCATCAACCGGCGGCACATATTGATATTCAGGGGTCCTGAAAAACTTAAAAATGTATCACTTCAATTCGATGGACGAGTTAACTCCTCATATAGCACTTATTGGCGAGTCTCAGGCATCAAATGTACATAACGGATTCTTCAACGACTGTGGAGTAAGTCAATTAAGCGTTAAACATGCAAATTTCGTATAAATGAATGAACAGATGTAGCGAAATTCTCATTCAGTCTAAAAATCTATCATCTTCGAAACAAAATTTCAAAGCATATAAAGATAGTATCAAAATTACTCGTGAAACAAGCGTGCAAAAGGTTTCTCTGATCATGTAAACCGATTCGATAGACCCGGCGATACGCTGGTCGCTTACAAGAGTCGCTAGTCTCTCCGACGCTATGTTGACGTCAGGTGTGGACTCACCAACGTCAGGTCTTCGATACGTATTCCACATCAGCAAATTCTACCGCCATACCTATGACTATTTTCCGGCTCCCCGTATTCTGAGTGGGCACGCCCCACTCCAATGCCGCTTCTTTTAGTGCTAAAGAAAATGTCTTCCGATGAGGCAATGTTATCTCTGGATTGATGAGTTAGGTCAACGAAAGTGACATCTTCGTATTTCACCCAGATATAGCCATTGTCAAGGCCATGAATTGCAAGCCAAGTGGCCGAATTCCTATCGGTTCAAGGCTCAATTATCAATACGATACGGGCATTAGGTTCACAGGCAAGCTGCGTGAAAAGGACAATCTCTTTGGCAGACATTTTCTCCCGTGCTGCCTTCAACCCAATACAACAGTTCCGTGTATTAGGTCGTCCGACGAATCCTTCAAACCCTGCCAGGTCGTTTCTGTATGTTGATAGAAATTATAAAAAACACAATTTCTCAAGAAAAGTAAATATCGTCTAAGCAAAAAATTTCGGCCACAGTTTGTCTAAAAGACACCTTTGGAAATACGGCAGTCAAAGCTACACGAAATATTCTTAAAACATATTTCCTCAGAGCAGATCCTATTCAATCAAATATGCAAATACTTACAGTGTTGTCCGGCTTATGATCTGCTTTTTAACAAGCATATCAATATGGTCTTGCAGCATCGGGCATTCAGTTAAAGGTGGCGGTGGATAGGCTATAAGGCAAAGCAACTCCATCAACGTTCGATACTGATTTAACGTGAAGTCTGATGTACGATCCAGTAGAGGCTGTAATCAGTAGCAGTTATCGACGAGCATACAATAGAAATGTTTTAAACCAGTTAAGTATATCGATTGCTTTATCATTAATAGGCGTGTTTTTTAGATTTACTGTTATGGATAGGGGGAGCAAAATAAACACGCCTAATGTATTATCAAAAACTTACCAACAGTAGCATCCCGCAATTTTGCATTTCCTTGCTGTAGAGCATGTTTAAATCTTTCAACATCTGTAGAGCTAATGTTGTTGATTCAGGTGAAGATTTGTC
Organism: Nemotelus pantherinus; assembly: GCA_963978885.1. Classification (NCBI taxonomy): domain Eukaryota; kingdom Metazoa; phylum Arthropoda; class Insecta; order Diptera; family Stratiomyidae; genus Nemotelus; species Nemotelus pantherinus. Next base: position 5,603,956 of record OZ022264.1, on the reverse strand, counting down.
ACAAGCCATTTCTACTAAATTCAATAAAATTTTCTTCTGATAGCCATCATTGACTTTGAACACAATCCTTAAATAGTATTAATGTAAAATTCGTTAGATGATGATATGATAAAAATAAATATTTACTTGTAGCAGCTTTTCGCAAACGATGTTATGAGATGGTGCTTTTCTCTCAAGAAGCCATGAAGCAGTGTTATGAATACACCAGCATGTTGATCGAATATCGCGGGTAGTTCTTTACAAACGTCGTGTAATATGGACACTGTGAAATGCTCTAGTTTTATACGCCGGCGTGCCTTAAGCGAATTATTATTCAATTATTTTATTTTTATTTGAAAGATTCTGGATGTTACCAAGTTTTCTAGATAGCTGTACTTTTCTTCTCGAATTGACATCAGCATTAGCAATACCACAAAGTCGATGGGCCTACAATAATTAATTGATCAATCTTTATAGTTACAGGGGATTCTTTTAAAAATGTTTTTAGTCTATGGAAAAATTATAATGCGAAATTATTCTGAGATAAAATAAATAAATGAAATTGGTAATTTTGGCTTTTCAAAGATTTTACTCTACCGACCTTATTTCATTGCCAGGAATATTCTGAATGACCTTTTGCCACGTATCGAATACTTTCTTAGATCTGGTCAAAGCTTGCTTGATATTTATGAAAGTATCCAGCTCGATCTTTTTCGCATCATTGCCGGTTTCCTCTGGTCGAAATTTCAACGAAGACCTTAAGTCTTTGATCAACTAACAAAGTAAAACATCTTACACCAAAATATACTCTCAAATAAAAATTATATTTTACGTTTGGTAAGACGTCATCATCTTCGCATCCTGGCTTTAGAAGGAATTTAGTGAATATTGGAAAAAGCTGGAAGTAGATACATGCATGCATATTAACTCATCATATATTTCATTAAACCGTTTACCGATGTTTCACATCCGTTTTTAATGAAATTCAGAATTTTATTTCGAATTTTCGTTTGAACTTTTGCGCTTAGATACATATTTGTGAATGTGTGTACTGTTTGTGGATTGAGAAGTTCTTTATTCGACACAGTACTGTTTCTAGAATACAACAAACAACAAATCTTTATTCCAACAGATAGTCTCTTAGCATACTAGTTCACTTACATTAGAAATTCAACAAAGTCATCGTGATGATAAGGGCTTAGAACATATTCTGCCTGTGATACGATTTCTCTTTTCGCTCTATTCACTGCCTGGTTGTAAATATCCGTAATTTTATCATACAAAAGCTGACCATGTATCGGAGCGACAAACTTTAATTGCGATAACATTAGTGGCAAAAGAGGAGGATCTCCATTTAGGCTTTTACTAAAGTATTATTTGTGCGTAATTGTAATAAGGGTTTAGGATTGTTAAAGCATACTCATCTTTTGCTAAGGCCATTAGCTTTTCAGTGATGATTTTGATGAGATCTTCCTGCAGAAATTCTACCATTAGAAAATTCATCATCATACTGTCTTGAGATTGTATGGTTGTTTCAGATTCTGCTAGATTAATAGTACACCCGCTCATTAGTTTCACTGTTGCCGAAAGAGATTCCATAGCATCCTGCAATCCTTCGATGAATGTCTTAATGTTTTGTGGGAAATCAGGATGCGTGCTGAGTTGATTTCGAAATCGATTCACGAATGCAATGTGATCGCAAGCTGTTAATTTGTATAATTATATTTTCTAGCTCTTGATTAGGTGGCAATAAAATGTGTAGGCGAAAGAGGAATCCTTGCAAGAGAGCCATAACTTACTCTGCCTCGACGATTGAATAGAGTCTACTTCCTAACATATTTCCTTAAGACCAAAATCCCTCTGTTAACATGGATTTGTTGGTAGGTGCAGCTTGTATTTAAAATACGAGTTATTCAATGACAATTTGACTCGGGTATCAAATTTGACTGAATTTCTTTGAAAGTTTGAATTTTGTTCTAATTTATTTGCACATTTGGCAATGCACATTTTTTTCTTTTTGTACAATTAGTTAATAAGACACATTCCAACACTTACTCAGCAAATAACTATCGGGTTCATCTATTTCTGCACCAGCTTTCATAAGAACCATTTCGAAATATGAATTCGGTGCTCGACTCATAGTCTTCGATTGCGTCCTACAAATCGTACTTCGTTGCGATAAGTATCGTCTTTGCGTCGGCGGTTGACTAGCAGGAATTGAACCTTGACTAGACATCAAATCCATTTCTTCATCTTCATGTTGCTCCGGAGGTGCTCCCTTTCTATTTTTCTTGGGATCATCCACTTGAACTTTCTGCAATTACACGGTCGCTATGAAAATCTATTTGAACTCCAGGAAAATTTGCGATATTCATTCTCACCCTTTGTTTTGTTGGACAGTTTTCAACGATTGGAGACAAGACAGATTTAGTTTTTTCAGCATTAGCTTTAGCTTGAGCAGCAACTGCTGATTTTGAGCTCCTGTATCTCTTGTTTTTATACATATTTCCAGTTTATTGGGACGAATAACAAACGAACTAACTCTTCCAACTTTCGAAGTAATGAAATGACACTATCGAAACGCCCGAACCAAACCAAACATAATTTCGCGCGAATCTTATAAGACTTGTCAGTGGTAAGCCTAGGCCGGGGGGGTGGGCTGGGAGTGGAGTGGGGGTAGTTACATCTGACAGATGCTAAATGTCTCATCACTACAATCATACTGCAATCGGTTTGTCTAATTTCGAACCGCTCCAAAGCAGCTGATTAGCATCAAAGAAATGTCAACTTTCTGAAAAGTTAGGTTAGTATTGCATAGTTCTTCCAGTTTTTCCCGATCGATTTGTGATGTCGAGCCTTTGCAATGCTGCTATTAAATCTCTAAAAGCATTTTGGACGCCCATAATCGTTCCAGTACGATTCCGTTACTATGCAGATAAAGTAGCAAATGGGCCTCTAATTCGTCGATACGGATACAAGGATCGAGTCGAGCGCCGAGGACTTCTACCGCATCTTGATAATGGACAAAAGCTGCCTGCTCCAGAATATCGTCCTAAAAATCCATGGACCGACAAACGAGCACTATTCGGACAAAATGATTACATTGACATATTAGGCAATGATCGATTACATCCAACACGAGTACTGTACTCAGTTCCGTCTTGGATACGTGGATTCGCTGGCAACGAATACCAGGCCTTGCTGAGAAAGCGAAAACTTTTTACGAAAACAACTTATCCCCTGGTGCGCCCAACGAAGTGGAGACATATGCAAAAGCGTATTGGATTTTTGTATAGAAAACTGAATAGGAAAACGCCAACTGGTTTTAGTAATCAATAATATGTAATTCATTTTTTCAGCAAGAGTGCTTTTGTGTTTAAAAATGTGTACCATAAAAGAATAAATATGTGCTAGTATTAAAATTCTTTTTGACTTTCTTCACTGTGTTCTGTCCACTTAATTTAAATTTGATTATCTATTTGCTATATATCTCAAGCAAATGATTTATTAATATAAGGGAAAGTACAATGTAATCAACTTAATTGTAGGCCTCATTCGTTTCGTGGATGACTGCGTGTGACGGAATTATCTATTCTTAATGAATCTGATATACTGGGACATGGTGAATAATTGATGCATATTTTTCAGGCATAATTTTTTAGCTTAACGCCCAAAATGTCCTTGCATGGTTTTTCAGTATGTTAAGCTTCATATGAATCTGCCTGTAAACCAATTGTACACTTTACAAAAAACAAGTCCCATACGTGTAAAATGATTTATTTCATTTCGTCCTTCCTATATTTTCCTAGCACAATTATTGCAAATATTTATCGTATCAAAATATATATATTACTAATGTTTGATTCATAAAATATACATCATTACCAAATATCAGTCTTCCCATATACTTCGCCCTTTGACAAATGCATCTTTAAATCCTCTTATAAATACTTTTGCTTCTTTCCAAATACCTAAATTGTCAGTGATCATTTCTTCGTCATTTTTCACATCATCAGTTTTTCCGATATTTTCACTTAAACTAATATCGCCTATGCTTTGAAACACTGCAATCTCACGACAGCAATTCCCGTCGCCACTTTTCGAAGACATGCGAATTAAATTGATATGAATAACTGGGCATCGAGATGAAATATCAGAGCTTTCTTTGATTTGGAAATGTTCGGTGTCGCCTGGATTATCTGTTTCCACGTCCAAGTACATGTTTGTTACCCCCAAATTACGTGAGAACCCATGATATAGTTTTTCGCAACTGAGAAGAGACCTGCAAATTAAAAAATGAAATCCAAACTGCTACTGCCAGTTTTTAAAAACTATGATTTGATTTGCTTGAATTTTTTGTTGTTGATAAACAAACGGCAGACTTACATGATCACTTTATTTACTGTCATATCTGCAGATCTGCGATGATTTCCGTCTACATGCTGACGACACACTTTAGGCAATTTAATAATGTAGATTTCCTTCGGGGTGAGTGGAGTTGCTCCGAAAATAATACGTGCAGTGATAATGGAATTCTGTTGACACTCTTTTCTTATATGCTTCAAAGGAAAATGAAAATAGTTTCAAAAGATGCATTTTCAGTATAAATAATAAATTCAGCTAATGCCTGGTAATAATCTAAGCTTTTTTTTGAATAACATCGAAAGCTGTTCGGAAACCCAACTTGTTTTGAGGGTGGGATTCTATCCACCTGTACATCAAAGCAAACATACCTCACATAGTTGGTCCACCTCGTTTAAAGTCGATAGCGCTAGTCTTCGTTGCTTTTCTACATGAAATGTTTCATACGTATTTTCGTCGTTTACAATCCATTTCGAAGTCATGTATTTGAACGTTTGAAACACGAAAGGTATCTGATGACGTTGGAAGAGTAGATATTCAATTGTGCTGATAAGCAGATTTGAAGCTACCTCCGATGTGAATGCATCTGATTCAAAATCAATATTAATATTAATACTACTATTTGTTTTCATAATTTTTATAGCACGAGCGCCGATTAAACTACAGAATAACGTAAATGATGATGATTTTCATTCAAAAACAACTTGCGAAAATTGTCAAAATAATGTACTTTGAAGGTACGGTTTGAAGGTCGACCAACTAACCGCCAAAAATGTCATCATACAAGAGTAGTACTGCCAAGTTTGTTGAATCGAAAATTGTGTTCGTTTTATCGAAGCCAGTGCCCTCTATCTAACTGAGGACCGAGACTTGTTGGTCTATAGTCGTTAGCTGCTGGCCGAAATGAAATAATGCCCGTGTCCATTATTACTAATTAGTACTTCTGGCTTACCATACTCTTGGGCTCTTGTTCTCGAGTAGTTAGCCTTTTTTTTACCGTGAGTTTATGTTGATTGTTTTGGCAGATAGAAGAAGGTTCCATTTGTGATCTACTTCCAAGCACTCGGAAATACTAATAAGTAAAAATGGAGCCCGGTAAATTCTTGTAGTTAACTTAAATTGGTTGAGCAATTTCTAAAATTTGGGCGAATTTGTCACATAAACGTTTATCGTGTGGGCAGAACGATATGGGCCTCATTTGGCAACTCATCTAATTGCTGATCCGAGCTAATAAGAATCACCTTCATGATTACCTTATGCATTCTCCTTCAATGCATTCAGCTCTAAACGTAGGTTGTCCACTCTTATTTAAAATTATTTGAAATAACATGTTTGTTGGTGGGAAGGAAAATCTATGATGCATATTTATACATAATAAGAATTAATCGTACACATATTTGATGGTAGTGCTACAACAATTGAATTTAGGTCCAGGAATAGACATTAAATGAAGAGCAATCATATCGAATCGTCTCTTTATGTCCTCTTATATGGCCCACCAACCTCGATTACCAGAACCAATGTTTGAAAAACAACAATAAACAGCTGATTGTCAATCCGCGAAAAGACTACATACTTTCATTTTCAAGTCATTTTCTTGGTTTTTCCGAAGAAGTAGAAATGTTTTAAGTGTACAATAACTGGCTATTTACTAGTTTAATTCGAGGTGAAAGAACGCAATTGATTAGTGAGGAAAGCATTAGTGCCAATTGAAACTTCATTTACATATCGTTTGAAACCCATTCGGAAAGTGTTGAAAAATTAACCTTGCCCACAAATATAAATAGTTTAGAATGCACCGTACTTATCAAATGGAACAATATTAGTTACTTTAGCTAAGATGCTTATGAAACGCATTAGCTTACATTCCATGAAAGTGGGATCAAAGCTTATCAACACGCACCCAGTGGGCAAAGTAATAAAATAATTAACGTAGAACCCTCCAATCGATTACATAGCATCAATAACTATTTTAGAAATCAATGGATATCTGTTGCTGGCACCCAGCACAACTCATTGAAGCGAATTTCCATAAGGATTGTAGTTATGCGCTACTAGTACTTAACACTGATATTGTTGTTCCAAAAGAATTTGCATGCTCCTTATGGCAAAATGGTAGGGTAATGAAGCAGATTATAACCACAACATTACTTAGTATATATTTTGTATTTTACAGCGAAATATCGAGTCTTAGTTGATGGCGGGACGAACCGATGGCTCTCTTTTTTACATGACTTACCTAATAATGGATCTGACATCAAAAAACCCGATCTAATCAATGGTGACTTTGATTCAGTTAGCAAAAGCACGTTGAAAATGTTTCAGGGTAAAGGAACTCGTATAGAGTATACGCCAGATCAAAATGAAACTGACTTCACGAAAGCACTTCGTTTGATAGAACCCTTGCTAAAAGAGGAACAAGTAAGTTACGATAGCAAATCGATTTTTTGCTGCAAATTATAATTACTATAACTTTCAAATGGTGATGAACATACTTATTTTAAAATTAAAAACATGAATACTTCTATTGTCTTACCGCGTTCTGTCTGTAAAGTATTTTTATTTATTTAGATAGACGCAGTTATAGCACTGCAGGAGCATGGTACCCGCTTTGACCACATCATGGCCAATATCAACACATTATTTAAAGCTATTGAATTTTTAGAAGATAGAAAACTATATTTATTGGGTAGCAGCTCTTTGACATGGCTTTTATCACCAGGAAAGCATTCCATCCAAATTCCACCATACTTAGTGAGTGATCAGCGATGGTGTTCTTTGATACCTATGCGTGGAAAAACTACGGCAACAACAAAAGGCTTACAATGGAATTTAAGTAAGTAATTTTTTAATGTAATTAGAAGTATTTCTATGAAGTGATTTACTCGTTTCAGATAATGATGAGCTTCAATTCGGTTATCTGGTTAGCACATCAAATTCTTACGCATCAGAGAGGCTTGAAATCGAAACAGATAACTTCCTACTGTGGTCAATGGGAATCTTTAATTTTGACTAAGCGTGCTAATTTTTTTAATAAAATAACTACGAATCATTTACATGCAACACAAATTTGAACGTGTTTTTTTAATTCTTAGTGCTTGAATCTAAACATGAAATAGTCTGTATACTGAAAGATTTTAGCATGGGAGTTCTGTTTCAATGTAGTTTGATTGTATATAGATCAAAAGCCATATAACTCAGAAGCTATAATATATCTTTGTTTACATACTGGTAAATTTTTCTATCGTCCCAAGCCAGTTCATATATTCTTTGTGATATAAGGTACATTTCATATTTTTGGAATTAAATGAACTCAACTCTTTCATATGCACTAGACACATCAATGCATCAGATAAGAAACCCCCATTTCCTTCTTTAACATTTTAAAGGTAGAAATGGTGTACAGCTTTCGATATTAGTTTGTTCCAGATTTAAGAGTATCGGAGCCACTTTAAATTATTTAAAGGAAGTACTTAGCAAACATAAAAGTGGATGAAGTTACATATGAAATGATAAAAGTAATAAGCGATGATGCGCCCGCTTTATATTACAGCTGCCACGATTTGAGATTTCATTTTTCATGACGTCACTTTGACAGAAGCTTGGATTATACGCAGATTAGTACATGTCTGAAAGAGCTTATCCGCTCCGCCAGCCAAGAACTCAATATGCTGCGACCTTGCTACAATATGGTTGTGACCCAGATAAGGTTACTGTCAATAAACCAACTGTCAAAAAGTATCTGACGTTCGTGGACGAATACTCACTCAATGGGAATCATCGCGATATTTGCAGACACGCCGAACAAACATTGAAAAACCACTGTCGCAATTCCATCGAAAAGGATGAAACATCCTACATCACCAACACCGTCAACGAGCGCATCGTTCGCAGGCAGTGGATTTGCATCGCGGAGTACATCCCCATTGCCACCGCCAGCACATCACACTGCAAATTGCTTGTCAGCCTCATCAAAAAGCTACAGATTCCTTAGGAGATTGTTGAAGTTCAACCAAATGGATTTTGAATTTGCCCTTTGGCAGATGATATACTTATTCATATCACCTCAGAAAGTTTATCGTAACTTCCATTATAGAAAACGTATGTCCAATATTTTGTTTTACTTGTTGCATGTAAGCAAATTTTCTGTTTACAGAAACTAAAGCTCAGTTTGCCCGAGATGATCCTGCTTTCTTGGTTTTGTTAGTTGTTTGCCTTTGTGGTAAGTAGCTGTGGCGTTTCTGTTGGCTGTATTAGCTGAGAAGTTTATCCTAGTTAGAGAATAATTGATATCACTGTTCATTTCTAGTAACATCTTTGGCTTTTGCGTGGGTTTTACGACTTACCCTGCTGAAAACGATATGGTTTATATTTTACGTAGTTTTTATCGACTGCATATTCGCTGGAGTAGTCGTTGCCACGTTCTTCTGGCTCGTTACCAACCGCTACTTACGAAATAGCCAAATTGATCCAGATGTGGAGTGGGGTTATGCATTCGATGTACATTTAAATGCATTCTTCCCACCATTAATCATCCTGCACTTCATCCAGCTATTTTTCTATCACTGGCTCGTAACGAAAGCCGAGTGGTTTCTCTCAAGACTGTTGGGCAACACGTTCTGGCTGCTGGCATTCAGCTACTATATTTATATAACATTTCTAGGATATAATTGTGAGTAGAGTTGAGTTTGAAACGAAAAGAGTCATGATTTGAATTTGGTTTCAGGTATTCCGCATTTGAAAAATACGAGGTTTATACTGACATCGTTTCCAATTGTATTTATTTTGTATGTTGTGACGATAATAATTCGATGGAATCTAACTGAAGCATTCATTACGTTCTACCAGTATAGAATTTACTAAAATCCGAATCGCTATATTATCGGAGAGGATGTATTTGTGTTATTTGATATTTTTTAATACATGCTACAAGGCAATAATTAGTTAAATCCCCTTGATGTACATACATATTAAGACTAAATAAACTAATAGAGCGTACACTTCTCGTACTTAATAGTTTATTTCAGCCCAAGATAAAACACAAGTGTGTTAATACAAATTATTTCTATTTTCAACTAATATAAAAGTATTTTAAACAATCAGGTCAGTGTTTTGACTACGCCAGTTTCGTAGGTTTGATAAATGTTCGTTTGCGCTTCAATTTCTTTCTCGTTAATTCCAATTGATGAAGTTGCGAATAAACTTCAGCATATATTTCCTTCTGTTCTTCATCCGGGATTGTACGTCGATACTGCTTCATCAAGTCGTAATTCTCCCATGGAGTTTCTAATGCCTTTGCTCGTTGGATATGCTTTTCTTTGATGTGTTCGTCAATGTTCGCTACACCTTGTAAATTTTGCCTCTCCCACCTTTCTAGCCATGGTCGCGGGCGTAATTTTACTTTGATGTCATTAATAGGAACTGGAGCTCCCTCAGGCAAAACTTCCGGCTCCATGTTTATGTCGATTGTACTGAATTCTGGTAGGGAATCGCGCAGGTAATATAGTTTATCATCTAGACGCTTTTCGAGGCGCAGCACTTCGATCTTTTGCACGGCCGGATCATACATCTCGTATTCCACTTCGACACCTTGATGATCAATCACATTACGCAGAATAAACCGAGACCTCAGTCCACAACGGTCTCGATCAATACAAATCCCTGTATAACAGACATATTCACACGAAATAGTAAATGCGAATCAAGCTTACCAACAAAACGGCTCATCTTCTCATCCGAATATGGTTCAGAAATTGTCACGGCTAATATTGATCCGACGTAAAATTCAGGAATGTCGATGTGCATGCGCCGATTCAACATATCCATTCGCTCCAATTTTTCGCGTATTGGATTACGCCAATCAATCTTAGGATCCGGAAGAAACTCAGGATATATGAACCGATACTCGGATGGTACTACGGGTTTTCTTGTCTCCGCAGAACCACCGGGTGAAGATGGATGTGGTGTCAATGAATGGCCGAGAGTATCTTTATTGCTACCTGCTGTTTGACTAGATAATTTCGGTATTGTGCTTGCTGCAAAGATGAAACTTAAGAAATTATACAGCGTACACTAATTATTACCTATGTTTCGGACGCTGACATTATTTAAATAAAATGAATGTATCACTCTATTCGATAAATTCATGATTTTCCACAAACCACACGCCGAATCAAGCAGACAAGCTGTCAAACTGACATAACCTATAAACACTTGACGGATTCCAAAGTTGTAGGGTTGGAACTTGATTTTTTTGAAATTTTTTTTATGCGTTATGTATTTTTTTTTATGAGTGTTTCAATCATGGAGATAAAATAATGGAGTGGTCCAGAGTGAAACCACTTCTTTGCAGCGATCCTTGCGCTTTCCGCTAACACCCTGCCTATCAACTTCACAAGTAGACCTCCCACGTAGTGGCCATACGACATTAACCAGCTAAGACAAACGTGCAAGAGGAAGACAAAACATTGTCATTCCCCTCATCTCATGGTTTTATGCCCGCCAATACATTTCAAATGCATAAAAGCCACTCCAATAGGTCTGTTCCAGGACTTTCAGTCACTGAATTTTCCTGAATTTTCCTGAATCATGTGGTGGGGGAAATTCATGAAAAGTACGGGAACGCTCTCATTGCATTTCCTGAAAATTGACAAACAAAAGTGTCAGTTTTCGGTTTTTGGAAGAACAATAGTGATTGTACGGTTATCCTGAGCGGTGATAAATTATCGCCACAAAAATATTCGACCTTCATAGCAAAATTACGCAAAAAATATGTTGCTTGCCGCGCACATTTGAAACTATTTACTCGCACCACACCATTTGACACTTTTCAGTATTTTTCAGTAGCTCAGACCCTACTGAATTTTACTGAGAGAGGGGAAATTTTCAGTTTTCAGTAAAACGGAGTACGGGAACAGCTTCATTGCAATTAATCGCGATTAATTGTAATTAATGGTGGTCCGGGAACAGACCTATTAGGTATGTTCCCGTACTACGATTAATTGCGATTAATCGCGATGAATTGCAATGAAGCTGTTCCCGTACTCCGTTTTACTGAAAACTGAAAATTTCCCCTCTTTCAGTAAATTTCAGTAGGGTCTGAGCTACTGAAAAATACTGAAGTGTCAAACGGAGTAAATATTTTCAAATGTGCGCGGCAAGCAACATATTTTTTGCGTAATGTTGCTATGAAGGTCGAATATTTTTGTGGCGATAATTTATTACCGCTAAGGATGACTTTATAATCACTATTGTTCTCCCAAAAACCGAAAACTGACACTTTCGGTTGTCAATTTTCAGGAAATACAATGAGAGCGTTCCCATACTTTTCATGAAATTCCCCACCACATGATTCAGGAAAATTCAGTAAAATTCAGTTACTGAAAGTACGGGAACAGACCTATTGTCTACTACCTTCATGGGTTTAATATTGCTGATACAAATTTGCTTTCCACAATGAAATCGATAAACGTATTTTTAAATTAATTCGACTAAATGTTCCCCATAGCCGTCGACTTCAACCGGACATTTTGCCGAAATTTGATGGCAAACGTATTAATAAAAACACGTTGAGTTCGAGTTTGTCCATCTATCTTTTGTTTCGCTCAGCTAATGAATTTTCGTAAAAATATCTTCGCCATGCTTTACTTTATTTGATATATACTCCAAATCAGGTCCGAATACACTGAAAGAAATATATTTGGGCTGTTTTGTTCATTCGATAATTTGGGCACTTCATGTAGGTCAGACCTAAGCTGTTGTGTGGGAGTGGGTACGGCTTGAGTCAAAAGCGCGACAAAGTTTGTCGTTCATAGTTATATTATCGCCTCTTTTGAGTATAATTTAATTTTTTGTTGGTAGGTATTCTTTAAATAAGATGTTTTTTTTATTTTTCATAAAAATCATTGCTTGAGTTCAATCGAATAATTGATTTGCATTCGTTGCGTCGTGCTTGACTCACATTAACAAGTGGAACTGTATGCATGTGTTGGTGAAAGAAATCGGTATGAAAGTATAAAAGCGCTCGAAGAATGCACGCAGATGACTTCGCATACGTGCGAAGTCCATTAGCGAATGTCCATTTGTCGAGTGGATGTTCTATCGTAAAGAAGAGTGAGGTCTAGGTGCATCGTCATTTGTTGAAACTAGTAATTTTCTCAGAAGAAAGTCTTTGATTCAATAGGCAGACATTCATTTGTTTTCTGAAGGGCGGAAAACACAGCTAAAAACGAACGAAGATCATAGATTTATCAACTTTTCGCGAGTGACAGTTCGCAAAGTGTGCGTGGTCATATTTTCGCTTGTGATCTCCGGATACATATTGGCACGAATTTGAATTCATTTTGGGTTGAGAAAGAATTGTTAATTCAGTGGGCGAAACTTTGCAAATACTAATATTGCGAGGGGAAAATCCAAGTAAAATCTCAAACTACTTGAAACTCGACGTAAAACTTCAACGAAAGTTTCCATCTGGAAGTTACCGAGCTCTTAAGTTCGAAATCTAAATCTTAAAAGTCGCGGTTGAATTTTTCTGGCGAATAATTTCCGTATCTGGAAACCCCTCTCGTTAAAATTCAAGCCAAAACGGAAAAAATGGCACTGTGTCAGGCGTCAGTGGTGAGTTTATACCTACTTTAAAATGATTAAAATTACTACGTTTTTCCCGTTTCGTAAATAGAAATATGTTTTTTTTTTTACTGTTCGAATGCATGGATGAGTGATGAATCTATGGAGCGAAGAAGAGGGACAGGTCAATTAACTAATATTGCTTACAGACCCGTGCTTGTATTTTATTAATGTAGCGCTGAAAAACTGTCCCCAATGTTGATCATTGTTTCATGTTAAAATCGTGAAACTGAAAAATAGTCACAGTCTGAATCTTCCGACAGGTGCTTATTATCTTATTTGGTTAGTTGAAAACATCATTATCTTCGTGCTTGTTAGGTTGTCTTGCGTCCTTGGTGTCTCAGGGTGACAACAAGTCACTTTCGGGCAAGTTCTCCACTATAAAAGCATACTGGAATTCCGTGCTTATATTATCGTGTATAATATTCATTTCAAAAGATAATTGCCTGCTTGATGCGGGCAGGTACTAGCTGTTCTGCATTGTTTTCGACGAGCACCACTTTGAATCCATTTAGTCCAATATTAATTAAGTGATAAAAACTTCCCAAGTATGTAATACAAATGTCGGCGCACTGAAAATACCTTATCTTTGGCGGTTAATAGCTATCTTTTTGAGTGTGGGACACGGTTCGTTAGATCTGCTTTTTTGTTTGGAAGTTTTTAGCTTTTGTTAGGACTATAAATAACCGAAATAACAAATAAGAACGCATTTGAGCGACAATATTTTCAATGAGACAAAAATTGATTGGGGGAAATTAAAACTTGATGTTTGTTTACCTGTTATCACTAATTATACTATACGATAATTTTCTTAATTTTTGTTATGCATACGTAGCGTAGAGAAAGATTTGATGAGATTCGATGATATTGAGTTGCGTTATTTGTATGAATTTTGTTAATCATATTGAAAATTTCAAGCGTTGAAATTCTTATAGAGCAACAAAATAAATAATAATGAGCAGCGGATCGAAGTATTAGAGAAAGCTCAACTTTCCACTGATAAATTACTAATTACAGTAATCGATTGCCTATCGCGGGAAAACCAGGGCTGGGGTGAGTATCTCTCTCATACCAAAAGATACATGTACAGGCATTTAGTAAAGTGAAAACTTAATCAATTAATCTAGCAAAAGTTTATTGCGTAAGTGGAGTAAATGTACTAATCTGCAGACAATTAGTGTGTCTATTATATTCTTATGAATTGGAAGCTTGTATTCGGTTTACACACAAGCATCCTCATTGGGGGCGTGTTTCAATGTTTATTTCAATTCAGTAAATAAGTATTCTGATATATCAAAAATGAATTAGTCGCATATTGTGTTAGATTTCGGACAAGTATTGAGCTAGTATTCGGACAAAGCCCATGTACAACAAAATAGCCGCATTTATTTTGCGCCTCTGTCGAGAGCTGGTTAGGGCAGTAGCATTGAAAACAATAACAATATATCGCACACAGCTCTTGGCAGAGGCGGCTAATAGCTTAAATCCATTTTTTAACAAAGTTCTCGCCATTACAATGCTTGCAAACGTAAAATTATGTTATTCAATTTGGGAATGAAATATTTAGCTGTACCGTCTCGAGTACTTGTTATTTGTTCCTATCCCTAAGACAGCGTCCGGATTTATTGCTATTGATTACTCTATTACTTAGATTTTCTACGGTTAAGGTTTTTGAAGAAATATTATACATTTTGCTTGTATTTAGAAATGAAATCGACCTCGATGCTGTTTCCTTGCGAATGGATGTGAAATCGACCACATTCAAACACTAAAATCAATAATACTAGTCTTTGCACATGTGGTAAGCAGGTCGGTCAATAAAGCCTTTCTAATAAAAACACAATATTTGTGTTTATATTTTAAATTCGACTTTAAACATCAACATAGCCACCTTCAAGAGTGATACAATCATTCCAACGCTTGTCTAACTTTTTTTTTTTATACCTTATTTACCTTATTTGTAGATACCTTATTTGTAGAATGATTTATCTTTCGCCCCAAAATAGGGCTCAGTTTCAACAATCACTCCTTCATTCTAGTCGAATGTCTTTCGCCATTGCATTTTTTTAAGGTATGCAAAGAGCTAATATTCGTTCGCTAGACGCCAAATTTCGAGAATATGGTGAATGCGGAAGCAATTCGAAGTGGAATTCATGCATTTTTGACGTTGTTGCCATAGAGGTGTGACACGGTGGATTGTCTTGGTGAAAAGGATTTCTTTTTAATATGGGTCCGTTATTTTCCAACCATTTGTTTTTTTGTCGCAATACTCGCAAAGCGTTATATACTGATCCTTCAAACGCAGCAATACCGCCATATAAAATTCGCTTTCGAAAAAAATAAGGATTTGTCAGTAGTGGCGTCATCTATATATGCCGGCCTCGGAGTTTATTGAATGATGTTTTGATTGAAAATAGCTGTCATAACTACCTAATGCTTGTTTTAGAGTTTATCGGAGGTAATGGCGGTTTGATTAAGCAAACTCAATGTGGGGTAACTTATTTGTTTAGTTTTTGATCATCAGATATTTTAAATTTCCAATAATTTTTCCGTCGAATATACTTTACAAGAATGAAAAATATATTAAAAATGGTCTACATACATGCATGCTAAACAAACTAATCTAGAAATTAAACTATATAAAGAGAATAACTTTAGTTAAAAACCTCTCAAAATAATACCAAATTGCATTCAAGTTAAACTTATTATTCAGCTGAAGCTTTTTCGTATGTATAATCCGCCTATGAAAAACACTTGAGATGGAACCAGTGAAGACAGTTATCGGACCCAATATTTTTTTAAAATCACTTATGTCGCTCATTAACGCATCTTCGCCTACGTTCTATCATTGCTTCCTTCTGGCTGCTTTGCTTTAATAATTACGGTGGCTGTGTTTAAACTTTCGAACCCAACTTCCACTTCAACCTTACATTTTTTTGCTCCTTTGAACAGCTTGAGTCTTCAACTTTTGTAGATTTTCTTTTTCAAGTTATGTTACATCAGCTTCCTGGAGGCATCCCATTAGGAGATCTACTGTCATTGTTTATTTTCCTGTCGGTCTAATTTAAAACGATGTTGCGAAAATGGTAGACGCTGCCATTCTACTAACAAATAAGCTGAATGTCGATGAAGCATACTGTGATGAAGCGCGCAAGCCTAATTAAAGGACATTATTCATAGTGCTGCTGTTGTGTCAAGTGTCAAGGTCGTTGGCGATGAAATTAGTATTTCAAAACAAATGCCATTAGCCATGAATGTAAAGTCTTCACAAATCAAACCTTCAATAAAGCTATCGTTAATCAAATTTTCTGGCGTTTTTAATGTCCTGCCATCTTGCAGTTTAGAACAGATATTTGTTGGCAAGCTACTCATTCGTATACACACAGGTTCATCTGGAACCAATTGCGTTTTTCCCTGTTTTTATTGCTTGCAGTAATTATTTTTGAATTAAAAATAAAAAAATTTGCAGCAATTCTCACCTCGCTAAGATCATCCGCGAGTCTAGATACAGTTTTTATGACACTTATATTTCAATGGTAAATTCTAGTTACCATGAGTACTCGTATCTTCGTTTTCATAGTGCCTAACTTCTCTCTTTGCTGTAATCCACCGCTTCAAGATTGAACGGTTAGGTTATGAATCCAAGTTTTAATGGAACCTTGCAATTTGACATTTTTTTTTCAAATTTTGCCACCCAGCAGAGGAAAAAAACGGGTTTATAGTCAAAATTTCTCCGATTTAAGAAGATTGCCAGTCAGTTTTCAGAGGCTTGAAAACGGTTATATGTGCTAGTTAATTATCCCGTCAATGTTACAGAATTCACTCAATTCGAAAGATAAATGTGACTTATGACCGTCAACAAACAAGATAACAGACCTTTTAAATTATTCGGCCCCATTAGCAAAATATTCAAAAAAATGTTTTATCAAAGTAGAATTAGAAAATCAAATAATTTAATTTTAATCTGATGAAATAACTAATGACATTTTGCCTCCCTTATCTTTCCTCTTGAGCAAAAATTTGAAGACGGGGATGATATGAAACACTTGATGATGATGATTATGTGGTATAATGAAGATGGAAGAAATAAATTAAATACCAATGACA
Source organism: Nemotelus pantherinus (assembly GCA_963978885.1). NCBI lineage: Eukaryota > Metazoa > Arthropoda > Insecta > Diptera > Stratiomyidae > Nemotelus > Nemotelus pantherinus. Next base: position 5,586,883 of record OZ022264.1, on the reverse strand, counting down.
ATATATTTTGTAACTTGCATAAATGATGATGTTGACTCAGTTATTTATATTGAAGAGTTGGGTAAAGAAATTTTTGCCTGATATGCTCTCACAAAATGAAAGAAACATTTTCCTTAATTAGTCGCGCTTAAGAGCCGGTTTAGACGAGCGGTTTTTTGCTGGATGCAGCACGAGCTTTTAGGAAAGAGAAGTGAAGGACGGAACGGAACGGAACAGCGAGCACGAGTGATATAGTTAGCCATCGAGTACGGCAGCAATTTTTCTGTCATTTTCTTACAAATAAATTGAGGCTCAGGAATTTTTTGGCAGAAAGGAGTCTGCTATGAATATAAAAACTGTGCGCTAGCACAGCAAGAAATCGCTCATCAAAACTTGCAATGAGCACCATCGGCCAGCAAACTCTATGCTGGCAAAGCACAACATCGCTCGTCTAAACCGGCTTTAAGCAAGCTGCTGCTCTTTTTGAGAAACATCCACGAAGCCAAGTTTTCGTGGCGACTATACGGCAAGTAATGCAGTGAACTGATACTAACGAACGAGTGGCCAGAAACAAATACCTCTTTTGAAAGAAGAATAGAAGGGAATCTTTAAAGCCCCTAAAAAACCACATAAGAAAAGAAGCAAAGTTTTGGGACACCTTCGTCTTTGTAGATGAGCACTTAGGCAGACGGCCGATAATTTGGCAAAGCCAATGGAAGAATGCCAGAAGCAAAACCTCCGTGTCACCGCAAAACATGGCGGTGGTTCTGTCCCATTCTCTGGTTCTATGTCAAATCATCGAGTAAGGAATCTGTATGATAATCAATGGCATAATAGCATAATTTAAAACACAGTGCTGTGAAAATGGGATTAAGCGGCAATTTAAACTTTTACGAGGTTAACACCGCTAAGCATAAACTCGTAACTTGTTTAAGAATAGATCTTTTATAATTGTGAAAATTCCATCGCAATTACCCCATGTTAATTCCGCAGAGAATCTAATGATAAATGCATTCCAAATTATGTAATTAGTAAAAAATCGATTAGTAATGAGTAAATTACAAGACGAATAGATTAAAATCTCACCTCTCAAAGAAAGTGCTACAGAGAACAAAGTACTAGTTATTTCTTATGCTAGTTGTTTTACTAGTTATTTTTCTGTACCTTGAGCTCTGTTCAAATATCTATGTGAAGTGATTTTACTGACGCCACTTGTTTTTATTTGTGATATTATGTATTTTTTAGGGAAATGCTAACTTTTCGCAAATGCAATAATGTGTTCCTTGGATTTTTTCCTCAAAAATATCAAAAATAGCAATCATACTTTGAATTTACATGTGTAGGAATAACCAAGTAACTTACTGCAGCATTTGATATCTTTTGAAATCAGCATGAACTTGGCCATATAGGCAAAACCGCATCACGTAAACCCCGTGAATTTTAAATAGAATTTTCAAGTAAAGCTGAACATTGTGTGCATTTTAAAAGACAACCCCATCAAAACCTCCGTATGTTTTTCAGAATTATGTCGAATGAATTCATCATTTCGTGATTACGAAATCCCGCACACGATATTTGAATGAAACGCTACGGCTAGGCTAACAAAATAGCAAATGAAGTAGGTAGACACTTTATACTTAGTCACGTTTTCATATAGCACGATAAAAAAAATTCGAATACAATATACTTCGAAAAGGGAAAAATAATACATTACATCACATTAGTTGCATTAGTCACATTGCAACGAATCGCTGTTGAACTGAAACAAATCACAAATATACTATTTTATCACAAAGATCAGTAACTTGTTTAAATCGTATTTCCCATTTCAAGAATAAATGTATATTGCTCGCAAAAACCGATTTATAACATTTCAAACAAGCTTTCGATTGAGAGTTTTACTTCTCAGTTTGAGAAAAACAAATTTAGTGCCGTTATTAATCAATATTCTTACCATTGCTGACTAGTTGTTTAGTTCACTCAAATGACAACCACAGGGTTTGCGTTATAGTGCAATACGATTCAGTTTATAAAATAATATAGAAGCTTTTTAGTTGTGTATCAATCAAATATTCTTTGACTCTTGATTACGAACTTGAAGAATTTATAACTCGAGGAAGGAGTAAATTAAAATTATGAAAGAAGAAGAACTAGTTTCAAGAAAGCTTACGGTATGTAGGTGATAGTAGTTAATTGAAGCAAATATGAATATGAGTTTAAGGCCTTTCTCTATTACGCTGAAAAGCATACACTCTTCTCGATTTTCAGTGAAAATGCAGACTAAGATGTCCATGAAATAATATCATAGAGTTCTATATAAACAAGCAGTTTCAAACAAAGTTTTCTAAACCACACAAAATTCGATGGCTGAAAATAAAATCCGTGATTGGATTCGCAAAATTATTTTCCCTTAATAGCTGGTAAAATAGAAGTTGTAAAAGCGACTTCTGAACCAATTAAAGAGTTGATAGTTTACCTTGATCAGATAGCTCTCAATTGAAAATATTGCCGTCACAGAATTATCGTCCTTTCACTCTTAAGTGGTACAGACAACAAAACAAAATTTTGATTATTTTTATTCTTGTTTAGCTAAAGCTGTATCATGCGGTCATTGACGATGTCGTTTCGAGTGTCAGAGATGCTTTTCTCGACGAAGGCGTTGATGAACAAGTGCTGCAAGAAATGAAGCAGATCTGGACAAATAAGTTGATGGCGAGTAAGGCAGTGGAAATAAATCCGGACCCTCCAGAACCGCAGCCTCCACCGATCCTAACCAACAATCCAAAAGTAAGTTTTGAGTATACGCAAATATGTCAAATGTATCAACGATTTCATAGGGTAGTGCCAAGGGAAAGAATGCCAAGCACAACGCCGCTTCGGCAGCCGGGTCCAATAACGAGAATAACAGTAATAATTCAGCATCCGCTCAGGATAATCAAATGAACGGTGGCCAAATCAAACAAAACAATGCACAACAAAAGTCGGCAGCGCAAGCAACTTCGGCAGTAATGCCGCAACAAACCTCGCAACAACCCCAACAGACACCTCAGCAACAGCCTCCCGCCAGTGCGGCCGTCGCAGCTCTCGATCCAAATAAAATAATTCCAGTTAACGTAAATATCTCTATTTGTATATCAAATGCAGTTTAACTACGAGTTTAAGATGGTTTATTCATCATGCTATATGCTATCCACAGATAACGCTACCTGCTCAACCAGGAGTCGAATCTCGAGTGCTCACAATTCATGTTCCTGCGTCAGCTCTACAAGAAAACCAGTTGACGCAAATACTAACCGCTCAACTGATTTCATCGATTATGGGACTTCCTGCGCAATTAGCATCTTCAGTGCTACAACAACATGTCAACGCGGCATTACAGAACTCTGCTTTGGCCAGTTAGTATCTTTAGATTAATGTTTTATTTTTATTAAGAAAAATGAATGACTATTTCTTAATAAAATAATTCAGAATCACTGAGCTCGAAACAGCTTGACGGTGCTGCAGATACATCGGATGAAGAAGATAGTGAAGAGAGCGACGAAAATTTGGACAACGAAGAAGACGAAGATATAGATCGGGATGAGGATGAAGATGTTGACGGGGAAGGTGGTGCCGAAGAAGAACCACTTAATAGTGAAGACGATGTAACTGATGAGGATGCAAGTGATCTCTTCGAGACGGAGAATGTGGTGGTTTGCCAATATGACAAGGTTGGTCTTCTAGTGACTTATGTGTGATGTGAATCTTTATAGCCATGTATACAATTTTCAGATCACAAGATCCCGAAATAAGTGGAAGTTTTACTTGAAAGACGGAATAATGAATATTGGCGGGAAGGACTATGTTTTCCAAAAATCAAATGGTGACGCCGAATGGTAGTCGGTACGCGAAACAGGATTAGATTAGAAACAGCTAACACAATTCGCAAGTCAAAATCTGGTGACCAGTTCAATTTGTCATCCCTATAAATAAAGTTACAATAATATAAATAAGAAGAAGAGAAAACGAAGTGATGCATGAATTACCTTAGGAAAATACTAAATGGGTATCAATATAATTATAATCAGGATATGCTGACATTGACAAGTATGTGAACAGGTGTACTTACAAACATACATATTTATAATATTGAAATAAAATATATAGCTTGATACATATTTTGTGCATGAAAGAGTTTCGTCAAATTGCTCCCAAACTATTTAACTTTTCTACTTTGTACGAAGAAGTTGTTATTGAAATTATACAAAAGACACATATAACACTTGCCTTAATGGAAAACGGAATGAAATAACTATATAGTGAAAAGAATTTTCTTCTTATACGAATTTGAGTACATTATGTCAGTGATCGGTTTAATATTGTGTTTAGATGTATTTATTACAGAATGATGGAGAACTAGGCGGGCCAATTTTTTTCATAGATATATTAGATCTCTGAGCAGTTTATTTGCTAATTATACTTTGATTACTAATCTAGAAACAAATTTGAACGCAATTGGATATAAAATAAAGTCGTATTTGCGTTTTTGTACCAAGTATATATAAAGATGGTTCAAGTACCAGATACATCTAAAATATACATTATTCTAGTACAAACATGATATTGAATTAAACTAATAAAGACAACAATTCTTAAAACAAAAAACTACATGTCTATTGTATATCAGCTGTAAATAAATATTTTGTATTAAGTATATATTTATTTTAATATTTTTTTTTTTTTAAGGGCTAATAATTCGCACCTAATTTAAACTTCATGAGGCATTGGGTCCAGTGGTTGGGGCAACCGCTTTAGGACGTCGGAAGTGAGGTCACTGAGGCAGGATTTTGTTGTTGTTTTCAATTCTACTAACCTAACCAGAACTCGATAGATAAGTGAAAAACGCGTCTACTATAGTTATTTGCTTTCATAAAGCATTTCTATGGCGTCTTTTAATATAAATTCGCTAGTGAACATGGAGAAATCATATTTCCCACATTAACACAAAGAAATTGTCATATATACGTGTCCGTGGCTCAGATTTTCTACTATCGACTATGATTTCTATGATACGATGTAATTCACTGGGTATCAAGCATGTTATCCAGCGATTCAGTGCTACTCACATGCAGATGATTGATTGAGCTAATATTACACATAAAAGGTACTAATTTATGATCACGTATATCGGTTTTAAAGCTTTACCAAGCAGAGAATATTTGATACGGGAAAATGGACCGTTTGCGGAATAAGCCTCCAATAGCAATGAAACTGTTTGTGTAGGATGATTAAAATTGGATTTTTTTTTAACTAAGTGGTTTAGAAAGTATACACTATTTCTCATCAGCTCATAGTGCATAACTGACTGATGTGACCACTTGCAGTGGGAGATCATTAATTTTTATTTACGTTAGTTGTGGCAGATTTTAGCATCATCGATTTATATCCAACGAACATATTTTTACTCATAAAGGTTATTAACTTGTGATCGCGATTCCCTTCTTGTCTATAAATCAGCATACACAAACGTAGAGTCAGTATGCAATATGAGCGATGTCTGATGAGAAACAGTGCATACTTTCGAAACCACTTAGTTAAAACAAAATTTTCAATTTTAATCATCCCTCACAAACAATACCATCTAATATTTATAGTTTGTGCAAGTGGACAGTCTATTTGCTGATTTGAGCTTACATGTGAGTTCAGTATGAAAATGACGCTCACTGTACCTGAAAATGAAAAGTAATGGTACTGCAAGTAATTGAAAATTCAGAAAATGACAGTAAAATAAATCATTTTGCAAGGAAAACTTGAGAAATTTTATTTTGATCGGTCGTTTTAAGAGATTTGCTGAAGTAGAGGACAATATATGCACGATAAATAAAGATAGGGTATTGAAGAATTTAGATTTATTTTAGGCATCTCATGTATGATATTTTTTATTTATTATTTAATATTTCTTTTTTATTTGAATTTTTCTTTTTCAATCTTAGCATAACAAAGTTTGAGAGGCACTGCTGTATTTGATCTTTCGCAAGTGTCATTATGATCGGGCACTTCGAATGCTGAGTGTCAATTTTCCCGCCAAACAACCGGTATCATTCGTGTGTGGTTTCGTAGAGTCGCAAGCTGCATCGAATTTCGTCTGTCTGGACTAGTTTTGTGTAAAGTTATTGTTGTTAAATATGTCGGTAAGTAGGCGTGCATGATATAATCTGCTGTTCAGTTTGAAAAAATGTTATATTAATAGGACTTACCTACATCTTCGCCGCCCGGCACATCAAGGGATGCTGAACAACGAGATCGGCGATCTACTATGACATCGCCCGTGGCCGAGTACGAAGAGCCCTTTGAAAATGAAGAAGAACTCCTGGGTGATACTACAGTTCGCGATGAAGATGAGGATGAAGGTGAAGAATTGTTCGGGGACAATATGGAAAACGATTACCGTCCCATGCCTGAACTTGATCAGTATGATGCAAATCTGATGGATGAAGAGGAATATAGCGACTTGTCAATGGCTGATCGTGCTGCGGCCGAGGCTGAAATGCGTCGCCGTGATCGAGCGCTGGGGATCCATAGAGATGATCGTGATTTGGGTTTCGATCGCAGCGATGACGAGGATGAGGTTCCGCGGGCTAAACGGCGTGCAGCCGAAAAGGCAGCGGCCGGTGAAATTGAGGATACTGAGATGATTGAGTCCATAGAAAACTTGGAGGACACAAAGGGACATTCGACTAAAGAATGGGTATCAATGTTGGGGCCCCGAACGGAAATCGCAAATCGTTTCAAGAGCTTTCTTCGCACATTTGTAGACGAAAGAGGTCACTACACATATCGAGAGCGTATCCGACGCATGTGCGAACAGAACTTGTCCTCGTTTGTTGTTTCTTACACTGACTTGGCAAATAAGGAACACGTCCTCGCATATTTCTTGCCTGAGGCTCCATTTCAGCTACTCGAAATATTTGACAAAGTAGCAAAAGAAATGGTCTTAAGTATATTCCCAACATATGAACGTGTAACAAATGAAATTCATGTGAGAATATCTGAACTCCCTCTAATTGAAGAGCTGCGTACGTTCCGAAAGTTACATTTGAATCAGTTGGTTAGGACATTGGGTGTTGTAACTGCTACGACGGGTGTATTGCCGCAGCTTTCTGTTGTGAAATATGATTGCGTGAAATGCGGGTATATCCTTGGACCATTCGTTCAGTCACAAAATGGTGAGGTGAAGCCAGGATCGTGCCCAGAATGCCAGAGTGGCGGACCTTTCAATGTAAGTTAGCCCACTCGCGAAAACATTTTAAATCTTTCGAACTATTTTACGAAAATTATTTATACTTGCAGATAAATATGGAGCAAACGGTTTACCGAAATTATCAAAAAATTACTTTGCAAGAATCCCCTGGTCGTATACCAGCAGGTCGGATCCCGCGAAGCAAAGACGTAATACTGTTGGCAGATCTGTGCGATTTGTGCAAACCAGGTGATGAGCTGGAAGTGACGGGAATATACACAAATAATTACGATGGCTCACTTAATACTGAACAAGGCTTCCCAGTATTTGCTACCGTTATCATCGCGAATTACATTGTTGTGAAGGACAGTAAACAAATAGTTCAGTCTCTGACGGAGGAGGACATTTCTACAATTCAGAAGCTGAGCAAAGATCCAAGAATTTTCGATCGGGTTGTCGCAAGTATGGCCCCATCAATATACGGGCACGACTTTATCAAGCGAGCAATCGCCTTGGCTCTATTCGGCGGCGAGTCGAAGAATCCAGGAGAAAAACACAAAGTACGAGGAGATATAAATTTGTTGATTTGCGGCGATCCTGGGACAGCGAAATCCCAATTTTTGAAGTACACTGAAAAAATCGCTCCACGGTCTGTGTTCACGACAGGTCAAGGTGCCAGTGCTGTGGGTTTAACGGCATATGTTCGAAGGAACCCACAAACAAAAGAATGGACGTTGGAAGCAGGTGCACTTGTGCTGGCTGATCAAGGTGTCTGTCTGATTGATGAGTTCGATAAGGTTTGGCAGTCATGCTCACCATCAGAATATGTCATTGTTAACTATTGTGCCATTTGCAGATGAACGATCAGGATCGTACATCCATCCACGAAGCTCTGGAACAACAATCGATCTCTATTTCGAAAGCGGGCATCGTGACATCATTACGAGCCCGGTGCACTGTAATAGCAGCGGCAAATCCTATTGGTGGGAGATACGATCCCAGTATGACATTCTCTGAAAACGTGAACTTATCGGAACCAATTTTGTCGCGTTTCGATGTTCTCTGCGTAGTAAAGGATGAATTCGATCCAATGCAGGACCAACGTTTAGCGGAATTTGTGGTCGAATCGCATATCAAACACCACCCATCGAACGAAGAGATTATTGAAGATTCGCAGCAGCACGGGGCAATGGAGATACCACAAGATCTGTTACGGAAGTACATTGTTTACTCAAAGGAAAATATCAGGCCTAAACTAACTGTGAGTATAGTAAAGCATTACCATCGGCGAAACAGGATTTAATAAGTTCTTCATTGCAGAATGTCGATGAGGACAAAATTGCGAAAATGTATGCCCAACTTCGCCAAGAATCTTATGCCACTGGATCACTACCCATAACTGTACGCCATATTGAAAGCGTTATTCGAATGTCTGAGGCACATGCACGAATCCATTTACGCGAAAACGTGCAAGAATGCGATGTGAGCATGGCTATCAGAATGATGCTCGAAGGCTTCATCGAAGCACAAAAGTTCAGTGTAATGAAGCGAATGCGTCAAACCTTCCAAAAATACCTGGCATTCCAAAAGAACCACTCCGAATTGTTATTCTTCATGCTGCGGCAACTAACCTTGGATCAATTGGCCTATATTCGATGCCGAGATGGACCAGGCGCCACTCATGTTGAAATTATGGAGAGAGATCTTATAGAACGAGCGAAACAATTGGACATTCATAACCTAAAATCGTTTTATGAAAGTAATGTATTCAAATCAAATGGTTTTTCGTATGACGCGAAGCGGAAGGTCATCCTTCAAATTGTACTTGCTGGAGCAGAGGCGTGAAAACGATCTGAGTAATATGTATGCGTTTATGTTAATTATATATTGTAAGTGAAAGTTTGTCTCTCAATACAGTGAAATATATAAAATATTGTTCAATTTAAAAGTGTATCAACAAAACTGCTTGACGCATGAAACTGAAATTTGCGACGTTATATTCTTTTCTATGTCGATCGCATGGTAGACGAGGCAGCGAGTGGGGCTACATACCGCAGTTTTCAAAGTGAAGCTTTCCGCTGGATTGTGGATTGTGTGGAAAATATGTTGTTTAGCTTCCTAATTGTTAATCCGAGTCAGAGGAGTCACTCGAACCGCTGGACGAAGTCGAAGCTTTGTTCTTCTTATTTTTTCTTGGTTTTGGGCTTTCGTTGCTTGCTTCGGACGAAGATGAAGAGGTTGTCGTTGTTGAATCGCTTTCACTGTCTGATGAACTAGAGTCAGAATTCTCAGAATTACTATCCTCGCTGTTTGATGATGACGAACTGGATGATGAAGAATCACTCGACGATGAAGAAGTAGATGCTCTTCTCTTACTCTTTTTCCTTACAGGTTCTTTTACGCTGCTCGTCAAATCTTTGTTACGCTTCTCTTCCAAATTTTTATTCAGCTGTTTCGAACGCGAGCTGCGATGTACGAATTTTCGCTTCCCGGTACATTCGTAGCTCCAGTGGCCGTACTCGAGGCATTTCTGACAACGTACGCCTTTTGGAAATGCAGCTGCGAGTTGTGCTTCCCTAGAAAATACGAAGAGTTAATATTTTCAATATGATGAAATCCGCAAAGCAATACTCACTTCTTCTTAAGAGCTAACTTCCTAGCACCTAAATTAATCAGAGTCATCTTGGTCCTTTAAGTTTTTGTGATAGAGTTCGCAGAGCGCAAATATATATATACCCTGTCAAAATACTAAAACACTATGCTGCCGATGTCGACGCTCAAACAATTCTCGGTTTCAGGGAACCTTATCCGCAGACATCGCCTAGCGCGTAAATGAAGTCAGCTGTCAAAAAGTATTTAAACAGCTGATACGGCTGATACTTCAAATGATGAGTTCGTTCAAAGTATAGAGATACATTTCAAAACTCCAATGTACACTACCGACAGTAATTTGAAATTGATTGTCAATAGCCTTGGGAAACAATGCGAAATTCTTGTGACAGGAATTAGTGAAAACAATTACTACCAAACGTTTTGCAGTTGGAGATAATTTTCAAGTGCTTTATTACAAATAATTTATTATTGTTCACTAGTTTTGAGTGTTTTCGAGGCTAGGAAGTTTTGCATTTATTGTCGCGCATCGTTTACAATACGCATGTGCCAAGTGCAGGCGCATTAAACATTCTGACAACTTCGAGTGTAATTTTCTTATCGGATTTCTATTTGGGAGCTTGGAAGGATCTCGCGTGAGCAATTGCATTCAAAAAAGGACGTGGTTCGTAAGGAAGCTGGTCGCCGTCGAGCTGGCGTTGAATTTTCTGATTTTTCCCTGCATTCTCTACTTCTCATTAGCTAATATCTGTGGAGAAAGAATAAAACTTGTGAAATAATTTGTGAAAAGTGCTTGAAGTGTTCTCGCAGTTCTTAAATTGGGGAAAGTAACTGCTGCTAAGCAAACCCATCTCGTTCGTGTTAGGTAATTCCTGCCGCAGCAGCAGGAAGTGAACGGACCTAGTTTTTATACTGCGTGTTTTAGGAATTTCGATAGCAAAGTGTATCTAATCGAAAAGAGATTCTTTGTTTGCAAGTGAAAGTGTTCGTGGCAACCCAACGAGAAATTTCGTCGTAGATAGTGTCGCAAAAGCTTTTCGCGTATAATGTTTTCAGGACTCACAAATCAAGTGTCTTCGTGGATAGGGCGGCAGCCTCAGGATGAAGAAGTTCCTACGCCTGAAAATGCAAATCAATCCACACCAGTCGCTGCTGTGGAAGAAATACCCCAGAATATCGAGCAGCCTGTTGCCGAAGGAACTGAAGAAGGTGATAAAAGGCAAAGGTTAGTAGTAAAGTCATGACCTACTGTTCTTGCTTGGATTGGGTCTGATTTCAGTCCGCAAACGTATATATTTACATATAAATCTTCTTCGGATTTTATAATTGTGAAAGTCATTTGTGCTAACTAGCTCATAATTTAGCGTTACATGCCATGAAGGAAGAGGGAGAAAAATTCGCACGTTGAAATTGATTTTTGCGCATACAGCAGCTTTTGAAATTGATGTCGACAATGGAGGCGAAGGAGACGACCGTTTCGCTCGATATTCGCAAGTCTTTGGGAGTTCAAAGGGTGCCTAATGTGGGGAAGAACGGAGAACCCAAGTTACGGCGACGAAGAGAATGAACGGTATTGGACGAGAGGTATGAATGCTATGAGTACGCTTGAAGGCTGGCAGGCGTTCAGAGAACCACTTTGCAGGCTTGGTGGTCATATCTACTTTTTTGACACCACTCTTACCCCCACTTGGATCGATACGAAAACGTCATTTTTGTCCCATATCACAAATTTACGAGTAAGAAGCATAAGGAATTGAAATCTCGACTTTGGGTCTCCTGCTTACTAGTTTTCGTTCCATTGGCTAGATGTCTATGCCTTTGGGGTTTTGCAATTACCAATGGTTATAGGATGATACTTAACGCAGTCATTAAGAACTCAGCTGCAAACCTTGGTTTTTAAGAAACTCTCAATTAAATTGGAATACACATTCTTTTATCGACCACACTAGGTGTTATACAACGGCTACATTTTCCTATTATTTGAATCAACAGGTTTTGTTGTCGCACTTTTCCTTTCTCAACGCCCTTGGCTTATATGAAGGAGTTAGCTGATTTCTGCGGAAGGTTCTAACGTTATAGCCATATCGTACGCCGCTACGTTATTCAAACAGGAAAAAATGAAAGCAGGTCATTCATGGTTTCCAGTCCTTTGTTCTGAATTTCACTGGCTTTGCAGCTTTGAATGCTGCTTCATAATTCTGATGTTAGGAACTTAAGTCAATTTCCTGGGGTTCTCTATAAGATTGTAAATATTTTCCAAAAAGAAAGCATCTGTGACAATGAAGAGTAGAATTTCAGATTCATTTTATCCGGATTTCTTTCGAAAGTAGATAGTAGAAAGTAGTAAATAATAATAATAATAATAAAAAAAAGTAGATGTGCTATGTGAGAATAGTGTTTGCTGCCGGTTTTACATGATTCATTGATGAAGAAATAGTATCTAAAGGTGTAGTGTTGTATATCGTCCCTAACCTGTAGAACAACGAAAATCTAGTATCAAATTCACAAACTGCGTTTAAAACATCCAACCTGTCAGAAAAAAAGCTATTTCCCTTGTGGTCAATGCGTTCGAAACTCTTCATACGTAATCTAATCCTGGAATATTTTCTATTTTTCATTAGTATGTGCTCTGAAATAATTGTAATTTATTCTAAATTTTAGAAAATTTATCTGTTTTTGAATGTCATTGTAAAATCAGAGAGGAACCATGAAGTTTTTGTACGACGGAGAAACATTTATTTAGTTAATTAAATCAATCTGATTCAACTTTTTCTTGCTTTCGAAAACAAACAGTTTTATTTATAGGCCAATTTAATGTTACAATAATGATGGTTCAAGTGTAATTTACCTACTTTTTCAGAGTCTAACAGTCTGTCAGTTTACCCGATTTTCTTTGTATATTTTTAAAATTAAGTCAAACATAAATCAAATATTAAGTCAGTAAAACTGAAAATCGAAGCTCCATGTACAAAGTACTTGCGTAATAGGGGTGCTCTTATCAGCAACAATACCCAAGACAACACTGGTATTTTGTTAAAAAAAAAAAAAACTCTTGGAAAGAATACGATGTTCAAATAACTAGACATAGATTACGTGGCTTAATAATTAAGTGCCTAAGTAAAAAGCCTTATATTGGGTACAATAAATCCTATCTTCAAAGAAAGCAATCGAACAAATCCATCAAAGTATCGTCAAACCGCAGTCATCAGTATTGCACTATGAGCCAAATACTCGAGAAGATATTAAGTTCAAAAATGCTACAATTTGTTAAAAAATGTTGTCCTTGCTTCAACTCAATATGGATTAGGAGAAATAGTAGGCTTGTGAGGACTCTGATTACAGTACACTTGATCAACTCTGCGTTGGAGAAACTCTGCGATTATTTTCATTGACTTAAAAAAGGCTCTTGACACCATCAGCCATGAAACTTTACTTGAACAGTTAACCAATATAGCTTTGGTGATAAACTGAAGTTATTTGTCAAAACTTCTCTACTAAATAGACGGGTGACTGCAAAAAACTCTTTATAAATCCGCCAAGAATGTAAAGTAAATAACGGTGACTTAACATCAAAATTATGCGAAGACTAGTGTCCTACGCCATCAAAATAGTTCATAACGGGTTTAAACTCTTATAAGCCTCAGATACGAAGTAAAATATCTGGGACTTATCCTAAAATGCAGCAAAAAGGGCTTGCAAGGCATTGTGTGCTCTTTGCAGCTGTAAGGGGGCTGTTGAAGCGAGTTGGGGTCTGTATCCTAGTATCGTCTCCTTGGTTTACTCTATTATAGTGGAACCACTTCTGCCGTACAGAGCTGTATTTTGGTGGCCAGCCGTACTTAAGGCTGTTAATCAAAAAATGATAGAAAAAGTACGTAGGCAAGCAGCGTTCTTTATAACAGGGGCTCTCCGTACTACCAGAACGAGGGCTCTCCTAATGCTGCTTTATTGGCTTCCTACCGATCTGGTTGTTTCGCAACATGCAAAGTGTGCAGCGGTAAGACTAAATTGTGGTGATCATTGGACAAGTACAGACCTGAGTCAGGTCAAAATCTTGGTGCAAGGCATGCCTGTTCCAGCGTATATCGATTTTACTGTCGGCCAAACATCTCTGTCTCAGGGTTTCGAAACCCAAATTCCAAGCGGAGAAGAGTGGGCAAAGGGCTTATTCGTAGGAACAGATACTGTAGAAATATATACCGATAGCTCCAAATTGAACGACAGAGTGCGGTGTGGTATATTTTCCACTGACCTCAACTTGAAGCTTTCCTTTTAGAGCACTGCAGTATCTTTCAGACGGAGGTGGTAACGATTCTTGAAGCAGCCAGTTGGCTCTTATATATCGGATATAGTGCTTGAATACCGTACGTTTCTTAAAGATATGTTTTGGGTGGCATGACGTAGCGACTTTAACGGGAACTGTGAAGCAGATCAACTTACGGCAAATGGGAGGAAAAAGAGGAAACAGTTCTTCACCTCCTATGTGAATGCCCGTCCCTCCAGAAAGAAGGATGAAAGCATACTTCTTTGTTTGTCTAACCTATGTTTTGGGTAGATCTGAAGGGGATCACTCAGTTTATTAAGGACTCAGGGTGGCTCTTCATTTAATAAAGGCTGTGATAGAGACAATGCAACGAGACCTTGTGTGCCCAAGAGTGTCTTTTCTGGAGTCTATCTAAAAGTGGCAGCTGTCGAATCTAACCTAACCTATGTCCTTCCCTCCACTCTTCATCTTTCAATCAATGTGCACGGTCTATGTGCAAAGTATAAATTTTAAAAACTGATTTTTTCACAAATTTTGCCACTAATCAATTTAATGCAAAAGGCGCATTTATTAGGGCGATTTTACTAAATAAATTCATCGGAAACAACCGACCACACACTATTTAGTTTTATACATTGATTTGGAAACCGCCCAAGTAAAAACTTATGTAGAAAAATACAACAAATAATCAGTGTGTTCGTTTATCAGCCACTTTATTTTAAATCTAAAAAAAAGTGGAATTAAATATGCTGGAAAAGTTTTTTTGTGAATATATCTAAAATAGGTAAATAAACTGTACTTGGGACTGTTTTAAATGAATGCGATGACAATATTCTTCAACTTTTAGCTTGTGTTGTCCATAAATATTATTTTCTGATGTTTCTTGAAGAAATAAAATTTTTGCTTGGATGTTTGTTTTCTTGCACTGGGCTAGTGAAAAGATATTTCATTTACTACTAATCATTGTATTGTGTTTCACGTAAATAAAATGTAATACTTCGTTGCAGGTGAATTAAGCTCTTTAGAAAATATTGATTTGATTTTAATTCTTAAAAAACGAATGCATTATGATTTAATAGACCTCAAATGGAGCAGCCATAGTTCTAATACAAATGATAGTTCATAGTTATGTGAAAAATCAAAGTCACAAGCACTACAAACGGCCTGCATTTAGTAGCCGGAAATGATAAGACAAGTTGGGTTTTATGCATGTGTAATGTCTGCAGCACACTTGCATTCTTGTTTATGTTTGTTGTCCACCTACACATCAATGTATGATATGTATATATTAAATAATTTTGTGATATTTGGCCGATTTCTGTCTTTCCGTACAGAAAAGCTGAACAATATGTTATAAGAGAAAATAAAGCAATATATCGTTGCAAGCTCTGGCAACAAACCAGATTATCTCTCACCTACTATCTAACTTGATTAACTACGAGCTATGGTAAAAATAATTCGAAAGATAGTCGTTGTTGTTGCACTTTCAGCTTCAATCCAGCTAAAACCTATCCGTTGCGAATGTTTTAGTCCGAATGCAGCGAAATTGAATAACATTTTGCCCAAAATATGGGCATGCAATTTGTCAGTTTGCCAATTAGGGTGCATAAATTTTATTTGCACAAATACTACACAATCGGGATCGATTTTCAACTACTCTCTTGTGCCTTCTATGTGAATAGACTAATGCCTCCAACCTAGTGTAGTTTCGGGTGCACATAGTTTAAAACCAAGCTCGCAAAGCCAGCAGTGATATGTACAGTAGAGTGCTACTTACCTTCCCGTTACAAGTCGACAATAATATTTGTCGCATTCGTAGAACTAGATTCCAGAAATAAAATAGATGGTGGCACTGTCATAACAATAAATGGAAAAAGCGCAGTCCTAGTTTTCATTAGGAATGAGAAAGGACCTCGGCTATCAGCATCGATCCATTAGTGACATAATTTCTCCTGTGTTCGTTTCATATGAGTATTACTTCTCATTTACTTCTCCCCTTAATTTAGTAATATCATCCACAATGGTATCGAGATTAAGTAGAAATTGCGAATAAATAATAATTAGAAGTACAACACTTTGTAATACATAAGATACATAGTATCGTCAGAGTTTAGTGTGGATCAAGTTGAAACCATGCTACCCACTGTAAAACATTGTCCTCATATTGTATGCAGATGCTATTCTAGGAAAACGGATACAAATAGAGAAAAGGAGAATAAACACGAACATTTTTTGAGGGGTTTTGCTGAAATCTTTCGGAATTTGTTGGGTAGGGGTCACACATTTTTGAATACTTAATGCACTTTATTTTAATATTTGTTTATTATTTTAGATTACTGTTCACTAAAAAATGATATTTACAAACTTGAATGGAATACAATATCTGAAGAAAAATAAAAATGAATGTAGATGTGAACGAATCAAGTTATGTGTATGAATTGAGGCAGGCAGTTGAAGGTGAATAGTAGCATTATGTTGATAAAGAATATATCAACAATTTGTGAAATTCCATGCTGGATAGAATTAAAGCAAGACGCAATTTTTTAAAAGTATTTTTACTAACTGTTATCTTTGTATAAAAAGCTTCTGTTAGTTGACGAATCTTACATACCAGAACAAATGATATGCGTCCCCCGCAGTTGAGCATATGCACATTTTAGACGCAAATTACGTTAATGAGATAAAATGAGGGAAAGGAAAATTGAGATCAGTGTTCTAGAAAATAACCAAAGAAAGTGAATGCACAAAATCGTTTGTTCTACGTTAGAAATGGAAGGTGTAATGGGTCTTAATTTCCTCTGGCTTCGTTTCAATCCGCAAGCGTTTGTGGAAATTAGCGTTACGGAAGTACCACGGGGATCCGGTAATACATCTAAGTATTTTCAATTAGGTCCTCTGGATAATGTTAATGTTTGATGGGCGAGCTATTTTCCAGAGTTGTAGGCCATAGGTATAGATTGGCTTCAGGACAAATTCGTAGACGTGGACTTTAGAGGCGAGAGAAAGTTTTAACCTGCTACTAAGGTTCCAATTGAAGCTGATTAACTTGAGCTTTTACTGTTGATTTTTCACTTTGATATGCCGTTTCTAGGTGAGGTGTCCAGGTACGGTGAGATGTACTTCAAGCAGAGATACCAATCTAGAGAATTTTTTCCTAGATCTAGGGAACTTTACATCCGCCGTGAATATCTAGAGAATTTATTTCGAATCATCTGCATATTTATTACATTGACTAAATACGCTAGAAATATAATTATACTTTTTAGGCTTGAACTATTCATGCTTGTCGGTTGGCAGTTGTTAGTAGGCCTCCCTGGTTGTAGGTTTTTTTTTTGACCGCTTTTCACAGTGAATTCCACAGTGAATGGTTTTTTTTTTTTTAAAAGGAGTGAGGTTTAAAATGAAATTTTATAAGATCCACTTCAATTAAAGAGTATACAATTACGGCATTTTTAAAAATCCTTAAATTAAAAAATAATATCAATTATTCCGTAAGGGTAATTTTTTTAAATATATCGTTGGTCAGTAAAAGTTAAAACACCTACTAAATTTTCAAACACTAGCTAAACATAAACCAATAAAACGATTAGCTATACATTTTATATAATAGGCGTGTTTTTTTGCTCCTCTATCCAGTAGAGAATAGGATATATGCATTGGAAACAACAACAATCCTGTCCCAGTTAATTCACTAGTACATAAATTCTATTCCTCATTTGTAGTTCACGTGTTGAAGTGTAGAATGTGCTGATGGAAAAAAGAAAAGCTCATGAGAAGTTATTTTTTTTTCTGTGAGGTGGCTTTGGGTTTTTCTTGGTTATGTTGAATGTTTTGGTAGTTAGGAAATTAGAAAAAGCACTCATAACGTATAGAAAGCTAAAAGAAATAATTTTCTGTTAGTTCTTTTTCTATTTTCTATCGATTGTGGTAGTGTATATTCGTTATTTTCTTTCTTTATTTTTAGCTGTTGTGTGGTACCACAGCAAATGCAGCAACCTATGTCAGTCTTAGCGAAAGCACTGTTGTTTTATACTAGATCGTTGTTTTTGTGGCATAGTTTTATTCTGCTCTGTACCGGAGCAAAAAAACGCACCTAATATATTTGTTATAAATATCAGGTGTACCAACATCGCTCTTAAAATTCGAAGACATATTTATTAGAGATAGTGTGATCTCTATTCACAATAAATAATCGTATATGATAAGATAAAATCATCCATGGTACCTGGCAATTTTCCTTCTTTGGAATTT
Organism: Nemotelus pantherinus; assembly: GCA_963978885.1. Lineage (NCBI taxonomy): Eukaryota > Metazoa > Arthropoda > Insecta > Diptera > Stratiomyidae > Nemotelus > Nemotelus pantherinus. Next base: position 5,568,560 of record OZ022264.1, on the reverse strand, counting down.
TCCCTTCCCTAATTCACGAAAAAATATGCCTATCTCTATTATTGATCTATTTAGGCTTGGCACTGTTAAAATTTTATAGCTTACGAGATGTCATATATGAAGCAGCAGCAGCAGGAGCTTGCTTGTTTTCAATTCGGTTTCGAATTTCGATAGCAGCACGAAATTTTTTATCGGTTCGACGGAAAAAAACGTTTTACGAATTCCTATCTTGCAAAATAATATCTTGAAATGAGCCAATAGAGAATCCCAAAACTGAAATGGATTCTGTCGGCATGAAAGTACTCGTCGAGCCATAGGACATTGAACCAGACGTTATGGCTCCAGGGATATAATATTACATCATGATGCTTTCGAATAGATTGACAGCAATAAGATGTTGGGGCGGAAACCTGAAAGGAGTTTTCTATTGGCAAATGCATGCATAACAACCGGTGTATTTAGGAAAAATGTGAGCGTTTGTGACGTTCGGAGTTTTCGTGTGGGAATAGTAGGACATGCGTTCGTATTCCCTATAAATAAATGTAGCTTAATTTATTTTGTGTGACTGGTTTTTAATGTGATGATGTCGTGGATTGCATAATGTGTTCCACAGATTAGCAATTCGAATGCCAAACCCAATAAACCAGCGTGAAATGTTAAGGATCACGGCTAACCGTACCCCAAACTGTACCTCAACGACGACGACGCCGCACAAGCTTCACTTATGTTAATAGTAAATATGGCAGTAATATTATCAAAAGAGTTTTAATGAAGTCAGTTGGCCAATGACTATGCAAACCTGTCATGTCAGTTATGATGGATTAGTCTCTCTGTTCTGCGATGATTTGTAGCTAAACAATGATTCTTCGAAAATTGGATGAACATCTACAATGATAACATGATATCAGACATCTGAGCCAACTGATTGAAAACCCAAATTCTAAGTTTGTTATAAAAATAAGGGGATTAGAGTTGTTCCGTACCCACTCTTGAATTGTTTTTCTGTTTTGTGTAGTCCTTTGGAATATCCCAATTGTAATTTTGAAAGAGTGCTCTACTTTTAAAAAAAGTAGAGCGCTGGCTGCTCATGTGTGGGGTCTTTGGCTCAAATTCAGATGAGAGGCCACGCACCTAGCTATGAGTTCACCTAACTCTGAATAGGACCCTGAGTTAAATCAGGGGTTAAATGATTCGAGAAACTAATCAATCCACACTCGCATTGATATTGATTGTACCTTTGTGAATGAACGCCTTCTACCAACTTCAACCCGTAGGTCCAACAACGGTTATTGGGGGATTACTTTACTTTGCTTTTGCAAATTGAATATCACCTCGCAATATAACACCCCCTAAAAAACTATCATAAACACAGGATGATGATTGCATCAAACTCTGAAAAACTGGTTTCTACCAAAAAAAAAATTTAAGATGCTGAATTGAATGCATTACTTGGTGAAGATTCATTCCAAATCCAATAAAAATTGGCTGCTACATTAAATACTACACAAAAATGTGTTTCATAACCAAAAAAAAAAAGATAATGAAATTTCTGTAATAGGTGCCACTTATACTTTTTGCCATGATACTTTTTGCCATTGATACTTTTTGTTGCTGATACTATTTAAATAACGGAAAACTTAAGTGACACGTTCCTGACTTACAGTTTCGGATGAGCAAAGCTAGAGTCACATATGCAGTATCAGGAAATTGCAATTTCCGTGTATTGAGAACCGAGAGACACATAGCAAATGTAGTGTCCAGCAACATTTGATAGGAAATTATTGCGAATGTCAGTTAAAACAATGTTTCTGAATATGGAGAAATAAAATTTAATTATATTAATAGACTTCAAAATCAAATAAATTTTCATCATAACTCGCAACAGAATCATCTTAAACCAAAACATCAAAGTGCATTTGTTGAAGATGTTTTTCTTTTTCGATTTTTCAATTTTTCAAAGCACTTGGAATCGGCTAATTTGTTATTGTAAAGTTAATAACTATCAAATAAAAAAAGTATGTGAAGAAGTATTGTGCAAAATTTCAAAACGATTTGTCCATTAGATTTCGAGTTATGGTGTACACGGGCTTCAAAAATAACAAGTTTCGGAAAAACGCACAGATGTCGAGCAGGTATAGAAACCCGGCCTGGAGCAACGGACGCTCAAATACTCATAACTTCGTCAATTTGGCTCCAATCGACTTGAAATTTTGACACAATATTCTTGAAAGTTCATGCACTATCCCCCAATATGTGTTTACTCCGTTTCTAATATTTTAGAAGCATTAAAAAACAAATTCAAAACCATGTTTTCTCTTGAAAACATGTCCATCTAACTAAATATTTCAGGATAACTCCTATTCGTCTATAATTTCATTTCCGACATTTACATCTTCTTTGGACAATACAATTCTATCCCAAAGTTGCACGTTTCCCTCCGAATATATCCTTGTAATTTTGTGCGTTCTTATTTTCTTTGCTCTCGTTGTTATAGTAACAGAATTTGCATCATGGTCCTTTTCAGACGCAAGACAACATTTTTATGGCAATTAAAAAGCTGAAAAGCTCCACGACTATGAACGAATTCAATATAGAGCAAAGCTTGGTTTCATTTAGTTAAAGAGTCACGAGTACAAAAAGAAAAGGAATCGTCTACGGAACGGTATAGAACGAGCAAAAAGGTATTTTATTTTTCAACTGGAACATAACTAGGCGCTAAGTGAGATTGTTTCCCCGAGGACATTGAACGCAACAGTGTACTAATGATATAGGACGGAAGATATCAAGGAACAACATCAACTGAAAACTTTACGAGATAGTGATGCAAATATTGTTGAATACATAGATGTATTCAAACCTCCATTCAAAATGTATAATTGTATTTGAAGTGGTACCGCTTACATTATCAGAGTCCGAGCCTTGGCATTTAATTGGATGTTCTTTAAAGATATATTACACAATAAACGGATATGAATGAAACTGGTGATGGGCATTTTTTCGCAGGAATAAATTAAATAACGATACGGAACAATTAATGAAGTGTACTCTATGATGTAATATTGAATCGAACGAAAACGTTGATAATAAAAGGTTCTCATAGAAACTGACGAAGTTTGTTACATCATTGCAAGTGTGAATTAGTTTTAGTAAGGTCTCTTGTACATTTGTAGGCTTATATAAGAATTCAGCGAATCAGAATGAAATCCGTTAATTGCTTTTTCCGAAACGTGTCTTCTCCAACTATCATGGGCTGAATACTCTGCTCTTCCACTGTGTAAGCACTTGCATGTAATAGGTGGGTCATACTAGATCACAAAGAAGTGAACTGTATGATATCTTCTACGAAACAGCTTGTAATTCTCCTAGTAGTTTTTTTTTTTTTTAAATTGCTGTATTCTATGAAAACATGGAAGTTATTGTACCGCTCATGTGCTGCAAGAGTTTCATTAGCAAAAAAGTAAGTTTTACAAGAGACCGTTTAAATAAAATAATGTCGAACCTACTAAGCTTTAAAACACGAATCTTTTTTAATGAACATTTCAATGAAAAATACTAAGCAGTGATTGCATCCCAAAACAATATTTTGGTTACATATGCCCTTGAAGCTGATGATATTTATGTGTCATAAGTAGAATGTGAGGTTTTTGTTTTGAGCGAAAATTATCATCACATCATAATTTATTTGATTTTACTAAAGAGGCGAAAAAGTATCCTGATTCAAATTCCATATATGCTATTGATATTTATTTTATTTCATCTAAAATGTACATTATCAGGTACAGTTAATAAAATGTTAAATTATCAACGCAAATTAAGAAATAAATATTCCGAAGCAGAAAAATTTCAAATTTCATTCAGACATTTATCGTCTAACGGCTACGGGGAACAGGTAGTCGTGTTTAACTCTAGACGAAAGTTGCACATAAATATTTATGATCAAAGAAATGTTAATATCATGAATATTATTCTATAAACCATTACGTAGTTTACAAAGAGAATATTTTTTTTTGCAAACATTGATCTAATTCTTGTGTAAATCTGTGATAGATTTACTGCCATCGATGCCTACCTTGCATGTGTCGGCACGAGTACTTTTTGGAATTTGTTTATAAAGCTTTTGTAGCCTTTTTTTTTTAAACAAAATTTGGATGTACTTATTTTTACTTGCCATGTTTTACTAAACACTTCTCTCCAGCACTTACTTAAGTTGCATTTATTATGCTTCTCTACTACAGTACAAATATTCCAATCAATGAGAAGGGATGAGTTTTTAAAAAATATTGCAATCATTATCAATTGTGTTTTTCCAAAGCAGACTTTTCAATGATTTGGTTAAAAATAAATCACATTAATTATTATTGTTTCTCTTTTGTTGCACCCCCTAAGTGCACATATTGATATTTTGGAAAGAGGCTCATTGTGATGCCACAATAAGTTTATCTTCCTTAGTCACTAAAGCTAGGAAGCAATCCGCTTTCTTTGATAAACCGCATTATCTCCTTTAGGACAACCGGGGAAAGGTCAGTCATATTTGAGATAAAGAGTACACCGTGTGCCGTTACTCTTCTCCTCGCTAGAGCTAAATACTGGGACACGAGATGGTAGACGTATTCCTCTTCGTCCACCGAGCCACAGCTCCGCCAAAAATTGTTGACCCCTGTGCCGAACAGTTGCGCGTGCTGTCCTATGCGACAGTGGCCCGTGTGAACGCTCACAGCACAACGCAGAGCACTGCTGGTTAAATCTAATAGCTGCCTAGTGCAACACGCATCCATGGAGACCCGGGAATGTCTTGCTGTCACGCAGGATTATTCTCCGGTCCAGATCTTCCCATCGTCCTCAATTTGTTTTTGCCTGGTGGTTAATTTGACTGATGACATCGGCATTCCTATTGTGAGGGGCATGAGTCCTCCGGCAGCAAGATACCAAGTATCGCCAGTTCATCGGCTTCACTGTTGCCTTTAAGACTTGTGTCCAGGTACCCAAATCAATTGTACTACCGATTGTTTCGACATCTCTCTAAGATATGTCCGGCATTCATCGACAATCATAGAAACTGTACATGGATTAGCAAGGGACTTAATAGCTGCTTGGCTATCTGTGAATATTCTAATACGCAAACTGTACTCGATTGACTGAAAAATAGCCACAACCTACTCCCGACTTTATTGTTTAGCTTCGAAACGTCAGTGTACGCAATCTCGAGGGTGACGCCATCAAGCTATTCATCCCTACCAAGAAGCAAGTTGTAAACTCCAGATCTAGTAGATCGTCCGGAGCCATGTAGTCAATATTCGTTGGAACGGAAAACCCCTTAGATAAGATTCTAGATAAGACCCTTGATTCTCCTCTCAGATGAGACTCTCAGATAAGACTCTTTTCTAGTCCACACACAAATGCAATTCAGTCTTACAGCAGCCAGCTTAGTTTGATGTAAGATTGGAAGATTGGTTGACAACTAATGAATCAACGGAAAAAGTACCTTTGAATTGTTAGGTAGCCTTAAGAGCAGCCTAGCTTCAAAATGCCACCCCAAACAACAGAATTGACCCAACAACTGTTAAAGCCAAGGGGCAGTATGAGACTGCAAAACCCAATTCGCTCCTATGGTTCTCTGGCAGAAGTAAAGTGCATCGAAAGCCATTTGCCCTCTTTCTGCTATATTGTCGCTCCATAGTGGTTTCGAGTCGAGAATCAGTCCCAAATATATGGCCCCCTGGCTAAGGTCAATGAGGACCCCGTTTTTCGGCAAGTCGAATCGATCAACCTTGGTCTTCCTTGTAAACAGTACTAGCTCCGTTTTACTTGGATTCACATTCAAGCCGAACTCCTGGCTCTAATTATTTACCATAATGCCCCGCAACGGAGGGGGAAAAAATCCACCTTAAGGTGTGCCCGTGCTGACCGTCGTACGTGAACATTTAAGCATCGTATAAAATTATTTAGTAGCTATTATTCTAAATTGCTGTAGTTTAGATTCTAGAGTACAGCTTAAGTTCATTAAATTTCAAAAGATGATGAAAAATTAGACTGTATAACTATCCAAATCTGAAAAGCATTTAAAAACAAAATCGTTTAAATCTACACCATATTTCCTATCGTTGATATATTATTGAAAATAACTTTTCCTCCCATCCAACTCATCTACTCGAAAAATCGCTTGGCAGTGCCTACTACTACACAGTACTAGCGATAAATCTTTCGTTTCCGCTTTTTATCGCTCCTGTACATACTCTCCTTCGTTTTTTTCTGAAAGTAAGGCCAATCAATTTCATAAATAAGTATTTTACTGAGATGATTAAATTTATATGTAAGAAAATTTCATGCCATGTTGTGCGAAGGATTTTTATCGATTCGGTAAATAATTCGAAAATGTTGAGCGTAGATCAAGTTAGGAGAAGCAAAATTGGCATCTGAAGCTGAAATTGGAAATTTGATTCTTGTTGGCAGATAGCTAATGAAGGTGGTGAGATAAGAAGAGGAGCTTGAGCCAGTTTGTCGATAATACACTGCATGCTAGAATGTGCATTCTCAGGTTGATTCTGACCTTTAGCATTGGCATGTAATCGCTCACATCTTTCTCTTGAATACCTGTGGGAAAGTTTTTGAGCTAAATAGGAAGTGAAATCAGTTGTGCTTTTAATCAATTTACACTCGCGAAATTTGAATGTTAAATGAAGTTCTACTAATTTCACTGCCGAAAATTTGAAATCAATTGTGTACTATATGTTTTGTTATTCAGATAAAGAATCTAATAGCTATAATCTTTCCTTATAATATCTAACATCACATTATTAAATTGTAATCAATCGGTACATGTAAATAATTAAGATAAATCAGTAACAAAAATGTAATATTTCATTTTTCATTTCAATTACAGCCCAACAAAAGCGGGCGGTGTTTTCTCCAACGTAAAATCACAAATGTCAGGATGGCTTGGAAACGCTTCGATACCGTCGATGCCTTCTATGCCAGCAATGCCATCGATGCCAGCTATGCCAGCTATGTCAATCCCATCGATTCCCGGATTAAGGCGAGGCGGCGGTGAAGGTGGTGAGGCAGGTGCTGACGGGTCAGTATTAGGTGAACAGACACTGGGTGGCGGTGGCGATGTTGAAGATACGACAGGTGTTGGTGGTGTTGATGATGAAGACAAGTCGAGGTACATTAGGTATGGGCCTGCATTTAATGACGGGATAAATGGTTTAAAGAGGAGCCAATAAAATGATACCAGGGTTCCATCTAATTATATTTACCAACTTACTTATACTGTTTAAAATTTTCATTTTCCTGTTTCTTGATTCATTTTCAAACCTTGAGTATGTTTGAGCGATGATATGAGAAAGGAAATCTGTATAAATTTACTAAATTTTCACATAAATGATTGGATTTTTTTCTGTGATAATGTACAAGAAAGCAAAAAACAATTCCTAACTCACATCATAAATTTCGTTTTTAGTTTTGCTAGTAAATATATATTGTTAATCTTCTTACTATATATGCTTAAATACAATTTGCAAAAAAATAAATCCGTAGATTCTCGAGGATAATCATAATAATTTTTCGTTTTAAAGTAAACACTTAAAATAATTTAAATGCATCCAAGCTATTACTTAGAAAATATGCTTTAGAATTAGGTTTTCATAAAGTTTCGTGACATGATTTCGATGCATTTTATCTTGCAAGATAGTTCTCGTTTTTCAAAGTAACTTTGAGAAATATAAACCGAAGAACGGCTGAACTTTTTAATGAAATGTTTAATAGATTTCATCTATATTCGAAAGTAGTAGTCTTTTCTTTTCTGTTTTCTTCAAACATTATTCATTTAATTTCTTATAAAATATCCACTATTTGTAAGGCTGCTAAGAGCTGTTATATATTTGTACTTTCTTCTTCTATATTTAAATGATTCTACTGATTTGCACCAATGTTCATGAAGTGATTTCAAAGTTTTCTACGCAAATTTGTACTGCTAACTTGATTTAATGTTTTTGTTACCAAGCATCAAGATTTTTGCCATAACGCGCTTTTTCAAATTCATATTTGATATTATGTTTCCTTTTGATTTTAAAAGCAGTCGAATACTATAGTTTTTATGTTTTTAACTATGTACGCATACCATAAAATCGAGCACAATTTTCGGAACAAAATAGCAGAGTGCAAACAGTTTTGGAGTAATATACTATTAGATGCCTAAAATTGTATTTTGTTCATTGTTATACTAATATTCACTCAAATAATCTAATCTCTTGAAAAATAGAAAATACAGTAGCGTCTTGATATTTTAGATTGATTGAAATCAAGCGGTTTCATATTGTAGAGATTTCAAATTAGCTACAAGTAAATTTGATATAGGCGTATGTATAATATGTTCAGTTAAGATTAGTAATATATAAAATCCGTATTCGTATGACCCATGACATTTTTTTTTTGCACAAAATACGCCTTGGTAATTTCTGTTATTTCTTTGATTTTATTGCCTGGTACATGTCTGAGGCAGGTATTCGTTATAGTATCAAGCTCTGGTGATTTACGTTTATTGATCCAAGCTACCAGCTGTTCCTATTTCCGTGGGCGAATCTCTTCATCTCTTTGGGTTATTGTACCTAGAAAATTTTGTAGGCCTTTCCTCAATTTATTCCTCCTGATCGCAATCCTCTGGAATTGTTGGGTTTTCTTTGAGTTTCAGCTCTAGTGTATGTGCAAAAGCTTCGGCAACGAGCTTCGGCATCGCTCTATTGATATCGGTGGCAGATTCAAGTGATTGCTGGTCTATGTCCAAGACGTGGTTGGCGGTTATCATGAAGTGAGTAGGCTCACTGGGCATAGGTGTGCTAACCTGTTTATCAGTGATAAACTTTTCTAAATGGTCCCTGCTCGGTTAGTGTTCCCGTCTCCCCAAAGTCGGTGGTAGGCATTTAAACCTCCTGCTATAAAGAATGGTCCTTCCTGGTCAAAGAATTTAGAAAGATCTTGGATGAAATCAAGCTAGACTATTGGATTTTACTAAACAAAAGAAACTGGTTGACAGAAATGTGAAAGTCATCAGTACACACAGCCCATGCGCATGAAAGTGTAGATTTGGTAGTGTTAAAAAATGCCTAAACAAATTCGAGGTACCGGAGAAATATATTTATTTGACTCTGTCCTTCATAAAAAAAAAGTCTAAGTATAGGTAGTGAATATGTAATGTTCAGTAACAGTATATCCCCAAGGCAATATCCTAAGCCCACTGTTGCTTAACACGTGCGCAGCTAAACTGCATAGTATGTAAAAATATAGAAGTACTACGATATGTGGACGTCTTCCCCTACATAGTCGCGTCATAAATTACACAATAAAAAGTAAGCAGATCAAACTGTCAATAGCGCGATACTCCTAAGTAGAAACTATCATGTTGCTAGGAAAATAGAATATCAATAGGATGGAATATTCATGAAAATAAAAAAAACTTAAAACAAGAATTTAAAAGAAAACAAATTAATAAAATTCAAACTATTTTGATACTAATTATAAAAGTTCAAATTATCAAGAGGCTACTGTATCACAATATATATTTTACAGCATTTAATTATATTATTTGCTGTGCGATTGCATTGATCATTGAAATTTCTTACTATCTCACTCGTTTTCACTTCGTTCACTCTGTTAGCATTTCGACATCAGTTCAGCCACGATTAAAATTTCAGTTTTTTTGCACATAGACTTAAAAGATACTACAACCTTACATGTATAACATTATACAATTTATGATTATCCGTTGCAGATCATAAATAAACATCATCTTAAATTCAATTAAATATGAAAATATGTTTAGGAAGATTATTTTTACTATGTTTTCTTTCCTAAATTTTCATACAATCTCGACTATTTCAGTTTAAATTGAATAATCAAAAATAAAAGAAAAAATGAATGAAACCATTATGAAATTCCATCATTTATGTACGGCCCATTAAAAACCATAAGAACTCATACTTTTGTATAATGTAGAGATTCAATGTGTAAAGTACTTTTGATCGTACAAACTTAAAAATTCGGATTCTATTGTCACCGATAATTTGTCTCTTATTAGTTTCAGTTTAATTATACGATTAGATGTTGCGTATGATTTGTAGGATTTAGTTTATTTTTATATTGAAATCTAATTGTGTGTCTTACTTGAAAGAAATTGTTTTTTTATTTTATTTAATCAATCTTCTAGTGAAAACTCATAAATATTGTTTTTACCAGCTTAGTTTGGATGCTAAACTCGCTTTTATAAAATCACTTTATTATTTCATTTGCATAATTAAACTTGGTAATGGAATGTCAAATTAGTCTTTATTGTCAAGTTTTAACGTTCTATTTTAGTTCTATTCTACAAACCTTAACAATGTCTGAATCATCTTTCAAAATATTTTCTAAAAATAAGTCTGTTTTTCCACTAACATATTCTGCTTATAATATCTCGTAACATAGATAACGCATTTATCGATCTAAATGTTCCTATGAACTTAACATTGTTATTTGATTTCATATTATTTTGATTTTGTACGAGAGTCTCTGATTTCTCCTCAGTTTTCCTCGATACTTTAGTATTCTTTCAGTGTCTGATAAATTCGCGGACAGCTAAAGAATTTAATGGCTTAGTCAATAAATTCCTTGCAGATGACAATAGGTATTAACTGGACAGCAACGCTAGTGAAAGCATGGACATTTTCCGCTTTCTCTTTTCATTTCATTTGATCCTTTCTCAGTAAAGATATCTTATTGTGAACTAAAAGCACGTCCTAAATTAATTCTTTGGTTTTCACCTATCATCTGATACTGCTGCTGCATTCCTCATGAGAAAACCATACGGAACGCTGTAGAGAGTAATGAAAGAACTATTGATTTTTCCAAAAAGAGGATAAAATGGAACTCTAATGCCAGTTAAAATAACTGTTGAATTATCAGCATATATTTTTATTAATTTGTATTGCTCTACTTTAAGTAACTTGACACTGAAAAATGAATGTTGACTTTATCTTTGTTCGTATGCCGTAGGTATCATATTATCAATGGGAAAAATATTTTCCTTTAACAATGTAGTCTTTAACAATGTGTGCTTATTTCATGCCTTTTTGCCTGCTATAGTGCTTTAGTTGCTGCATTTGTAATTATTGTATGTAAGTGTGATTAATATTTATATCTTCTTGCATTGATAAACTGCTGCATAGTGCGTAATGCTTTTCTCGTGACATTTCACCAATTCACCAATACACGTGTTTTTGCTCTTTTGTTATTCGAAAATCATTTTCTCTTTCAGTGCCACTGAAGGAGCGGATTCGCGTCCTATATCAGGCGGAGGAACCCCAACGGATGAGCAAGCTGGACAAATTGGAGCCGGTATTATTTGATAACAATAAAAGAGTTTCTCTTTAAAATAACTATTTTGATTTAGTCACCACAAAAGTCACACAAGGTGCCAAAACATTTGGATCGTTCTTGTACTCAGCTGTAAATAAAGCCGGAGCTAAGATTAAGGAAACAGTAAAAGATAATGTAAGTAAATTGATTTATTTCGGGTAAATATGACGCAGTTGTCACACTCTTTTAAATATTTTTGAAATGTGCGCTCCACAAAGGCTTTCTTCAGCGTAATCTTTTACAATATTTAATGATTTCATCAAAGAAATAAGTTTGTATATAGTAGAACTGTATATTTCAAATCATCGAATCAAATGAAACAAAAACTACGTGCCCATTATCGTATTAAAAATAAAAAATGTTTTGAATTATAATATCAATTATTATGTACACAAAACCAGTGAAGAAAGTGAAACTTTCCTGGCTCTCATAAATTTTACCTGATTTTTTCGTTAAATTTCCACTCAATTGGATCTGTTTAATTTCGATAATGCTCTGGCATTTCGTTACGAAATTTCGTTTGCTATTATACAGATTCCTACCAACTGACTTGTAGCGATATTCGACTCTTTTGATGACGAGGAACTGGGTTCGTTTGCAGCTGGTGAAGTGATTCACCCTTACTCCACTTTTCTCGGTGTGCTCGACTCTTTTGATATTGTTGTACAGTAGTGCCTGAAAAAGTGAAGCATCAAGACAGTATAATGAAAAGTTTCAGGACGGAATGGCTTGTTTCACTTGCACAGCTTACACTAGAAAGGAAATATGCTTGAGTGTTCAGAGTTATAGTTATTGTAATTTGCTCACATTTCAAACTAATTTAACATTACGCGTAGATTTAAGCAACTTTGAAAATAAATTCGTGAAAACCATCCAACAGAAACCAGGACGCACATGAAAGCTAGCAACAAAATTTTCGCTTCTTAATTCAAATCAAAGTTGCCCAAACTTTGTGCATGCTTCGGTGCAAACTTTTCGTGAGCTTTTTCTTAATACCGAAAATTGATGGATATCATGAATCAAACGACTTTCTCTTTTATGATTATGCGATATGCATTTTATTACAAATTACAGTTGCGTGAGATTTAAAATTACGAGCTACGAGAAATGTATATGTTATTTTAAGACGAGATGAAAACGAACGAGCGAAATCAATAAAAAAATATGTGCGGAGATGCTGAATTATAGTCTATAAGTGTAGGTGTGTTTGATGGAAGTAGGACAAACTTGGCAAACAGTGAAAGTAAATGAATGTGATGAATGATTGTTGATGTTTTGAAAAGTCTAAGCATTTGTATATTGAAAAGTCTAAGCATTGTAAATGACTCGGGCTTTAATAATCACTTTACGATAAATATTGAATTGAAGAAGTTTTACTCATATAAAGAGGGTAGCAATATTCTTGTAATAAATGTGGCACCTACTCAATATGAATACTCTGTTTGAATTAAGCTCTTTTAATGTGTATGTTAAGCAAAAGCAGTTTTAGTCCCAAGCATTCAAATCCATTGCTAATATAACCAATTATAGCCCGAGAATTGCGTTTGAATCGCGCAAATGTTGAGTATCTTGAAAAATTGTTGCGTAGCTAATTTCTTCGTCAAATCAAGACTTTGAAACATATCCAGAACATTCAGTTGAAAGAGCGGCAAGGTTTCACTCCACTGCTTTATCATCTACCTTGTTCTTATTCAGAAGGTTACTCTCTCTCCTCACGCTTTAGGCGCAGTACTTTCTCAAAGTGTGCAGTATTTTCTATGTTGCGACGGCGGGCTAGTTCTCCTCGTTTTGCAGCATTGCATCTACGATAGTCTCAGGCGTCACCAGGCAAACTGCACACAAAGAAAAATCATCAAGCTCAGTCACACAGTACCGGCAGTACGATGTGCCCACCTTATTCGATATATTCAGCTATTTCCTGAAGTAGCCGTACCCGAAAAAAATTGACAAAGTTAGAAATTTTCGCTTTCGTTGCTATGGCTAACTGAAGGCACAATAAGACCAATTAGCTTAGACATCCAGCGTCCTTTACTTTTTTCACTCCAGTGTTGTTCCCAAATTTGAAGAGTCTAAGTCCTGCCCAACTCTGAGAGAAAGAGGTGCACTTCCTTGCGTTCCTTCGTTAACAGATCTATTGAAATTACTCTTGACACCACCATCATGGCCTCTTCTGAGACCTTGCGGTACCTATGGGCGACACGCAGTGGCAATGCGCTTCCGGAATTTCTTATTTCGGAGTGCTTCTTCTCAAATTTCGGCCCCATATAGCAAGAGGTCGTTACTATCAGCGGCCTCCATTTCGTCTCACTGGCTCCGCTGACGTTGACCATTAGCTTACTCAGCGAAGTGACATGTCACATGCCTTGCGGGTATGATCCTAATAGGTCAACTTGGTGTCAGGAGTCATTCCTAGAGACCTATCCGAATTGCTGGTCTGGATCTCGACGGAACTAACTATCACGGATATGGCAGTTGGTTCCCCCGCTTAAGACCGCCAGCTGGAAGCCGTGCTCGCTCATCCATCGCTCCACTCTCCTCATCGAAGGGATGACCGTTGTGATGTCATCAGCGTAAGCTACCAGGAACAAATCCACATTCATTTTCAGACCCATCAGATCATGGTACATGAGATGTTCCAGAAGTCATGTCCTAAGATCGACCACTGTACCGCACCTGAGTTGATAGGCCTCCTTCTGACTCCCTCCTTGATGTCATAGAGCGACTACTGGTCTCTGACGTAGTCTCGCATCATGGCCAGCAATTATCCAGGAATATAAAACCTCTGCTTAAGGGTACCAAGGATGTCTGTTTACCTCGCCGAGTTGAAAGCGTTTTATTTACCCAGCGTTCTAATACTCGCACGACGATCTGTCTGGTGCAATGGTATACCTCGTCTGCTTTTGCTGCGGTCTGACAACCTATGAGATGGCATCGATTATTCCCTGTCCAGAAATCATGTTACCTGTCAGAAAGATCGACAGTCGATCTGAATGCTGACAGCAGCATCCCTTGTCTGCAAGTATAAATCAACCTACTTTTCACCGCGACGGGGGGACCCCACGGCTAAAAATGAATTATACAAATCGAATAATGGACGAAGTTAACTCAGCGCCACTACTTTAAACGCCTTGAGGACTCCGTCAGTTCCCAGAGCCTTTCGGCTCTTCATTCTGGACACTGCACTCTTCAGCTCCTCGTCCGTAAAGACAGGAACATTCACATGTTGTCCGTGACGGAAGCGGTAAGAACAGCGAACCAATGATACAATCCATAGATATCGCATCCATGAGAATGCTAGGCCGCATGCAGCCGAGTCTACGGACGACCAATTTGTAGTTATTTCCTCACAAAAAGCCTGGCGTTTGGCACGTTTGCTTCTCGAGGTGACCTAAATGAGTTCTCTTTGCCGCAATGTCAGCAGCAGTGCCACGAAAGCGATACGTCGCAGCTCAGCGATTTTATCGTTACGGATGTTGCCTCCGACGAAAGGGTTTCCGTTTGGGCATTGAAGTCTCACCCGCTCTGCGAATCCACCCCATGGTGCTATCAGCAGTGGTGTTGCGACCATTTCCAAGCTTAGTAGTATCACAGCCTAGACACCGGGAGACCGGTGGTAGCTTTGCCTGCTCTCAGCGATTTGAGAGATCATGTAATAATGATCACTCGCTTTTTCTTGCCATCAAATGCGTCTCTGAATTCTTAATATCCATAAATATTAGATTGCTGTATTGCTTCATGAGTTTACTATCATTCATTTCTTTTAATCTCTTTACACTATAAATGAAGCTAAATATACCCCCAAGCTATTTAACTGAAGTATGTCAGCTATATGATGAGAAAACTCTTCCATATCCAAATCAAGAGTTTCTAATCAAAGTTCCCTCTTTTACGTCTTCTGCTCACGACTCTAGGCCTCCTTTTAGTAACATCCTTCTCAACTGTTACCAAGAATAACTCGAAACTGTTTTTCTGATATTTATCATTTTGCAGTCTTATTCGACTCGAGGCAATTGCAAGTGTGAGGCTCCAAACGGTTGCTCGACTCGTCTGCTATCTTCTGGCCTGGATATCGGCCTCAAGTACTCCTCGTTAAAGAATCAGAAACATCTTTTCCGCTATTCCACACTACATTGAGATCAGAACTACAGCTAAGCTTGACTGGTTTGTTTGGGGGTACAGAAAATGATAATTTCCTATAAAATAATCTTGAGTATAATTTATACGATGTTCTTCCATAAGCATAGAAAGCATTACTAGTACCTATTAGTAAGGAATATTAAAATGTTTGCACATAAATACTGATTTCAAAATTGCTAATATATATTTTCTTTAGACTATACTTGGTGAATTCAACAAGGAGCAAGATGCATTCATCAAAGGGCAAAATAGTAGCGCAGATGCCGGTGTAGCTCCCTGGATCGGTCACAGTAATGAGGAGAAAGTTAAAGAGGAAATTTTGGGCTTATCACAAGATCGTCGTAATTTCGTTCGAGCTCCTCCCGCTGGAGTTGATTTTCAATTCGACTATGATCAGTCATATCCAGTTGCGTTAGCTATTATGAACGAAGATAAGGCTCTGGAAAAAATGCGTTTTGAGTTAGTTCCAAAAATGTAAGTAAATAAAAAAACCCAATTTTGCTTCTGTGGCTCAAATATAAACGAGATTGATTTTTTGACAAATAGGAAAAATTGAAAATGCTTTATCCTTTGAAATATCCCTAAAAAAAGTATGAATATTTGATCTTAATTATGAATAGTTGATCCTTTGAACCACTAACTTTAACATCTTCTAAAATTATGTTATGTTTACCAGTCGAGCTGTTATAGCTTATCGCATATTAATCGTAGTCGTGACGATTTCCAAAACATATTATTTCCGAATTGTGTACATAATAGTGTGTACATTATCTTTGAGTTGAACGTCAACAACCACATACTTACTTATTCATGCGAAGGAGACTTTCACTGAATACTAAGCACGTTCATATTTGAACCATCTAGTACGTAATAAGCTAACTGCTAAGACAATATTTGCAATATTTTGTATTAACTCTTGCATTTGAAAAGTTGAGCCTCATTCATGTGAATTTTGATTTTATTTGTGATTTTAACGTTGATGATTTTATTCTTTTTAAAGAATAACTGAAGAAAATTTCTGGAGGAATTACTTCTACCGTGTATCTCTAATCTGCCAAGCTGGTGATTTAGGGACATTAGGAACGGATGGCTCTATAATGGGCCAAGCGTCTAGCGAAGAAGGTAAGCTATTCGATAAGGTAATGTAATTTCTAGTTTTTGATTTAAATTAGGCTATAAATCAGGAGTTATATTTAAATAAGGTATCACATTCGTTTTCTTACTAAGGTTTGCAATCTTTTGTCCGAATCCTAGATGTTTTGTTTTCGCTGTTAGTTGTTCATGGTTTGATAGTTTTCATATATGCACTTTGAATCGGTATAATACACTTTATTTTACTTCATTGTGACGAGTGAGCAAGAATGTAGCTGTGTGTTTCATTCTATGATTCGAGATTTCTTTTGGATCTAAATAATGCAATGTACACTGCAAAACTGCAGCTGTTATTTTTCTTGACCGTATATTTTGTTATTAGTACTTTAGTATAAAATTTACGGTTTTCCTGTTTTCTTGGCGTTTGCTTAAATATTGACTATAGTTCCTGGTAGAAAATTATTACAAAGCTAACAGGTTGTTGCCATTAAGAAAAAAATATGCATATATGACAGCTTTATCAAATCATTTTCGTAAGCATTTGCATTAGATATGAAAGACAAAGAAACAATAAAAATATTCGAAAGAAAATTGAAATGTGTGGAAATTCTCGTATTATTATTTCTGCACAGTCAAATCAGTATGTAACACATTGTACCGATTAGCCAGAAGCGATTTAGCCATAATCAAAGCATCGGAATTCTCATATCTATGATATAATTTAACTATTTGATTAAGTTAAAATATTTAGTTTCAATTAAAACTTTTGTTTATCCCTATTTGTCTTAATTTCGTTTTCGTTTTCTTCTGTTTCTTCCCAATAAATTCAAATATCAAACACTCAAAACTGCACACTTGCTCAAACACAACATAATACATTATTTACTGAAACTTAAATTATAATATGAACGATACACAGACAAATCTGTGAAATCTGACACAAACACAAGCAAAAAAACTAGTGAAATGAAACAGTCTCGAACAGATATCGCAGACAGTGGTGAATGCGAAGCATCATCAAATAAAAATAAAGCAGAAAATAATAGAAAAGAAAGAGTGAAAAATTTGAACGAATCTGAATTTGTATCGGATGCTTTTCAAACTACAGAGACTGATTTAGAAGAGATTAAAGCGGGAATGCGTAAACTTGGTATCGATAGCTTGGCACAACAAGCGACTGCCGATAATGGTAAGGACACTAGCTAATATGCTATTTCTAATCTGCTTAAAGTAATCAAAAAAATGATATCTACGGAAGGCTCGCCAATGATTACTTCTTGGGTCAGCTTTATAGTTTGGCTTGGTTTTTTCGTTGATTTTATTTCCGAGTTTTATGTTTACTCATTTATTTTCTACTGAGTTTTGTTTTCATTGATTTTCATGCATATCATCTGTTCTTCGCAAGATCCTCCATTTAGGTGTGCATCTTAATCACTAATTGTGAGTGTTGCATAAGCAAAATACTGAATCACATTTACTGTACATACTGTATCATGTGTGTGAGTCACACTTCCTTTCCAAACTATAACTTTCGTCACTAGCGTATTTCAGTCTTTTTTAATCTATCGTGAGTTTCATATAAATATAAAATCCACAACTTTGACAAGATTTCATTTTCTCAAATATAAAGCTAATTTTATAAAATTAAGAACTTTCTATCTACATCTTATCTTGCCTCTAAATAGAAATTGTCAATTATAATTATTAATATTTGAGAAATTCAGCGTAATGTCTAACCAAATGTAACGATTATGTTTGAAACTTATAAAAAACAATTTATTTAAAACTACGCTCGTTTTTTACTTCCCATTCAATGCTGTTCACTTTTAAGAATTGAGACATTTAATATACACACATGTAATTTATTAAGTAGATCAATGCAGGCGAAAGATAGAAAATAACTGTGAGCTACTCATAAATCATACATAAACGTGCGTGACGATGTTAAGTATCATCATACAAGTAAACGTTATAATTAATATGTAATGTTGCATGTTGTACGTCTTGTATTCGAAATGATGAAGTGCGAAAGGTATAGTGATTACTGTGTCAAGCGAAAAACAATGAAAGTGTGTTTACTTGTTGTGTGTTATGCTTTCTAATGTTAACAGTTTTACTTAATATTATTTCTGTAGATTTGATTCTGTGTTTAGATTAATAATTTTCTTACGTAATAGTTGCCGATAAATTATTTGATCTAGTTAGGAATATTTTAATATATATTTCAAGGATTAGAATTTTTAAATATTTGCGTGAACTATTCTTGGTAATTTATGTAATGTGAAGAACACAATCTACGTGAAATTTTGCAATTAGTTTTGAATTATAAATTTTGATCTTATTTTCCAGTGATGTATACGAGTTAGATTTGCCAGGGTTTAGCTCGCTTTGGCGATGTGAGCTGACTTAATACTTTTGAGACATTTACGTCTACATTGCCAAAAATATCAATTTCGTATTGACTCTTGATGTTTCTATTACAATTCCTAATCCACAAATTACAGACTAATGTTTTGATTGCTACACAATGTTCGATATTGCTCGTGTTCATACACATTACAAAATCCGCACAGAATTGATACACTATAGTTCCCCTAACTAATCATTAAATTCTCGCTTATAGGTCAAAACACTGCCCCAATTTCAGGCAACTAGTTCGAACATTTTCCGTATGCTGTGTCGTGACTTCTCTGCTCTAACTCGCTATAGTAAGTCACAATTTTTTTAACGTGAAACTCATTTTTACTTTTATATCAATTTTTTTTATTGTCTAAATAAAGAAAAAAGTTTTGAACTCCAGAACTATTGTCCTACAACCGGGATCCGATCTTGACCTATTTCAACAAATTATTCCAACGGTCTCGATCACGACCGGGTGTCAAACAATTAGGCACCCCTAAGCTCCAAGCGTCCTGGTCAACGCCATCCTTCCAGCACAAACAAGGCCCCCCTTGTTGTTATCTGCTGTAAAATTTGCCACAAATGGTTTTTCAAGCAGGTTCTTCTCTAGGTGTGCAGCACACCGCATTCTACTGAACTTTATCTCTGTAATTATATCTGCTTCTAGGTAGACAGCGTACAATTCATGACTGTACCGTCTCCGGAATCGACCTTTTTCACATATAGGGCCATCGAATCTCCGCAAGTATTTGCTCTGGGATGCGGCTAAGAAGGCAGAGTGACTTTTGTTGAGCCCATTGAAGATGTTGAACAATCTGGATAGTAATCCGGCTATTTCCACTTGGCTTGTTACATTAGTCATGGTCAACCTACACAATCGTACCAGTTTGCTTCGAATGTCGAATTCTCTCATGGCTTTATACAGTTCAACCATGGCTATGCTGCCTAGGGGGATTTAAAGTCTATAAATACATGGTACAAGAGAATATTAAATCCCAGTCATTTTTCCATCGCTTGCCTAAGCGTAAAAACCTGATCAATTGTTGATTTGCCTGGGTGAAGCCACGTTGTTTTTGTCTGATAATAGCTTTAGCGTATGGGGTTATCCACTCTTGCAGAATGAAGGACTGTATTTTATAGGACACTCAACAATGTTATATCTCTATAGTTGCTGCACATTGTTACATCACCTTTCTTATGTATGGTGCGTATTATACCTTTCTGCCAATCTTCTGGCTTCTCTTCATGCTCCCATACATGCAGTGTAATTTCATAAGTTGCTTGGTGTAACATCGACCAGCTGCTGAGCAGCTCAAGCTCTGTAAAGCGATCTAATGTACCATGAGAAAAATCTCAATTCGTTTAGCCGTTTTCATTTGCGTGGTGGTCTTGGTATCAATCCGGTTTCGAGGCTTATTCTTGGATTCGTGACGAGCGTTTCAGAAAACTTTTACGGGAGAAGCTATCAATCTCTCGCCAACTTTAACTTAACCTGATAATATTCACTAAGTTTTCCTGCGAGAAAGATTGATCGCAGCCACTACGAGGAGGTTAAGATCAGACTTCCATCAGCCGAAATAGTCTTTTTTTCTAGTGTAGGTGAAATCTGCTTACCAGGTCACTGGTGGTTATACTCACTAAGTTTCAAACTAAAGACCATCTACATACCCACGAAGTTCCGAGTCGGGATCCGCCTAAGCACCGCTTCAACCCAGTCGTGCTGACTCATCTATCGGTAACTACTGACTTCAAAAACTACCACAGCTCATGTTTTGATAAGGCAACCCTCCTCCTGGTTTATGCGCAGTACTTTCTCAAAGTATGGTGAGACGACGCGCTAATTCTTTTCGTTTTGCAGCATTGTGTCCAGGATCGTCTCGAGCGTGACCAGGCCGAAGACAGATTGAGTGATGTGCCTCAAACTCGTGAAGCGACTGCACAGAACGTGTGCTGAGCATTGTCGAGCTCAACCCCAGGGTATCGGCGTGCTCATCTTACTCATTCTGTTCAGGTTACGTACTGAACTGACCGTGCTCTATCAAGAATTGAAGCGGTGGAAAATGTGGTGGATCATCTCTCCGTGGCTACGGCTTCCCCATGGCTCTTATATTCATATACTACATACATTGGCATATGACTATTAGACCGATAATTCGGAGTACAAATCCACAATTCAACATAGAATACATCCTCAATATTTGAAATTAAAGCTCCATAACAATGTTATTTCATTCAGCCCTCAGAAAATATCAATAAGAGAACGTAAAATGAAATGACAAGCAACTGTGGGCCTGCCCAATAATTTTTCAATTTCAAAATTTTTACGCGATATAGTTCTTCATATTACACTAGTACATAATGAACGCATTAATATACCTCCAAGAACTTCCCGAATATTTGAATGTTAATTAGACTTATTCAAGAAAATATTGCATTTTAAATATTCGTATATAAATAGAAAATATATCTCAAATAGTGTCTATAGTAACTAAATGTTTGATCGAATAGGCTAAAACATTAAATGAAATGAATATTTTTCCATCTTTTTTTCTTGTACAGCCTAAAGCGAGATACGAATTGCGTTGATATAAAATCTAAATGAAAACACATCAACACTTAAGCAGATGCGTAACTTAGAAAAAAGCATTTTGTCAAAAGAAAATACTTTAATGAGCAGGTTTTTCAATAAGCCAAAAAAATTAAATCATGTGAATGTTCATAATTGAAAATATGTAATAACAAAAAAAAATACACTTAACAACTACTATATAAAAGCAAAAAATTCATCACGAAACAAAAATTGAAACCTAGTGTAGATAAACATCGAAACACTTTTCCAATTTGTTCTTTCCATGTTTTTGGTTTATGTAATTTCGACTTGATTTGATTTTAATAATCATTAAATCCTCTGACACATATGATTGATTTCAGTTGATTCAGTTTACAAACTATTTTACAATTCTGATTACGTAGCAATTTTGTAGTTTTTAAAATAAGCAATTATTACTGGAATTAAGTAGCCTAAGCGTAGCATTTTAATTCTGCTTACAAAACTAGTGCCGATTGCATTTGATGCTTACAGCAGTATTTTAATAATTACAATTTTAGAAAAATACAGAAGAAAAAAATCGATTGAAGAGTATAGTGTATTGATAACATAAAATGAGTTTGAAAAGAAAACAGCAATAACGTTAATAATACTCAATAAAATTGTTAGTTGTTAGATGCATAAAATCATGTTGAATTTACTTTTATTGCGGCATTTATTGAGCGTTATTTTGAATTGTTGATATGTTAAGGCTTTGCAAAATATGCACTGCACGATATCTAATTAGGGAATTGTGATAATGTTAGAAATAGTATGGTTAGGGTGCGATTTGTGCCAAATCTAAAACTTATAAATTTATGCAGCAGGAAATGTAAAACATGTTGAAATACTTTCGGATAATGACCTTAAAATCCATTGCTCGTTCGGATGGCCTTTCAAATATAATAATGAGCACTCGCATCTTCTTCATCTGGTATATGTCACTGACAAGTTTCACATACAATATTTCAACATGCCTTCAACTAAGGATTATATTTGGTTGCGGTGTGTCTTTCATTGTTTTCGCTGAGAAATTGACAATAGTAGCAATATGTTACTCTTTCATGCAAGCAACATTCAATTCATCAAATTCGATGGAAATCGAATAGTGTATTCTCTTTCGACTTGAACTGGCTTTCTCATCTGTAAATCTTAAGCTTCCTGACGCAAAACAGTTTCTTCGAAATCATTCCGATCGAGTTTTAATCTTAATGCATTCGTTATGACTAGTATAGTTTGAAAAATGTTTAGATACATGATCAGGCACTAATTAGCATTTACAAGTAAAGTGCGACATTTTTGAATCCTGCATATAAGTGTCGTGGGTCTGTGGCTAGGAAACACTTGACAGATTATTCATTAGGCTATTTCTAAAATTTTGTATTATTTTATAAAATTGCTACTAAAAATTATAAACGGATAAAACCAAATCATCATTATTATTATTGTTCAATTCTTTCAGAAGATTGAATGGGTTTCAATTTTGTGTGGTAAGTTTACTACTTACGTACTTATAAAAAATTTTCCCCACTTCTAAATGGTTTTTCATCCAGTAATGTTTTTGCACACATTCGTACATGACGTATAAACAAGAGTATTGATGAAAACTGTTTGGAGCTAGTGAAAAGAAAACCATGTTACAAAAAAATTATTTTAAAAGTGTAGTAGAAAATTATTTTTATAAATATTTTTTTTTGTTTCGACCAGTATTATTCTTATTGATTTGATCAAACGAGTTATTGTGAGTATTGTTGTGTGTATTTTACTGTGAATTATATGTATAATATATTCGCAAATTGAAATTTCGAAGCTTTTTCACGAAGAAATTAGAATTGGAGCTGTTATTAGTTTGCTTTCGTTTTTTGAATTGGTTTTTTTTTAGAGTTGTAGCTGCAATGTTAGTGATTTATATACTAGTTTCTGTTTGCCAAATTACAAATACAAATTTCTTGCGTTGAAAAGAGATGTTCTATGTGTAGTTGATTTGGGACTTCATTATAAACGTAAATGCGACGAAACTTATATCAATTCAATGATTTTTTATCGGCTCACAGCGGCCACTAGACAATCAGTATTATTGCAAAATGGATCTGCACTATGGATCGTATTGAAGAATTGTGCAATATATTGAGTGAATCAAACAGGTTTTGATTTTTACTGTGCAATATGGAATATATTGCATCGTCTTTGGTCAGCATTGCGCAATATTGGCGTCGGTCGTTGTATGTTCTTCCATTGTTCTTCCTTTTTAAATTCACGGCCAGTGCAATTGCCACATAAGTGGATTCCGTATCATTAGACACATTAGCTACCGAAAAATCGACCGACAACTAAATATTGCTTAAAAATTTTGTACCGTCTGGGACGCCCAGCAATAATATTGTGCAATATATTGTCACAATAATATTGATCCTCTAGTGGCCGCTTAATGGTTCTTATTGATGTCGTATGTGAATTAGATGGCTGAGACTTTTTTTTTTACCAAATACTACCATTGAAATCAGCAATAAAATAATGCAGATCACTATACTAGAAGTCCGCTTATCTATGCGCTCACGAAATCTTCGAAAACTAATTTTATTTGGACCTGTTGTTGATACCTGTTGTCCTTTGTGCAAATACATTCAATATTTTATAAAAAAAAAACCATGTTTGTTGCCCTTATGACAGTAAATTATCCCTATACGGATTGCCTTACAGCTTTATTTGTTCATTGATCGTGGATTGTTATGACTTAATGAATGACACTAATACCTAAGATTACCTAAGATCTTGTTACAAACTGTATAGATGACACGAGTTGCTCCATTGACATTTAAATTAAGATATTGTTTGGTTACATTTGGGAGGGTGTGAGCCATGGCGAGTCAACTGTTTCTCAGTTTTAATTAATTTTATAACTTTACCCTTTTAGGAATCCTTGTTTTATTTTAAATGATATGGATTTGCCGATATATCTTATTAATTTACTGAAAAAATTTACTACTATGATTAATTTTCAAGTTTCTCAGTCAATAAGGTACAAAAGTGTCTGTAAAGCTTTTGTACAGGTGTGAGTGTGCAGAATTCAGTAACGATTTCGATGGTTTTTAACCATACACTTAAAAGCTAACGCAGAGTGACATCATCTTTCCTTCATATGCACTTAATTGTTCCAAATCTTATTGAATTATATTTTGAATAATTGAATGAGTATCCTTGAATCATTGAAAACCCGAATATACGAGGGTAGGTTAAAAACTAATGTGCCATAACAACTTTATTCATAAACATACAACAGCAAAAATTATTACAAATCATAGCCTGAACTGTCCTCTACGCAATCCTACCGTTCAACATAGTCACCTCCAATTCGTATACATTTGTGCTAACGTTTAACCCAGCCAACAAAAACATTTTATAAAAATTCAGGGTTTTGCTTCTTGACCCATGATTTTAAAGTTATTTTAAACGCCATTCAAGTCGTTGACTGTGAAACCACGTAACTTGTCGTTCATAGATCCGAAAAGGTAAAAATCAGAAAAGGCCAAATCAGGGTTGTAACGGGTCTGTGCCACTACAGACTGTTCCAAAATACTGTTGTCATAACCTTTTGTGTTGATCTGATGGACCTGAATTTTTTGGGACGTGGAGAACCAATATGGCACCATATTCTTAGATTGCACTTAACTCTCTGGCTTATAGAGGTATGTCAAAGCTCGATTTCCAGTAAAATCATTCTTAAAGAAGTCTTGTTACTCCGCTTCAAATGCGTCCAGGAGCTGGTGACAAGCTTCCAGTTGCCTCCTACGATTATCAGCAGTCAGTTGCTTGCGAACCCATTTAATGCAAACTTTGTGATGTTCAATGTTCACGAGATGTTCACTGCATGAGCAACACTCTGAAGTACAACGCATCTGTCCCCTGGAACCAATTCATCAGCACGTTCTCAGTTCACATCTGTGGCTGACGTTGTCGGTCACTCGCATCTGGGTTTATCTGCAATTTTCGTTTCTCTGTTTCCGAACTTCTTTCACCCAAAGCCGCACATTAGTGATGTCATTACAGCGTCCCCATAAACATACTTCAAGTGACTATAGATTTATTTAGGTCCACAATGTTTTTTTGCCAGAATTTCAATGACAATTCCCTCTTTTAGCTTCAGATACATAGTTCTTATCGATCAATCTGAAAAGAAAAAAACCACATAAGTAGATTAATGTTATTTATATAATATCACGCAAAAATAGTCCAGAAGCTGTGAAAAAAATAAAATTTAGAGCGCTAGAAGCTTTACTTTTTGATCCACCCTCGTATTTTTCGCTGTCTTTAGAATATCAAGGTAATTCACAACCAGATGATTGTCATATATGAAGTGAAATAAACATTTTATAGCAAAGCAACCTATCACCATCAACGGTGCAAGAAACGGTAGTCTAATGTAAGTCTACTGTTGTATAGAGTTATTTTTTTGTAATCCGTACATTTTCCGCGCTGAATTATCCTCACTCATACGAGCTACATAATCTTTCCAACGCAACTTATTAAGGCTGATTTTATCAGTACCTTGCAGTCCTGATGTCTGTAGCAAATCTTCTTTTTGTATAGGCGAGGAAATTCTCCACAACAAACATAATTCTCCTGAGGACTACTAAAAAAAAATAAGTACGATTAAGTTTTAGGTTTAATAATTGTGGCTGAATTCTCCAATTTTGATGGCTTCAATTCTGTTATGGATTGTTCACATAAAAATATAAAAATGTGATAATATTATGTTATCGTTAATTTACGCTTAGCTTAAATTTTTCACTGTTGGTACTTGCATATGAAATATATTTGAACAATATCCGTATATTTTTTTTAAAGACAATCAAGTAACAAAAATTCACTTTCGTTAAAAATTAAATAGTTTCCACATGTACATCCTGACAAATAAGTTTTGAGAATGCTGAAATAAAAAATAAAATATCAATGATTCATCCAAATTGACTGAGTCTCTCTTGAAATAGGCTCCATTTGAAGTGATACACTTCTTCCAACGAACAGTCTAGTCATTTATATATTTTTTGAAATCATATTCCGGAATTGCGGTGATTTTTCTTCCCTGATTTCGTTTTTAAATCTTGAATGCTTGAATGGAGTTCAAATCGGTTCCTCAAAGCGGCAATTTAAGCTTTGTGAACATAAAAAAATGACACGCAGTCAAATCTGGTCAGTGTGGTGATTGTTCGATGATATGTGTGGCGTTTTTATTAAAAAATTTGGTCACTTTGCAGAACGGTGCATTGCCATGGTGCGAAATTCATGAATTGTTCTTCCAAAGATCTGGTAGTTTTACGAATGCTCTCTCTCTCAAACGTCTGACAACACCCAAGGAATATTGTTTATTCGCTGTTTGACTCTCTGGAATTAACTCCGAGTGAACAATTAAAAATATATATAAAAAAAACAACATTGAGAAGAACCTTAATTTTAGATCAATTTAGCTTCGGTTTTTTGGGTTTCGCCTCGTCCGGAAAGCGTCATTTTGATGACTGCTGGCTGGTTTGCATATTATAGTCATAGATCTAAGTCTAAGGGCCCAAATTCACTCATTTGAGTATGTCTCGACACATTCAATTACGATGCTCTATTTGAAAAAATTAAGGTTTTTTGGAACGAGTCGAGCTACCATGCGTCCCATGTCCAAAACATCAACTGCAAACCGATTTATGAGACATGTTGACTTCACATATAGCTCCCTTAGATTTAAACGACTCTTATCGAGCACTAGTTCCTGGACTATCGAAATTTTTCTCATTATTTGAGGTTGTAGGCCGTCTAGAAAGAAGAAAATCATCAACAGTTCCACGACACTCTTTGAATGCTTTATATCATACAAATGTTCTTGTTTGGATGTAGCACACTCGCCAAATGCTTTATCAAATATTTTCAACGCATTAGAATAAGGAATTTCATTCGCAACACAAACTTTCAAACGCACTCGTTGAAAAATATATTTTTCGATAGTAAAATCCGCCAGACACTATTAAAACAACTTCTGTTTTTGACTCCTGTTAACAAACTAAATGACAGATCGCGATCAAACTCATCGTCGTAATGCATAACAATGTTAAAAGTTACGAAAAATAAAAACATTAAAATTAAAAATAAAAACATTAAGGAGAGCGAATTGAGCGACTCATATTCGATACTTATTTGTCAGGTTGTGTATGTTTTGAATATTATTGTCATGATTATACTTTAAATCCACTTCACGACGCAATTGATTCGAATTATAAACGGATTTGTCGAGTTTATAAAAATAATTGAATTCTTTTCTGTGAAAATACACTTGATATACGAGTCGAAAAAGTTCTTTTTAATCATTACTAACTAACTCACCACACAAAATACGTTAAAAAATTTTGTTATATATTTATTCTATTCCATCTTCAGAAGTTTAATTTCAAAATTTGATCCGTAAAATGAAATGATTAACACTGAGTCATGGTGACTTTCGATTTCAGTTGAGGTTTTGTGTTCTTAATGTCAATGTAAGGACAATTACAATTTTGAAATTTATCTTAACATTAAAACATTGGGCATGAAAAACTGTTAATCTGTTTAACAATAACGTCAAAAAATAATGTCCACTTTCATATTGATATGTTGCCACTCTGTATTTTGAAAATAAATATTTAAAATATGTTGAACTATCTAAATTTCATTGCTCAGTAATTGAAAAGGACGATTTTACAATTTCAAAACTATTGAATAAAACACTTTTCGGAGTGTCTTCTGAAAATAGAATACTGACCTCCTTGAAGTAAACTATTTTAATGTATAATTTTCCTACTATAATCTTCTATATTTCGGTCTAGTACTTTCTGTTGCTTTTTTAGGCGTTGCCCCTAAAGTATTGTTTTGAAAATAGTAACACTGCTAAAATATTTGATGCTATCGCTTGGACAGTTTTGTTGTGTCGTTGTTAATTTTTACAAGTTCACTACTAATCACCCTAAGATAGCTATGGCAGAACATACTGAGGACTATGCAGTGTTTTCTAATGGATTCAAAGCGCAATGTGAATAAATAAAAAATCGAACGACCTGCATTATCCTCCCAATGTCTTGAAAATACATTAAACTACCCATAAATAACTAACATCTAAAGTAAAAGGAAACAAATTTAACAAAAAAACAAACCCTAAGCAAAACTAAAACCAAAAAACACATCATATTTCTAAACCAACGTTTAATATTACATAAAACCCGGAATCCTAGAGGAACAGTGGGAGAAGGACTTGGAAGCTGAATTGCAAGAGTATGAGGTTGTTAATAATAGAGTATCATCGATTACATCGACTGGACAAAAACATGATGCTAGTGATGGTACGGCGGCGGCGGTATCTACTGCTAGTTTTCGAACACGATCAAGCCCATCAAACAATGATTGGGAACAGTATGCTGACATTATCGATGAAGCGGATGATTTAAAGTAATTAAAAGTTTATATCATAGTTTCTTTTAAAATATCAGAAAACATTTTATTCAATTAGCTATATTATCGAAAGAAAATCGCATTATATAAACTAAAATAAAAGAAACAATACCTAAATCTAAAAATCTATCATTCCAAGTAGAAGAGAAAATGAAATAAATCTATGTTTTCCAACATATACAACACTCACACACACAAAAGAGTATACCTATACTTGATCACGTTATTAGATTTGAATTGATTTTGTTGAGAGTTTTTGTTAGCTGTTAAAGAATATTGAATAAAAAAAACTTATCAGTCATTAAATTTAAAAACCTCCAAAGCAAATATAATAGGTAAGGTCTAAAAATCATTTGAGTAAAATTTTAAAGTGAAAAAAAAATGTATAAATAAAACATGTACTATATAGGGATATTACATTTAAAAGTTGACGTGAAAATATACTTAGATATTTTAATTTTAGCAGCAATATTTAAAATAAACAAAAAAAACATTATATCAGTTTAAACACCAAAAAAGTGCGTTTTAATTTTTGTAAATAAGAATGACATCAACATTTAAATACCACATATATATGTCATTTTCATACAAGTTGAGGTAGTGACATTTGAATTTATTGTGAGACCGGCATTTATTCTGTTAGACGCGCCTTATAGCCAGTCAAATCGAGTTCAGTTTTCATTTCAGACATTCAAGTGTTTCGATACAGTTAAAGAAAATAGCGCAATTATAGTTTAATATAAAATAAAAGTGAATTGATTGATTAAATTGTTGGTTTTCCTGTCTGTTATTGAAAAGCATATACTGAAATAGAATATAATGTCTGAAATAATAATCAGATATCTTTGTTGAAGACAAGTAAAATATCACAGTTGTATGATAAATTCACAAAAAAAATGATATATACAACATACACAATGATAAGTTAATTTCTTGCTTGACAATATGCAATTTATTCAATATATATTTGGCATAGTTGTTTTATAACGGCCTCATTCTCTTATATATGAACAGAGTAGCAAATATTTAACCTAACATTAAAATAAATGATCCAATACCTATCCTCTGATACTGATTATTTGAATTTGTATCCTAGCATATTTTCTCAGAATACATTTATCGAAAATTAAATTTCACTTAGTTATTATTATCATAAATCGCATCAAATTATAAAAATGGAATGAATACGGCAGTAAAATTGTACGCCCCCACTCCCAAACACAACCAAACATACTTAACACATACAATTGAATGAACGTCACGGTTTTATGATTATTGAATATTACTATTCTGTGGAAAAAAATATGAAAATATTTCGTGTTATATGTATTATATTATATAAAAAAAATGAAAGCATCCTAAGATTTCCTCCTCTCATCTTATCTACCTGCATTTCTTGTAATATTGACTTTGAAACAAAATATAATGAGACAAAACCAAAACGTGAATACTTGAAGAAGCGAAAGAGCTCATAGGCAATTATTTGGAAATGAGAAACGCAACAGAAAACATCAAATGCAGGATTTACAACAGTTGTTAATAGAATTATAAAAGAAAGAAAACTGCATAAAAAAGGATAAAACAAATAGTAATGTATTAAAAACAAGATACAAGGCAATTGAGAGTATGCTGAAAAGAAGAATAAATATGTAATTACTCAAAATAATGTAATTGTTGTTTTATTTCATTGTTCAGATTTTTTTATTTATGTTGCTTTACGAGTTAGTTTACAGGTTCTCATGTGTTGTTTGATTCGAAATATTTAGTATTGTGATTGGATTTTCCACTCAGTGATCTGCTTTGTTAGTTTTAAATGTTTGAGTTGAATAAAAGTGAATCGGTACTTGAAGTGCGCACTTATATTTCACCGCGAGATTCGACTCACATCATGAGTGGTGAATTAGGTTTCGGTCGAATAAAGTCTAGATTTGAAACTGTAGCGGCGTCTCTCATATTTTGTGGATTCCATGAATGTCTTCTCAACTATTGTTTAATGTGGAAATTCGGAAAATCATGCTATTATTCCTCACATGCATGTAACGCTGTTAAGAATAAATCTTAAGTCCAGTTGTGATTCTAATAAACGTTAGTTCAACAACCAATCAAACAAACATATATGAGTATCGAAACAGAATTTCTCACTGGATTTAGCGGAAATGTTCAGCAGACAAATTTTTTCGTTGTCCTGTTCAGAGGTTCAGTAGGATCATATACATTTTAAAAGTATTGCATTCTCTAATAGGCATGGGCATGCACAGAACTTCACGGTGCCATAAAATATTGAAGATATATGGATGCACTTGACTTTTTGCATAGAAATAGGGATGTTTACCGATTCCAACAGGGGAAGGGTATGTAGTAAAGAGATTTGCCAACTGCTGAACTCTGTTCACCATGTCAGCAAAGGTATATCCATTGCTGGCCACCAGACCAGGCAGCCTTAAGCAAGGGTTGGCCTTGCTATCACCGTGTATATGCTTTAGAGTAATTTTAATAGAAAGATCGGATATAAATGGAGTGAGAATCATCTGCACGACGATGGAAAGAATAAATAATTGCAGAGTTTAATCAAGTGTAACCCTTAATAAATAGTAC
Source organism: Nemotelus pantherinus (assembly GCA_963978885.1). Classification (NCBI taxonomy): domain Eukaryota; kingdom Metazoa; phylum Arthropoda; class Insecta; order Diptera; family Stratiomyidae; genus Nemotelus; species Nemotelus pantherinus. The sequence continues at coordinate 5,536,921 of OZ022264.1, read as the reverse complement.
AAGCGCCGCAAATAAGCTTCACTAAGAAATATTAATTTATATCGATACATACTAAATAAGTTCATCTGCAGGTATGAAATTGTTAATAGTGGCTCGTTGGAGTACGAAATAGATTAAATTCCGAAAACAGGAATACCACACATTGAAGTTGAAATTAAATCAGCGGAAAGGCTTTTCGTGAGTGATGATTTCTTTATTTCTTGTGAAATTCACCTCTTCGCGAACTGTTAAAAGCCAATTTTGAAGGTCAAAACGAACCCGAGTATATAAAGCTTGATATTAAGACAAAAGTAGAGAACTATACTGCTAAACCTAAGCAATGTCCAAATTGCGGCAGATTGGGGCTAGGAGAGTAAAGAGCCTAGGTGCATCAAATGAATTGCTCCGGATATTGCAACATAGCTTGCTGCATACACACTTAGAACAGCGAGTGTAGTGAACTGAAAAAAATAGGAATTTGTCATTGAGGGAAAGCGAAACAAAACGTTTTTTACTTCGAAGTCAGGAAAACTGTAGAGCCAGTAAACCGCCTCAGCATCCTCAAAGAGAAATATCTAAATATCAAGTTCCCCATCTTCCTACCCGGAAAAGCCGCGTTATCCTCCTTACATGATGGGAAATCTCAATACATACTATAGAAAATAATAGCTGCTGCGACAAGCGATAATAAATTCAGTCAGCTGGTACGTATCGGAATAGAATTTAAGTATGCAAATAAGCAATTACAATCCCCAAAATAAAGAACTTGATAAGATTTTGTTTATGCGCATTCGGAGCGTTTTTTAAATTTGCCAGTTTATTATGTTAATTTCGATTTGTTTTTATTCTAAAATTAAATTAATTTGCATTCAATTACCTATCCATTGGACATGTTGATCGAGTGCTGTACAACAAAGCCTGAAAACATTGCTGAAAAGAACAGTGCTCTCGGGTTCAGAGTGACGTGACGACGTCAAGAGATAAGATCTCGCAAGTACATATCTTATCAAATCAAACGCTATGTGAATCTATGTACCTACATACCTATATGCCGGTACGGCATACACATTGATGGCATATACAAGCTTATATACGTTTGCAATCTCTCATCTCAAATGCTCATTTTCGCGCTGCTTATCGCTATAAGTGCCATAAGTTCCTGCTCACGCCGTGCTTGTTGTGGAGTGACAACGGAAAGTCATGGCGTTTTTTGAGTGCATCGGGGTCATTGTGGTTTTCTATTATGTCATTAGCCTAATACTATGGACAATATGTGACGCGAATATCGAACTAGCGTACAAAGAGAAGTTTGGGAATTCGATTTGTAAGTAAAATGGAGTCTGGAAATTTATGCAACCTTAACCTTATCACTGTATTCTAGCGACTCTCCGGGGCAAAGTTGTCTGGATTACGGGTGCATCAAGTGGAATTGGAAAAGACCTAGCACTTTCACTAGCTGAGCACGGCGTTCGACTTGTCCTATCAGCTAGGAGGCAGCCTGAACTAGAGGATGTAAAGAAATTAGCTCTCGGTATGATTTTGGTTGAAAAATTGATCAGATAAATGTCCAAAAGATAAGAAATCTTTGGATAATTGTTTTTGGAGTGCAAATGAAGAACAAAAAGTATCTCTTGTTCAGTTGCACAGAGCGCATACGGACATTTGATCGTCATTCAAACTCTTTAAAGTATTTTAAATTATTTGTTAAAAGAATTTGAAAAGTTGAACATTTCATTTTGTTGGTATTCGATAATTGATAGTAGCCACGTTTAATTTTATGCTACACAGAAATATTGTTGACTATCCAAGTACACATTAAAATAATATATAGGCTAGAGTAGCGAAAGATACCCTGAATCAGAATTTGCACGTCAAATTCTTCACTGTTCAGAAGATAACATCAAAAACTGAAACTAAATTTGAATATAATCTTCAAAAGCGTATATATTTCAGTAAAATCAAATGGACTTTTAGCAAATGATGATGTAATAGTTTTACCGATGGATATGCTGAAAATAGAAAACCATCAAAAACTATTTGACGATGTAATCAATCATTTCGGCCGATTAGATATTCTAGTGAACAATGCAGGACGCTCGCAGCGTGCAAACTGGGAAGAAGTCGATATTCAAGTCGATCGGGATCTGTTCGAATTAGATGTGTTTTCTGTAATAAATCTATCCCGAATAGCAGTTCGATATTTTAAAACAACCGGAGGCGGTAAAGGGCACTTAGCGGCAACATCAAGTGGTGCCGGTTTGGTTCCAATTCCATTCTCCCCGAGCTATTCGGGAGCGAAATTCGCCTTGCATGTAAGTATGTTTTCCTGGGGGATAATCTTTAATTTAATGCAAGATTGCATTGTGCGTAGGGTTATTTTGGAAGTCTTAAAGCTGAACATCCTGAAATTGATATTTCGGTATTTTGTCCAGGACCCATAGCGACCAATTTTCTCGAAGAGGCTTTTACCAAAACACCAGATACAGTAAGTATCTAAGCGAGGCTTCAAGTCCATCTGAAATATGTATACATTTTCAATCAACAGAAATATGGAATCCCGATTAGCCCAAACGATAGGCGACGAATGACATCAGCACGATGCGGGGAACTTTTTGCCATAGCTCTGGCAAACAAACTAATGCTCTCATGGTGTGGTCTATTCCCAGTTAATATTCTGATCTACTTGGCTTTGTATTATCCAAGTATCGGTCTCTTGTATGTCAAAGTCATTTATTATATACTCAACCGAAATTCATTCGATTCTTTTCCCAGAGTACTCAAAATATTGGGCTCCAGTGGCATGAAAAAGGTTCGAGAAGGGAGATAGTCGTAACATATGATTGAATTATTCATTTGCCATTCATAGGCAAACATCGCAAACACATTAAATTATACATTTTGGATGAAAGGGTATGGTAAAATAGCATAAGCACATTAAAATATAATTTGCATTCAATTTTTTATATGAAGAAATATTTGAATTCATATGTTTAGGCATATAAAATAAATTGTCTTACAATGATTAAAAACTTGATCGATATTTTCATCGAAGATTTTCTCGTGATTGGGAAGAAATATTAAATTGCAAATTAAAATGTTGCATATGTCTGTATCTGATGTATTATAACTGTAATATTATTACAAAGCATTTTTTATTTTAATTACATATAACATTCCGTGTTGTGCTAATATTATTATAATTTATGTACAAGCTAGGAGGAAAAAATAGTGGTTACGCTCGAGGAAAGAGTAGTGGTCACAGTGTACGAAATTTAGGAAACCTGTCAAAAAATTGGACACAGGCAAGCCCGAGAACTGGAGGTCATTCCCAAAAAAAGCCGGAAGTATTCGTGAATGTCTTTAAGAAATGTCTGGTTGCCGAAATATTCCTATGGCAATGAAAGCAGGAAGGTCTTGTGCTTATATCAAAAAGTGGCAAACCTCCTACCGAACCATCATATCATATTACCGCTGAAGTCCTGCAGTGCTAAGACTCCCTCTGCCATCTGAGTGTACTATCATTGGGTTCACCTGATGTATCTATTGTCACTGTAGCAAAATATAAACATCAAATCGAAGTTTTGAATAATACTGGTAGTGGCCAGGTGAGAACATGGCATGAGGCAGCTAATCCTAACTTTGCGGAGCACAAAACAGAGGCTCTACTTATTAATAGCCGGAATTTATGCAAGTTAGAGTTGGATCTCAAGTCATCAACTCAATGTCACCAATAAAGTACAACAGAGTGAGCTTCAAAGATCACGTAAATCAGTAAAAAAGGTGGCAAGGTTACGAACTCGATGGATTTTACCCAAGATTGGAGGCCCGAAACAGATTAGTCGCATACTGGCTGCGGTCGCCAGCAACGTGGTTCTTTGCGCATCTCCAGCGTGGGCTGACGCCCTTGCGATTAAGTCACTGAGGCAGAAGCTAACTTCAATCTGCAAGCTCAACGCACTACCAACCAAAAGTGGTTTCGTGGCGAGAGTGATGACCTTCTAACTTATGAAATAAAATGGATCTACGATCGGGACGTCAACAGTCTGGCGCTAAGAAACATGGTAAAGAAAGAAGAATGGCAGATTTAAATTACTAAATGACAGAGGCGCTGATCGGCTTCGGAAATGGGAAGATGGACAAAAAACCTAATCTCGAACATAATACCCTGGCTAGAGAGGAAACATAACGAAACGAACTGCTTCTTGTCTCAGTTTTTTTTTACTGGGCACGACTGCTTTCGCGAATATCTCCAAAAATTCCAGCATGACGATTCACGAACTTATCCAAGCTGTCCAGGCGTGGATGAAGATGCAAAGCACGCAATATTTTGCCTCCGCATCGCAAGGCCTCGCGTATTAGTTCCCTCATGCGAAGTAGAACAATATATGCCGTAATCGGTGGAAAATTGGAATTAAATGACATCGCACTTGACAAGCATAATGACAGAGCTGAGGAAAATAGAGCGAATGGTTCTAATAATCAAAGATGAAAAGTCCTAGAAGAAAGTAATGAATGCTAATCACCTCGTTATGCAATACTTAATAGTGATCACGCGATGAGAAGGTTGAAAAGGGCGATGTGCGGTTTAGCACGTAGATGAATCATTTATAAGCACGGACTAAGAGTATCTGTGAAGATTTCACGCTCCAGGCCGAGCCCGAAAAAACCTCCATATTTTCCAGTTCTCAATTTGATTGTGCACGTGTGGTAAGACGTCGATGTTCTAATTTGAAATAACCGCCAAAAGAAATCTACAAGCTGCACTATTCGATGAATGGGAAAAAATCACAAGAGCTTACACGCAAGTAATTGGAGTCATTGTACTGACGCCTACGTTCTATTATCCAAATTAAAGAAAAATCCATGCTCTCTAGCTTAACCCACAGATGAAACACAAATTTTCCGAAACTTGACATGACCCATTTAATAGACCATAATAAGTTTTATTTCGTTAAAAAACAATGTAATAAAAAATAAATCTTCAAAAAATTTAAATTATTCACACATCACCCATTTTTTTCTGCATTTCTTTCGCTAGCTTGAACTCATTTTGATACGTCATCTTTCTTCGTTTTTCGAATTCCGCGCGTCGTTTCTTTTCCTGTTCATCTTTAATTTCTTCCTCTTCGCTTGATGCAGAAAGTTCAGCGTTACGGAGGCTCTCGAGTCGTTTGCGTAAATCACCTGAGTTCACTGCTTGTGATCCGGTAGAGGGATGCGGAGTCTTCGGCTCGTCGATTTTCATCATGCCATAGGTTTTGTCTGCAGGATGATAAGTTTGTTTGATATTACTCTCATCGAAATGCGTTGCCTTGGTACTCTCCCATTCGCGACGATTTTTTCGATCAAAAGTTTTGCTTGGTTTTAAAATTCCTTTTTTCTGGGGCGCCGTAGACATAGTTTTCCACTTAGCCGATATGTCATTAAGGTAAATAAAAGTGAAATTTTAACAAATACTATGGCCCAAATCGAATAGGACTCGACAGTTGCATTTTTACAAACGTCGTCCTCAATCTTGTCATGTGGACAGATGTGAAATTATTTTACAGATACCTACTTTCTTCAAATCCAGTCAGTATTACACACCAGGCCTTGGGTTGACCTAGCTGTGAATGGTTACTTGAGGTAATTCGAGTGCAAAATAAGGTGTGGAACCTATCGGATATATTGAGTGTGAATGAAGAAGCCCTTTTCAACTTCAACTACCAGACCCGACAAGAGGTAATAGAATTACTTTGCTTTCTTCCACTCTCCCCGTAAATACGAGTATATTTCATATTATTTTAAAATATTTTAAGCTCACATTCAAGTAGCTTCCCTGAAAATTTGTGGAATTGTTATAAGGAAAAGTCAAAAGTATATTTTCGACCGAATACCTCTTACACTTCCTATCAATGTGCTAAAAATTAACACCAAACCCACCCGTATACGCCTACATGCCAATGGATTTTGCATCGGGAATCTTATATCGCCAGTAAAGTCAGTTCAAACAAAATCAACCTATATAACAAACTTTTGCTGGGTCGATATTCATTATCTCTCTATTTTTACTAGTGAAGATAAAAACCCGGTGTTCATAAACAATTTTATTAAATAACTTTAAACCTAACACCACGCACATACAAACACTATCCACTTGATTTCTGTATCAGCTCTGCCCGTTTGCCTTTGCCTCGCAATATAGCTTCCTTGAAAAGGTTGCAATACAATTCGATGGCTGCAGGTGAATCATCGTTTCCCGGCACAGGATAAGTTATCAAATTTGGATTGCAATTAGAATCAACGATTCCAACTGTCGGAATTGCCATTTTCGCTGCATCCCGTACTGCAACATGCTGTGTAAGGACATTGTTGAGCGTATTTAAGAAAATGCAGAGGTCTGGAAGCCGTGTTACTGCACCAAACTGAATATTGGCGTTGGTAAAAATACCACCACGCCAAAAACGCGTATGCGAATACTCTCCCGCTTCGATAGCTTTCTTCTCCACCAAGTGTGCATTCAGTGCATTTCGATTTAAAAACAATATTATGCCGCCACGAAAGGCTATGTGTGCCGTAAAGTTCAGAGCAGCACGAAGATTTTGGGCGGTTTTATCCAAATCGAAAATGATGTGTCCAAGTCGAGAACCGTAAATGAAGGGCAGCATCCGAGCGTCCAACGATCCTTCCTTGTGGCCATAATGTACACGAGCGTTGAACAAATCTCCCACCGTGAAGAGGTTATGCACGTTGAAGTAGTCAGGATGTTTCAAAGCTTCCGCATAAATTACTTCTTTGTCTATAAATAATGACTATTCAGCATCAATAACACATTAATAAAAATCACGTCTACTCACCGACATCAGTCTGAATTTCATTTTCGGTGGGCCGCACATCTACCTGAGTTTGAGCGAAACTGGACGATATGTGATAAGATCTTAGACGTCCTATTGTTTGCCCTGAAAATTAATATAATATTAGCGGCAATAATGTTTAAACCCAGTTTTAAAAATCCATACATTTAAGTAGACTCCTTGACAGCATGTTTGACAAATGTAGACTTCTTCTTGCCATGGTCGCTGAATCGCTGAATTAGATTCTGATTTGACATTTACGGTAGCGGAGCGACATCTGCTGATGAGAGCCATGGTGCTGTAAATATTTGAAATGGGAACCTTGTGAAATCATTATTTTAATTTAGGAAATATTTTTGCAAGGTCAGATCACTTTACCAAATGTATGGCGTTTATGATCAATCGAGCGAATAGATTTGTCACAAGTCGTACTTTGGGTTTTTTTTCGAAAAAAGTTGATAATCTTATGGTAAAATGGGAACATAGGGCATACGACGGCATTTAGGTAATTCAAAATTATTTTTGTTAATGATTTTTCTTCCGAAAAGAGTACATGTGTTAACCTTTCTGCAAGTGTGATGAAATCGTTCAACAAAAGCGGATAAAAGTTTAATGTCGAATGAAGTTGAACCGAATAGATTATTGTTTCAACAATCAAAAATAGTAAAGTTAAATCGTCGCCTTTTATTTATTTATTTTACCAATCAAGGCGTACATGTATAAAAAAAGAATAAAATAAAATAGCACATGCATAAAATTACGAAAAAAAAATAAAAATAAAGCAACTAAAAATAAAGTAACTACAAGACTAATAAATAGTGCATAAATAAAATTATTAATAAATAGACAACAAATAAAGTAATAAATTAAAAACAAAACAAATAAATGACTAACAAAACAAATAAATGACTAACAAAACAAATAAATGACTAACAAATTAAATACCAAATTTAAATTTAAAATGAATATACAATGCATATATGTTAGTATGGTGGGGGTGGGGAGATTATAAAGAGAGAGCCTTGATGATGTTATTTTTAAACGTTGATTTGGAGATCGTAGGGGAAAAGTTTTCGCTCATGCTATTGAATAGCCTGCAGCACCTATTTATCGGCTCGTTTGCTGCATATGTTGTGTTGTGTTGGTATTCAATAAGCAATCGTCGGGATCTAGTGACTCTCAAGGGCTGATTGAGTACAAACTTTTCTTTCAAGTAAACGACATTAACCACGTCTCTGATGACATCGAAGCTGAAGCAGGCAAATAACATTAATCTTCTCGACGCAAGGGGTAACAAATTAATACATTTAAGGCGATATTCGTATGAAGGTATATTAGTGAAATCATAAGGGTTGAAAAGATCCCTCAAAGCGAAAAGTAAAAACTGCTTCTGAACAGACTCAAATCTTTGGCTGTGAATTTCGAAAGCCGGGTTCCAGATAGTGCACGCATATTCGAGAAGAGGACGCACGAGAAGGACTTAGTAACCCAAAGATTCTTAAACTCTTTGGCCCGTCGCTTAATGAAACCAAGTTGTTTTTGCTCGGGAAAGCACTCTATCGTAATGGTCTAGAGAGTTCAGTTTAGACTGAAAAAAGGTAGCGTCAGATGGTGTCCTGATGACATGGTAGATTTTGAGATCATCCGCATATAGTAAATGGGGAATGTCGGATAAAACCTCCGACATTTCAGATATCAAAATATTAAAAAGAAGAGGGCCAAGATGACTTCCTTGAGGTACACCGGATTTCACGTCGACTTTCTTAGAAATAAGACCTTGGAATTTCATGAATTGCAAACGGTCGTGGAGGTAGAATCCAAGCCACTTTAGTAAAGATCCCAATCCCGAATCGTTTCAGCTTGGGGATCAAAATAGAGTGATCAGCTCGGTCGAATGCTTTGCTGAAGTCTGTATAGACTGCGTCAATTTGATCACCTTTCTCCATTTTGCACAAAACATCAGAAACAAGCACCATAAGATTAGTTGTAATAGAACGACCTTTTCTAAATCCATGCTGCTGCTCGTTCAGTCGAGCGTCGACCAGAGGAGAAAGTTTGCAGTAGATGATTTTTTCAAAAAGTTTGCGAATAGCAGATAGAATGGCGATGCCTCTATAATTTTGAATAAAACGTCTATCGCCACTTTTATAAATTGGTGTAATATAAGAAAATTTCCAATACGAAGGAAATAGTCCAGAGGAGAGAGAATTATTGAATATAGTATGAAGGGGCGAGATCAGTTGTTTTACACACTTGATCAGAAAAATTGGAGGGAGATCAGGTCCAAGGCCCTTGTTTTTTTTCTATGATAATGCCAAAGCTCAGGGAATTGCCCTTTGAAGCGAATGCTTAGCGATAGCGGTAGGGAGACACATATGGGAGAAGCCGATATCAATTATTCCATTATTCTTTTAAGTGCCACATTTATTTCTTATTTTCTAAAGCGCGAGTGTTATGCCTAGTCGCTACTAAAGCTTTAATGTGGCACTTAATTAATGGAGCGCTGGTATTATGCCCAGTCGCCGACTGTTAAGACAACACAAGACGAACAAATACAGCCATGGGCACGGCGGGATTCGAATTCGCGGGCAGTAAATCGCTGCTTCGGACTGACGCGTTAGCAAGCTAAGCTACTGACCCCCTTCAAGTCAAGCTCCATAATGGCAGTAAATATTTCATTCCACGATATGGTCATATCCTCAGCAAAAAATGAGATAATGATTAAATTCGTTTAAGTCAGCTATAGATAGAAATGCCGGAAAATTAAAAAATTCCCTTGGATTATATGTTATTAACATGAGGAGTAAAATAATCTTTAAACTACTATGAAATCGGAAGGATTTAAAATTTAATACTACAGATGATAAATAAGCTAATTGTCATGAAAAAATCAGAAACCATTAGACATGGAAGCTTCATCACCATGGTCGTCCCTCAAGGATCGATTTTTGAACTGCATTCTTTTTCATGTGTGGTGTTATGATGGTATGATATGTAGGTTATATAGACATGAAATAGAATTGTGTTAGTTATACCTCAATGTATACCTTTACTAACCAGGTCGAGTTGTTATATTTGTTGCTATCATTCTCCTTCTATATGCTACCCATATTGAAACTACAAGCAAGACGCAGTCAGCTCGGACCTCGAGAAATATACTGAATAACATACTATATGTAACGTAACGACTATCGTTCAATATATCTGAGCTCTATCTTGCTTAAGATTTCAAAAAGGATTATTGGCAAATAAATCAATCGATTCTATGTTAATCTTGCACTAATTTGCACAATATTCCTTGCACAATATTATTGCTGGGTTCCCTAGACGATGCAATATTTAGTTGTCGTTCGATTTTTCAGTAGCTTTCGACATTTTTAACTCTATTACTCCAAACGGTTTACGCCATGAACATCGATATAACTGAACCAGTATTGCGCAATACTGGCCACATACGATGCTATATATTCCATATTGCACAATAAAAATGAAAAATCTTTTGATTCACTCAATATATTGCACAATCCTTCAATACGATCCTAGGTCTAGGTCTAGGGGTTGCTTAACAGCATGCTTAGACAAGCCTGTTGAAACAGCTCTTCACAATTCGCATTGAAGAAGTCGAAAAAATCAAATATACCCTTCGAGAACCGAGTGGCATCCTCTTCTCTGGAGAATGCTCACTTGCGTCGAGGAGTCCATCTCAACGTGGTGTCCTTTCTTCGGTAAATACTCTTCTGAAGCGGCTACACCATGCTGGCTGCAAAATGGTTGCTTACGTGGACAACATGACTAAAGCAGTATCAATTCTTTCTGAGAGGTTAAATGACTCCATTGATAAACTTTCACGTTGGAGCTGGGAATGCGGCTTGAATGTCAATCCCAGTAAAACTATTCACAAGAAAGTACACAGTTCCTCAATCTGACTTACCGAAATTGAAAGAAGTTACTATTGATCTGACCAGAGGATCAAATATTTAAGGCTAGTCCACGACTCATTACTTTGGAATGAACACCTAGCAGAGAGAGTGCGAAATGCTTTCGGTGCACTTTACGGCTGCAAAAGAGCCACAGAACCGACTTGGGACTTACAATCTCGAATTGTTGCTTGGTTATATACCGATGTGGTTGAGCCTATACTTCTATATGGTGTAGTATTTTGGTGACAGGCTTCTCTCGAGGCCTCCCCAATAACTGGTTCTTGAAAAGGTGCGAAGGTTAGCCGCACTTTTGGTGACAGAAGCTCTCCGCAGCATTCCTAGTAAGGCACTTTTCGTGTTGTTTCATTGGTTAGCAAGTTAATCTTGCTGCTGTGAGGCTTCATTGCATTTCTGCATGAACTAGAACAGATGTTGCCCATGCTACCTGCTCCAGGGGACGTTGACTACATAAATCCGGACACTCTACGGAGAACTCGCATTCCTGGCAGGGATGAATGGAATAATGGTCTCGAGGGTGGGCTCGTCTATATATATACCGATGGCTCAAAACTGAACAATAAAGTTGGCAGTGGTATATACTCGAATGAGCTGAATCTAAGGCTGTCCCTTTGTACTCCTCACCATTTCTGTGTCTTTAGTTTTTGTGGCTATTTTTCGGGCTATCGATTGGCTTCTGTATAATCAAATATACGGAGTTAGCATTGGTATCTTCACAGATAGTCAAGCGGCTATAAATTCAATTGCTGGTCCGTTGTAGTGTTCAGAAATATTGCTTCGGGAGGGGGAACATTCGACTGTGCACTTAATTTGGATACCTGGACATAGGCGCATTCGTGGCAACTGTCTGGCCGACGAACTGGCAAGGTCTGGCGCCTTGCTGCCATTGGTATCGTGTCCCTTTTCTGTAGGTATCGTGTCCCGTCCCTTTTCTATAGGAACGATTCCTTCGGTTGAACTAGCCATAAGGAATAAATACCTCGTTGACGCTAAGAACACCTGGGTTGAAAAATCATCCTATGCGATCGGAAGACATTCTTGAGCCCCCATGGATTCGCGTCGCACCAGGCAGCTATTAAATTTATCTCACAGTGCACCTCGATGTGTTGTGACCGACCTCATGGGCCATTGTGTTAAACAACGGTTGGGCTTTGGGCGCAATGATTTCTGCCAGAGCTGTGACTAGGAGGATGAAGAAGAATTCGTCTTTCCTCTCATGTGCCAGTGCCCGATTTTGACAAGGAGAAGAATGGCTTTACTTGAGCCCCCATTCTTCTCAGGTCTACCTGATCTATCCTTCATCGATTTAAAAGGGATAGTGAAGTTTATTAAAAACAAAAAGAAACCAACCAGGAAAGTCTTATATATGGTATCACATCGAGCCTCTTTTGTGCTTATGTGTGTCGTGGTTGGTACTCTCCCTTTGACAATCAGTCTACCTACCTACCTGGGCACCATCAATTTAAGACAACGGACAGAGGACGAGACCTTGCTTGAGCTGGAGAGATGGCATTGACCAGGATACTCAGAGCTTCAAGGGTGCCCATCTGACATCGGCTCACGGTCGGGCTCGGTAGATAAACGGGGAGGGCTCAGATTCCGCTAATTATGATAGTAGAGTGGTTGATTTCACGACTCACATTACCTTTGACTTAATTTACATACCTATCCAAAGATAACTCAAGGTTCGGTGTCCAGTCCTCCGTCCGTACCTGGGTTCGACCCCAAACAATAGGACCCAGTGCTCTACCCGCTAAACGACAGTTATAGTAACGATATCTTATTATTTCTTACTTCTTCTACTATGGATATTATTGTGATTTCTTTTTTAAGAGTTTAACATGTGCTATTGGTCTTTCTGAATACAAGTGTTAATTGTCCCATGGTAATTTGCATCGGTACCTGCTTCACCTCACCCGTTAATCCTTTTATCTTTACCCCAAATGGTTTTTATTGACAACGCAGTCTCAGCACCATAGAGTAGGGTAGAGAGCCTTTGCATGATCATAAACAAATGTAAGGAAATACAAGAATGCAGTTTCAGAGATGTACACAAGGCTGGCAGAAATCGGTCACAGGTCGCCAAAAAACTAAATCATTTACGAAGCATGATTTCATCAAAATAAACTCCTGTTGCAGATCGTTGGAATCAGCACCAAAAGGTCAGCGAAAATGAGGGAAGTTTACACAAACTTGCGAAATCTTCTCAAAGTTATTGCTGAAAGTTGGTCAATAATTATATTGTGTTAACTTTCAATCTTTTCTTAAACATAAGTATAGTAATCACTCAATTCATACAAAGGTCTTAGATAACAATTGTTTATCCACTCAACAAGTCCACCGAAACTTAATTCTAGATTGCCAGGTATGAAAATCCGTTTGTAACTTTTAAATCAACATCAATCAAGAAATTAAAAGATATTGAATTAATAGAGAAAATCAATTTTTTTTTAGGGAAAATCAATTTTCAAAGGCTACGATGTAGATAGTAAAATTGTATTTTGTGGGCTCAAAACATTTTTCTATAAATAGTGCAGTCATCGCAGAACATGTTTAAAAAAATTAGGCGGATTTGCTTTCAAACGACTGTACATTGACGATAGTTTACAACATATAGCTCTAGAAACCAACCGAAAGACAAAATGAACTTATAATGGTGTGAGAACGCAAATGCAGATGCTATTTACCGGAGCTGAAAAATCATCATTATGTATTAGTTGAGATATTACTGGTACAACTAATATGGCATTAGATAAAGCAACCATTTCACACGATCTATTTGAGCAGGTAACTAGAACAATGCGCTTCGACGAGTCACCAAGTTTATAAAAGTGTAACAACCATCCTTAGAGCTCGCCATAAGCTAGCTGCTTGTTACCCCGAGAGGAAAATGTTATACTGTTGGAAAATATTTTGATTGGTGGATTGTTGAACCTACGATCCATTCTCTGGTGAGATATATTTTGAATAATAAACGTATAAATTGCGTTTAACATTTCGATACATCAACAATGGAACAAACATAGCAATTGATGGAAAAAGACAACTATTTTTGGTGCAATGAGATGCAATAAATCGATAATGTCAATAAAATGATAGCATATAAGTGCATTCAAGCGTGAAACCATGACTATGGTGCTATTCTTCAATATGGTTGATTTTGAACGATTTGCCAAAACCGGTTTGGGGACGATACATCCTGAATAATTGTGATATTAGTCTGAGAAACTTAAGATATTTCTCACAAATTTGGCAAATTGCCTTGAATCAGTAGCGGCTCGTGAGAATCAATGTAAGCTTTCAGGGACAAGTTCCTACTTATACTGGAATTTCTGAACGAGTTTCGACTCCACGTATGGAGTACCACGCTTAGAGTGCTAATCGATTGTCATCGACAAAAAGTGTTCCCACACAGACCCGAAAATTAAAAAAAAATACTACCGGGGTAACTCTTTTAGGTGCATTCCAAACAAAAGTTATTTCTTACACATATACATAATTTCAAACATGAATAAAATAAATAATATATACATACAAATATATTAAATAAAAAAATCCTTCGGGAAAATACCACTAAATATTTGCTTCTACTTATTATTTATGTAGAAACACCATGTGCCTATTTTACTGTTGAGCAAACAAATCTCTATTACCTGTTCATTAAAATAATCAGTATTCTTGACTAATAGATAATATTCCCAGTGAATTAAGACGACTTGAACTCTTAGTGCAAGATTTATAAGTTTCAATATTCCCTAAATTACTAAATCATCTTTCAGACTCTACAGTTGTAACTAGAGTGGCAAAAACCAAACAGAAGTGAACAGATTATTATGACATATTGCAGAATATTTTATAATTATGCATTACTTCTAACGGGTTTTTAAAGGTCCTGCATCCAAAAATGGAAAATGCTCTCCTCATACGACAAATTTCTACTAATATTAACGTTTTAGGCACCACGAAGAAATAGATAAAGAAGCTTTGTTCAGGACTAAATTAAACTGAAGAACATTGCCACCACTATTACAGCCCCTCCATCATATGTTTGAGAGATAAGTTTCCATCATAAGCCCTTTTTGAATGTATTTGGAGCCACTCTTTAGTTTTTCAGATCCCTATCCATGTCAGCTTATCAAGACAAATATCTAATATTGGAGTTTGTTTCTTCCATAAAATTTTCGAATGTCATCCATCCTACTGAGAACATGGCTATTTCTTTTTCACAGCCTTATGCTGCTTACTTATTGAAGCAGCATGACCAGAATCAATTTGAGACAGCAGATAATCGTTGTCTATAAAATTGTAGGCAACAAGAAAAACAGCTAATCGCAATTGAGCAAAGACTTCTTGGGTCATAATGTTATTTAATCCCAATGACTTTGTAGATGCTTTGAAGAACTTGTCTCATGTTTTATTATATTTTCAAGTAATGATCTTCTCAGATAGCTGCATTAAATAGAATAAGCGGCTACTTGACAACGCTGCTTCACTTCCAAATAAAAGTCAATGAAAACAAAATAGAAATCGTCAGCCAAATTTTTCGTTGAACCAGTCAGGAGAAAATTTGCCACTTTGTCTTATCTGAGGTTTGTAGATCAAAGTTTAATGATTGATGCGGACCCAAGCGTTTAGTATCTAGTCATTCTTCAAAAGAATGCAATAAAAACGGTCTAGAAATTAAGCTCTCAACACTACTTTTTTTTTTAAAATCCAACTGATTGGTAACTGCATCGAATTTCCACAAAAAATAAAAGCAGCGATGTATTATATACTTATTTCCTTGAAATACCACCCTTCCAGATTTAACAAAAACAATTGCATATTTTACGCTAACTCACAACCGATAATTGTAACCAAAAAATTGATTTTAATTTTTATATAAAAATTCTGCATAAAAATTAAATCCAAAGTTAATGCGTCCGTATAACAGAATTAACACATCTACCATTTGATTCAACAAAACTTTCATTAAGACGCTGTATAAAAAATGTTCTCATGGAATGTAAGGTCTACTTTCAAACCAATTAATTTTTTTCATAAAATACAATGCGTGCACATGTCTGTCTGTGCATCATATCAAATCATGGTAGGCTAACCATAAACATTTTCTATCGTAGTTGATATCTGAACCAAAATATCGACAAGCACTGTAAAAGCATCTCTTCCATTGATCAAAATAATTTCCCCAAATTATCCCATTGATTGCCTAAATACATTTCATTTGGAATTCAAACGTCTGAATTAAATTAAGAATTTGAGACCCAGCCCAAAAATTACTCGTTTAACCATAGCATACATGTACAATAATTCTCCGTTCATTGTACTTTTACGTTGGTTTTCCTTCTTGGCTGGGGCGAATTCTCTTTCATTTTCAATATAATATAATAAGAGCATCAAAGTCAAGATTGAATAAGAGGAACGAAACAAAAGGATGCTAGTGGATTTTGAAAAAAAAAATATATGAGCAAAATATTTTGATAAAAGGTCTGTTCAGTCACTGAATTTTCCTGAATTTTACTGAATCTGGTGGGTACGGGAACGCTCTTATTGCATTTCCTGAAAATTGGCAAACAAAAGTGCCAGTTTTCGGTTTTTAGGAGAAGAATAGTGATTATAAAGTCATCCTAAGCGGTGAAAAATTATCGCCACAAAAATATCCGACCTTTCATAGCAAAATTACGCAAAAACTAAGTAATCGCAATTAATCGTGGTACGGGCACAGACCTAAAGTTATCAGTTTACTTGAAATGTTACATTTGTCTGTAATAATTGAAATACGAGCTGTACACATGGGTTTTTTTTATTATTTTGGAATGAAAAAAGATGGTTAGGTTAAGCCCCTCCGCTAGCCCGAAACGTAGAACGCCTGTCTTGAATTGAATGAAAGACCCCAATCCTCGAGACAGCGTCAGGCAGACTATAAAGATGTGCGGTTTTTCAATTTCGAACAGCACGTGAGAGTAGTATACTATCATACTAAGCATAAATGTTCTATCCGCATTTTTCTCATTTTTGAGTTAACACCGGATTCGAAAACTACATACTCTATTGCATCATTCTACAAAATTTGAAAAACCGATCTTTTGTGGAAGTATGTTAAAATCAATATTGAAAAATGCACTCTCCATATACCTCCAGTACAAATCAAAACACAAATCATGGAATATCTCGAAAGTATTAAAATGTAGATAGGACCTTTAAACCATATCAAAGTTTGAGCCCAAGGTAGCGTCTCTTTGCGATTTGTGGAATCAACCAACTTGTACGGAACATTACATTTTGTTATGCCGCAATACTGATGAGGGCATGTACTCAACAAGCATGCTCCCTATAGCTGCATCATCAAATCATTTAACCTGACCATCTATGAAACATATTAGACCACTATCTGCAGTTTAATTTGGTTATATGTATTAGATTGAAGTTTGTAACATAATTGCTAAATTTGTTATTTTCGTTTAAGTAAACTATTATTATTTTCCAAATAGATTGTTTCAAATATGCCGAAATCTTATTCTTGATATTCGAAGAAAACTAAACCAAGGTCGATAGATTATGCAAATTAAATAGCATCGAATGTAACCGGAACTAATCAACAGATTATGCTATCACACACGCAATACTCCTGTATTTTTCAGATAAAACATCACTAGGGATCTGATGACCCCACATTACGACAATCGACACAATGTTTATCTTGTTATTCTTATCTGGGGCTAAATAACCTCTCAACACAATTTATCTATTCTGACAAGCTCATCAGTCAATAGTTACTGCATACTATTATTTTGTCAGGAAGTTCATTCTTCTAGATTTCTACAATTGCTGCTTCCCATAGAACACTATGAACGTAGCTTTTCACACATCGATCCGTATTATATACACATATTAATTTATATAGCAACTGAACGGTACATAAATGCAGTATTCACATTTGCTTTTATTCGAAAAAGATTGCAAGTTTTGAATTTTGTTTCGATTTTACGTTTGAAGTGAAGTTTAGGTCCTTTATCATACGTTGGAAATCAGCGAAGCTGAAAATTAGTCGAGTGATAAAAACTTGATAATTTAACCCACGCATAACCAATTTTTAAATTTATATACAATTATTTTTTTAGATTTCTAATGCATTTATGCCGGATTTTTAATCGAATCGATTCTTTTGCGAATGATTGTTTCATTTCCAATGTTTTCGTTTCGTTGACCGACTGATGTCGGGCAATTACATGTGGACGTGCATTAAGCGAGCACAAAAGCATATATTCAATTAGATGTTTACATTGCTTTTCTTTTTTATTAAGTGTCACGTTTGGCGGCTCTATCGAGAACAAATTGGGATTGTAGCATTAACATCAACAACTCCCGCCCAATTGTTGTGGTTTTCAATGCTACTATTCTAATCTGTTCTCGATAGATTATTAATTTGACTTCAGGCGTGTTTTTTTGCTCCTCCTATCTATAACAGAACAATGCTATCCACTGCAGACGCATTGGGAACAACAATAACTCCATTTCCATAACAAGAGTTGTTGTTGTTTCCAATGCGTCTGCACTGGTTAGCATTGTTCTGTTATGGATAAGGGGAGCAAAAAAAAAATGGCATTTCGCTGTCTTTGCCTTCTAAGCAGGATAAATAGGCATTTTTCAATAGTAAAGACCACCACACACTTACTCGGGGCAAATTTTTGCAAATTATTACATTCGAATCACTTTTAGAAACAAATTGTCGTACCTAACGAAAACTAATCATCACTCCATGCAGCGAATTTCCGCATGATTTTTTATTCGTCGATTTCCCCCCCTCCTGGTTGATTGCTCACCTTTCAACATCACTATATTAGATGCATGTGGTCCATCATCAATTCTGACAGTGTCTCATCTTTTTTCAAACCGTTATATGCTCTAACATTTTGTGACTTCTACTTCAGAATAGGAAGTTCTATAATTTAGATTATAATAAAGTGATGCCACTATTGAAACTAACTTTATAGCCGCGAGTTTTCATTGCACGTTACGCATGCAATCATCCGTTCTTTAAGTGTCACTGAGCCGAAAGATGTTCGTATTTCAAATCAATAAGCATTAAATGCATTTGAAAAACCAAATGAATATTAATTTTCAAGATAAATTTTCAATAAATCATTTCGATTACTTCATTAGATAACACACATAAGTGACCGTTAGATGCGTTTTTAGAAACTGTGTCCAAAGTCATACACCAGTTCAAGTCTTAAAATAAGTTAATTTTTATTACATAGAAGCCACAATACCTACAGGTATTTTTTCTTACTCATAACATTATTTAAATGTTGCAAGATATAAATGGTCTCCATGAATCAATCACACAGCATTAAAAATTCGAGAATTAATCTCTAAAAATTTACAAATAATTTTATTTACTGAATTTTTCAAGTTTTCAAGTATTCATCATTTTTATTTTTATTTGCTAAATTCATAAGTCAGTAAACAATTACAATCGAAGACTACATGAGAGAAATATTGCATTACACTAAAAACTCGAGAATATTTATGTAGCGTATGTAAGAGAACTGATTATCGTTTTTAGTTTGTTTAGTTTTGTTACTAACATACAAATTGCAAGAAGTGCAAGTTTCAAGCTACAGTTAATCTTGAACAAAATCGTTTCCAGGAAAATATTAATGAATGTGCAAATGCGATTCATTCTTATATTTGAACTTAATTTAAAACTATTGGATATATATTGTTCTGAACGAAATAAAAATTCATAAATTAAAATAAAGGTCAAATGAAGACGTAAGTATCTTACAATGTAAATTTTTACTTGTTTCACAAATACTCATTACCTAATCAAAGAAAATTGATAATTACCTAATCAAAGAAAATAAAACGGATTGAATGTGCGATACAAATATGCACACCCATTTCATTCCAAATCTTACCAAATACGATGTTCTCGCAGATTTTTCTGGAACATTTTTCCAAACTAAAATTGAAATTGTGTGTGTATGACGTGTATCCGACGAAATGCGCCCGGTGGCATTGTTTTCAATCGTAAAATTAACTCTTTTGCTCATCATACAAGCAAACACTATTTTAGTCGAATCAATTTTTTTGTATTTTTTTTTTGTGAAATCTAATTACATGAAATTCCTTATCCGTACGAATAAGCAGCGATTGCATAACTCTTTTCTCATCAGATGTTTATTCTACATACATACATGGATTCTATATTTACAAAATCTAAAACTAAAAATCATTTAGCATGATATCAGATATCATTCAAAATGATATCAGTAGTGATCAAAACTAATATAAATTGATACTTTTCGCTTGAGGAATTCACTTCCATAATATTTCTCCGTCTGCAGGTGAACGGCTCATCCTTAAACACGCAATGTTCGTCTTACAGTGTGAAACATAATTAGCTAGAAGAATGCTTTCAAATATCAAGCATTTTTTGCTTGTCAGGATTGGTCGTTCACCTATTGCATTATTGATCCAAGTGCCACTTAAATGTAACCTATCAGCTGTTTCTCTTCGAAAAGGTACATTCAATAAATATGTGCTTATTATATCCATTTTTTTTTAAATAAAAAAGACCACTTATCAAACTTCCACTAGAAGTTACTGACGCATGCTGTCACAATTTCATCACAACTTTTTCAAGTAGGCAGCACATTTGACTGCACTACTCACTTGTCCCGTTCCTATCATGTTCAACTTATTACGCTGACGGAATTTCTTAACATATGCCTCAATCAGATTTTTTATCTTGGTAGGGTTTATTTCACCCGAACGACTGTGACAAATCTATTCCAAGAAGGGAAAAATCGCCGCGTATTAGTTTTGGGAATAATACGAGAAATATTTAAGAGAATATATATGTATAAAAAAATATATTACCTTCGGCACAGAACGACGTAGGATTTCTTTATAGTCGTCTTTTGAAATACGCTTGCGATTGTAATGTGGCTTGAGTACCAGTTTCACTTCTTCCACAACACGCTCTTGACGATTCAGCTTACGCAAAAACTGTGAAAATGGAATTCATCTTGTATTTAACTGAAGACATTTTCAATTGAAATGTAGCTATTTTTGCAACTTAATTACTTTACAATTCAGATACCGGACAATCTAAATATTTTAAAATTTGAAAAAAAAATTGCTAATGGCATTCAAAAATTTAAATAAGTATAGGCAGTTTTCAATCTCAATTCGTAATTCAAGAGCAAATATTTGTAAATCCCGTTCTTACAATATTAAAACATCTTTGCGTTTTCCGACGAGCAAGTTTTAATTTAATTTTTAAAAACTTTACATACCTTGTCTTTAACCTGCAACTCGACTGCTGAACTAGGAAGTTCATCAAATATTTTAATCTGATCATCTTCCAATTTCGTCTTTGCCACTGAAAAACGGAGGAATTATTAAATGCATGTTTCTAGTATATTTAAATCAATTTCGTACATATAGTTTAGGTGGACTAATATTTGTCAACTTTAATATTTTGCTGCCAAGAAATTTTACTTATAAGACTATTATTACAATATTGCATTGTCTTCATGGTAAAGTTTGTAATGAGCAATCAACAAAAATTTGTTTGTTATGAGTAATTTAACAATTCTATACCTGACGGTATAAAGTTTGTTCAAATAACTTGCGGCATGCCAAGACATCGCCTTTTCTTCTAAGCTTTGGGAAAACTGCAACAGTTTCGGCACACTCTTTCTTTTGCTATGGGCTCAATACCCGTGGAGAGAAAAAGCTTAAGAAACGCCGATTGGACTAAGTTCAATTGACTTCTTAATGACAGGATAAGTCACGAAGCTCAATAGAGTCTCGATTGAGCGCTCTGAATAAATTCAATCCCGATGAGCAAGGGCAGATGCAGTAAATTGGTTCCTTGGTGGAGTCGGGAACGACACCCGGAAATCGAGCTTGTAAGAGCAACACAGAGGATGACTGGATCGCCTACAGAAACTCACAAAGAACTTATAACAATTTGGTGAGGTCCTCCAAGAGAAAATCATTCAGATCGATTTGTGAGGAAATGGAATGTGCAGGAGAGACCTCAAGACTGTGCAATGCTCTGGAAAAGGACCTATAAGCTAAACTTGACTTTCTAAAATGCCCAGATAGAGAGTTTACAAAGTCCAAAAATAATTCTTGACAGACTTTTCTTGGGAAACACTTTTCGGGTGCTCCGGTGATTCAAACGCAGAAGGTTTCTATGACACTGACCAAACCTCCTGGTATTCGCGGCACAACTAGACCTGCATTAATCAGTTTCAAATAGCCGGGCCTGAATGGCATCCATCCGGCTATATTAAGGGACCACCTGGAGGTAGACCTAAAGGAAATATATTGAGGATGTTTGGCTCTCAGGTATGTTCGATCACCATGGCGGTAGCTTAAATAGTCTTTATACACAAGGATTCAATCAGCATATTTATTATGCTGATTGAATCCTTGCTAAACGAATCGTTACAAGAGCAGCTTCACACCCAAGCTTATGCTGATGACACGAACGGACTAGCAGCCAGTAATGATCTGAATGTTCTATTTAGAAATATATAATCTGCATTGTATTTAATTCACAGTTTGTGATTGTGGCATGGTGTTTCATTGTTAAAGTTAAACTTGTTTTCTTCACCAGGAAAAGAAAATTGTAAGGGCTAGTGCTTCCAATAATGAAGGGTATAACATTTCAGCTTTGAGATGAAGTAAAATATCTATGATTAATCTTCGAAAAACAAGCTTCCCTGGAAGAACGGTGTGGAGTTGAAGCTTACTTGAGCTCGTTATGATTTCGGGCAGTGCAACAGCATTGTATAACAATCATAAGGCAACATGATTGTTACACAAAATATGTGTAACAATCATAAGACCGTACACATTAGTGGTGTGGTAGACTGTTGTGGAGCTCTTGTAGGCTCGCAGCAAGTTAGCCTCAATGTAAAGGACGAGTGCGGCAATGAACTCTGCCTGTAGGCTAATTCGACTTGGCCTATAGTTGGACTTAGACCTTAGAGTGATTCTTTTTTAGGTTTTCCAGAAAAAATATCCGCCATCTTGAGAGTTACTAGATGAAAAGTGACTGGGCACAATCACCTAGGAGGGCATGTACTGCACAGGTGTTGCACGGGAACATGTTCGACCATTCTGCTTGGAAGAGGTGGACTCTACGGGGCATATCTTTTCGGAATACATCGCATCTGCATACATCAATGCTTCGGCTGGGATTTTGCGTGTATAAAGAGATAGCATCTTATCACCTATACTTGACCCTAGATTTTATTAACAGATCCGGAAACTCTGGTAGATTGGGAATATGAGTACAATTGGTGATTTTGGTCGAAATGGTTAGAGCTGTCATGCACCTCTCTTCCCACCCACACTCACTTACTCCTTATTTTGCTAAAGTACTTGAAAACGTAGTTTACATTAGGCTGCTCCTACTCTCCACTCCTTTCTTGCTTCTGAGCAGCATGGGTGTAACAAACGCATACCTTAAATACCTTGGTTACTTTCGCTTTATACCAACAAAATAAATTGATGTTGTTTACACCGATTTCACAAAAGCTTTTGATTTTGTTGACCACATGCTTCTTCGATGATTATGGAGTATTTGGCCTACTTTTTCCTGGCTCTCGTCAAATGTACTTGGTTCCCATTACGCTGAGAATATCCTTGGTAAATAATAAGCCGATTTTTAACGCGGAAGATCGACAACGGACCAAATATTTGCGGTCAAACAAATCTTGGAAAAAGGAAACAAAGAAACCGGCGAAGTTGTCGGTCTCCAAATCTACGGGCAAAAAATAAAAATTATGATTCAGTCGAGGAAACAGATGACAATAAGATAAAATATCACAATACGAGGGTATAACCTTTGGAATGCACAGCAATGCACGAACCTCTCGAACGATGGTAGCTCAAACGACGAAGTCAACTATTCAATTAGACATAATTTTCGATAATCCCTATTAAATCTCGATGCGTATACAGGAAAACGAGGCTCCGCATATACAAAAAAATCGTTAGACCTATGCTATTCTACAGAAGGAAAGTTAACTTAGGCATCTGAAAAAGTCCTAAGTATGTTTGAAACTAGAGTATTCAGTAGAAATGAAACTAGTACGGAAAACGATGGATGACCAAATCGATACGAGTTGTACAATCTATATGGTCAACTGAAAGGATCCATTGTTATAAAACTACAAAAACTGCAAACCACTGGCCACGTCGAAGGAATGAGCGATCAGCGGGCTCTTAAAAGACGAGCAATCGACCCAGGATATTCGGAATTCCACGTAAGTGTTGGGAGAAACTGGCGAAGGGTGATAACAGATAGCGTCCAAGAGCACCGAATTAGAGGAAGAGGTCTTTGAACAGACGGCTAGAGTCAAATTCGTCAACAGTCAGTAATACGACGAGGTTTTGAAATGTTGCGCCAAAAAGAAACTAGTGGTGACGGCGTTGCGAATTGAAAATTGAGAATCAAAGCGAAAATGTTCGATACATTTAATTCAGTGTCGAAATCGGTTCGCTCAGGAGGCCAGTCGAAACTGAAGACCAGGAAATAAAAGCAAACCCCCACTACATTCAATAATTTTAAGAAAATTGTGCAAACTGGGATATGTGCGTAAGCTGAATATTTGGATTTCACACGAATTTAAAAAAATCATCTCATTCAGTGTATACACGACTGCGAGTTGCTCATAAAACGACAGAAAAACGATCCATCCTGAAACGAATTGTCACTAGCTACGAAATCTGGATCGTTTATGATCATGTTCAGCGAAAAATATCATGGTTTGCTTCAAAAGAAAGTGATGCTATCAATCTGGTGGGGTTGGAAGGGAGTGCTATATTATGAGCTAGTCTCAAGGAACCAAACAATACAGAAATTGAATTGGTTATATTGAATCCCGCGATCAAGGTGAAGTGTCCAGAATTGGCCAACCGTAAATTCTAACATGAAAACTCTAGACCAAATTCCAACATGAAAACAAATTCCAACATAAAAACTCTAGACCACACACTTTTTTGGTCACTTGCAAAAAATTGTTGCAGCTTGGATGGGATGTGCTGCCACATCCACTGTACTCACCAGACATTGCGCCATCAGACTACCACTTGTTTCGATCGTTACGAAATTCCTTGAATGGTTATAGATGATAAAATATGCTGCAATTAAACAGGACAGATGTTTCCGGTCGCGGAATTATGTATTTTGCTACCCAAAAGGTGGCGATGGTGTTACAAAACGGTCAATACCGAACTGAATAAAGTTTCTATTTAATATAAGAAAATCGTCTTTCATTTTGGTCAATGGCAAAATTTCATGGCAAAACGGAAACATAGCTGAGACAAGTTTGTGAATAGAATCGGAACTACATGCTCTTTTTCCTGAATTGATGATTACTTGCTGCATACGCGAACTTATAAAATTTAAATGTTGGGTAGTTTTTAAAAATACATTTTGTATCTAACGAGCTAACGATTTTGTGATATAAATCATTTCATTTACCCTGGAATGCACTCTTATTAAAATTAAAGCACTAAACACACATTGTTTTAATTGATGCATAATATATGTAAAACAATAGACACTAAACGGCAGATGAATTGGCATTTTCCTGCGATCTCTCTCGTAAGAAGCTTCTTGAAGCGCTCATTATGAATCCAACTAGACTCGGAACCGAACTGATACCGTAACAAGGAGCATGCAGTTGAATCTAATGGAATTTTTTGATGAAACTTAAGATCGCTCTAGAGAGCTGGAGCTGTATATAAGGCTTAAATAATAGCAATATAAGAAATCAGATGGACAGGAAATGGTGTACACAGTCATACTACGAAACACCATGTGCTTGAGGTAAATTTTTTTTAAAAAAATGAAGTCTGGCATCTTCGGTTTCATCGCTATTGGCTATGCACCCTCCGCGTGCGAGGCAAATTTGCAAACATTAACTAACGACAATGTATTTTGAGTCATAGAATTAGAAGCATAGAAGAACTTGGTCTTGGGAGTTCCAGGTTCCCCCGCAAAGATATCCATAGAGCCACGTGAGTATCACCTGAGGAAGCCACTCGTTATTAGACAGATAGGTTAAATTAACAAAAGTATGTACATATGTATGGAAGACAATTTTTTACTGTGTAGATTAGTACAAAAGTATAATTTAAACATTTCTCTGGCAACTCTTGCACATTCCGACGGTCTATATTCATTTCTTGAACGCTTTTGATATGAATAATTCTTGTCACTTGTCAATTATGACGTTATGTAGACAACATATACACTTTACAAAATTTTCTGTTCAATGAGATGATTAAGTATTTGCCATTTTGGGTTAATTATGCCAAAAGCACATTGCACCTTTAAAAAAATAAGCATTTTCATTGCTTATGCATGTCCTTGGAAATGCCCTCAATAAATTTTTCAGTAGCGGATATGCTTCATCACCAATAAAAACGTAGGGTGCTATAGCATTTGATCCTGGTAACAGATTTGGATTAGGTATATTTAATTCTCCTCCGCTGAGCAAATTATAGCTATAAAACATAGTTCCAGAGCGCATCGGGCATTTTATGCGAATGAGGTTAAACAGATGTAAATTGGAAATTTGCAGATGGTATAAAAATCTTCAACGACTAGAAGAAACACTTCTCTTGTTGGACATTTCATGTGAAGAGTTTGCACTTGTTCCCATATACATATCGGAGTTTCCTTAAATATACTGGCTATAGTAGAGTGTCCCAGACAAAAACAAAAAGTCAAGCTTCTAAATGAAATTCCGCTTGAAAGATACCGAAAAATACCTAAATGGAAGACTCTGCGTGCCCCTTTTCGCAGAATACACCATGCCACAAAGCCACTACGCTTTAGATCATCAAAACAAAACCAACATGGCCTTATTATAAATCATTGACATTTCAATGAAAGCTCGGAAAACAACGGGTAATTTAAATTCAACTACAAATGGATCCATTTATGATGAGGGTAGTACATCTCATAGCAACATAGAGATGAGAAATGCGAATAATCCCGTTGTCAATTTAGATATGTTTGATCCTCAGGACAATAATCATGAAGAATCCAACTTAAGTACGAATTCTCCATCACGTAAAAAAAAATTAGCTTGTTGTGCAAATGTTGAATAACTAGTGAAAATCGAAAAGGAACAAATGAAACTGGCCAAAATTGAGCAGGAGAGGAGGAATAATGATGATATTTTTCAACAGTTTGCTGCCCTATGTTAAACACTTTTCTCCCATGAAGAAATTATAATTAAGAATGAAAATACAGGAGCTTGTTTTCTTTAACAGATAATCGCGATCAACATCAGGTATTTCGAAATCCCAAAAAAGTGTAAACAAGCAGCAGCAACTCTTCCTGCCCTAATCAACAATTTGAATCGATTTTTCTACTGAACAATTTGAATCAATTCAAAATTAAGTTTATCTTGAAGAATATTAAATTAATAATAATAAATACACAATGTTAGTATGCATACCTTATTGTTATAGCTAAACGTTCTGAATAGAGATGGGCAAAATGCCTCATGGCTCATGAGGCATAGCTCTTTCTTACAGTGCAGCGCCTGAAAAAAGCACAGCGTAGTCTGTGAGTGAAAGCTTTCGTTTGAATAAACTTAATGAAATGCGAAGCGAACAGTGTACTGAGAGTACGGCGCAATAATGTAAAATACTCTAAAAAGAGCGATCTGTGGTGTGTAGTGAGGCATTTTGCCCATCTCTAGTTCTGAAGCCTCTATGGGCTGAAAATTAAAATTCGTTCACTTTTTTTTTTGCAAATGACAGGAAAATTTTCATTCAAATATAGTCGAAAATTTCTATGCGCATTGGAAAATATTCGAAAAATGTATCTGGATGATTTCGTAGTTGAATACAAATTTTGTGGTATTCATCGTCCCTTTTTCCATTTCTATTTAGAAGATAAGCACTATGCTGTATACTTTCATCTAATTTCATTAATATATACAATCTTGCATATTTGATTTCTCGACAACATTTTAGTTGCAACTGTTTTACATGGTCGCTGCAGGTCCACTGTGGACGTATCATCGCTATTTACGTGATTAGCTATTGCATCTGTTGCTGTTGCACTATGTACGCGGCGACAGGCAGTAGTCGCAGAGATCAGAGCGACAGTTTGATGATGAAAGCAAACTAGACATTGAACGTAAGAATGTTGCATACCGAGCAATCCAGCAATCTCTTAGAACGCAGGCACGCGGAGATACTTCAAAGACGGAAGAAAGCAGCCTGGCAAAAATACCTCATCTATAAATAGAAAGAATTAGAGAGTGAGGTCCGCACCAGACGCGGAAGTCTACGAAATAGTCCGAAACATGACTCAGTACACACCACCTTGAGAGTAGAGAGAGTAATCTGATCACCGATCCTAACATCATTGTATAGCGATGGGAAGTGCACTTTAGTCGATTGGTATATGGTCAGTGCAACGAAGAATTGGAGGCTCCATCAATGCAAGAAGACCTTATTCTGCTACCACTCCCACCAAGCAATTCATGAAATTATATTGCACATGTAATATGCCTCATAGGGGGCACGGTAGCTCTGCTCGCTAAGGCGTCAGGCCGAAAAGCGGCGTGCTACGAGGCCTGCGGGTTCGAATCCCGCCAGTGCCTTGGCTGTAAGTGTGAATGCGTGTGATTGTCTATGAGGGTGGCAAATGGGCCCAAACTGGTGGCCTAATGCTGGCCCTTTTCACTAACCTAACCTAATATGCCCCATACAAAAGAAAGAAGAGGTAACAATGTACAGCAGCTATAGGGTTATTGCATTGTTGGATGCTTTCTATAAGATACTTTCCTTTATTCGGTAAGATCGGATAGCTCTACATGTTAAAGCCACATCACCAGACATGCCAGGTAAACCAACAATTGATCAGATTTCTACTCTAAGGCAGGCGTTGGCTCTACAGCTCTACATGCTAAAGCCATCCATCATCGGACATTATCAAAGTGTGTTCATCCCAGGTAAATCAACAATTGATCAGATTTTTACTCTAAGGAAGGCGTTGGAAAATTACTGGAATTCAATATTCCATTCGACCATCTATTTATAGGCTTTATGGCCACCTGTGGCAACATAGCTGTATAAACTGTATAGCCCTGAGAGCTGACACGATTGTGTAGATTGACCATGACCAATGGAACAAATCAACTAAAAATAGCCAGATTGCTATCCAAATTGTTTAACACCTTCAATGGGCTTCGACAAGGAAATGGTTTGGCCTGCCTCCTCTTCAACCTGGCGTTTGAGACACCAATCCAAAACTCTGGCACGTCAACGAGAGGGACTATCGCCACCAAGTCCAGCCAGATACTGGCTTATGTAGATGACATTATTGGAAAACCTGAAATAGCTGTACGAGAATCCTTCATCCAGATTGAGTGGGTGGCACACGTACTGGGGTAAGACCTAGTACATGATGGCAGCATCTGCAGAAAGAAAACCTGGACTCGGCCAAACCATCATTGTAGTGGAGCATGAACTTGCTGCAGTCCAACCCTTCAACTACCTTGGGTCAATAATTGTAGCCTGTCAAGGATCTTCAAATCGCTAAATCTCACCCGAATATCAAAGCTTCTGCTGTACATGAATACTTGCCAGTACTCATGTATGGATCCGAGAGTTGGGTGCTCAGCATAATGCACTCTGACCTCTTAGTCGCGTTCGACAGAAAGTCTTGCGGAGAATCGTTGGCCCCCTTATGTATATAAGGACAATTCCAGAGCCACTACGACCATGAGTTGTGCGCTATCTACCTAAAAGCAGATATTATTACATAGATAAAGTCCGGTAAACTCCGGTGGGCAGGGCACCTAGATCGTATAAGCGTAAAGGAACCTGCTCGGAAAACCATTTGCAGCAGATTTTACGGCAGACGACAGCCGGGGAGACCTTTTTTTTACTGTGGAATGATGGCGTTGACCCGGTCGCTCGGAGCTTAGGAGTGTTTAACTGGATGACATCGGCTCGAGATCAGAATCGATGGAAAAAAAAAATTGGTTGAAGGAGACCAGGACCACACCGGTTGTAGTGCCGATTATGATAATTATAGTACATGTACAAAAAGACACTAAACAGCAGATGAATTGGTATTTCTGGAATTATTGGAATTCTTGACTTGCGGTTGTTTTTTGCGTTTATAGATTAGTAGACTAGTATAAAGGTTCACATTCTGTAATTTTAATTTAACAAAAGTGATAATATTTACCATAATACTTTGCTATGTATTATTTTTTAATAATTTGAAAAACATAGTTATTAAAACAAAAATTGAGTCCAATATTTTCTAGCATATCTAGTTCAAAAATTTTTGATTCGCTCTCATAGAAGATCAATTTCGCAATTGCGTGGGCTATCCAAAATTTTCTAAGTAGATATAGTAGAATAAATTGCACTCAAATTTTGCGCCAATTTCTTCACTATATAATTAAGGGACGATCAGTATAAATTCGAACTTGTTTGAAACTATATTTGCTTAAAGTTATATTGAAGAAAAAATAAGATGACGGTAAGATGAATTTTTGAACAATTTAATCAAATTTAGGAAGATGCAGACTCAGTTTAGTTTTTCAGTAAAGACAGTAAACTTTTTCATCATAATCATCAGGTCTTCGGATAACGACTCTAAACAAACACGTGAAAAATATTTCTAAAAAATATCAAATAAACAATGTGTTTTTTGAGATATTTTTGATTTAAAAGATATAGTTTTGGATTTGCGTCATTGATCATCTTTAAGTTTACCTTGGCATGTCATTATTGCAGTGTTTAATTTAGTTTGACACTTTATTCTATTATTGACACTTTATTCATACGTCACGAAACAGTGTTGAGCATTCCGTATCTACGTTGGCTAGAAATAGCCACATCGTAAGGATATGTTGCACAAATTTTAAGATGTGGATTGATTCTTCAATCTTTGTTGATTAACAATTGAGTTAGTAGAAGCTACTCTTTTGCCCATTTTTTCGTTTTTTTTTAAATTGTAGACTCGATTTATCGGTAAATCGGTTTAGTACTTTACCTGGCTTGTATTTTCAAGAAACCATGATACCTGAGCAGGTCGTACAAGCTTCAAATTCATTTAGCTGAGAGCCTACTGCATTTTCAGAGTATTATATACAATCAACTGCAAAATGATAAGATACTCCTAAATTTTTCTCCGTTTGCAGAAACTGTAAAGAACGGAAATACCCAAGTATACCCAAGATGCGAAAAGTAATTTTTACCCACGAAAAGCATTTTTGCATGCACACTACCGCTCAAAAGCATTTGCCCACCTAATAAATTTACTATTTCAAACGGTTAGAAATTAGAAAGACAACTTCTTATGAATAGTATTTATAGTATATGTAGAGTGCATATTATATTTATAAAAAAGTTTCGAAACGGTTAAATTATTAATAAATCTTCGGCCCATCAATGTGCTCACCCTTATTCATAATAACCACTTCAAAGTTTTGGCGTCCTACGAGGTAATATGGCCAAGGTCTCTGATGAGATTTTGACTCATTCAGCTAGCAAAAGACTCCACAAATGTTCAGCGGATGTAGAACCAATTTTTCAGGTGTTTCTGTCCAGTTAATTCCATAAAAGCTCTATGGGGTTGAGATTAGGTGACTGTGGTGGCCAAACCATAACTTTAAGAGCTCCCTCAGTTGATAACTGGTTTAAATACTCTCTGCAGATTTTTGAAGAGTGCTTCAGGTCATTGTCATGCTTAAATATGAATCGTTTTCCTAAAATACGCAGTCCAGATGGCAACATTTCGTTAACGAGAATATCCCAATTATGTTCTTTCCTCATTATTCCTTGGATTCTGCAGATGCTACCGAGTCTTTCTCTACCAAAACAGCCCCGTATCATAACAGAACCACAACCATGTTTCACCGAAGGCACTAAACATTGATCGGATGTTATCTCTCCTGCTGACCTGCGAACAAAGACCCTTCGTCTCGATCCGAAAACTTCGAGCTTCAACTCGGCACTCCACAGAACTTTTTTCCAAACCTGAAATGTCCAATTTTTGTGTTACCTAGCCCATTCCAATCCCTTCTTCTTACTTTTGGCACGTAACAATGGTTTTCTAACAGCTATCCGACCACGAAGATCTGCTCCTTGAAGTCTGGGTTTGATCGTTGAAACACTGAGGAGTTCAGACCTCTTTCCATTCACTTGTGCTGCAATTTCTGTTGCAGTAAGGCGTCTATTGCACTTGCTAGTCACCACAATCTTTCTAGCTTCGACTGAAGTGGTGACCCTGGGCCGTGTACTATGTGTTCCATTGTGAACACATCCACTGGTCTTGAATTTTTGAACATTATAGTCAACTGTTCTTCTTGGCACTTTCAACTCAATCGCAATCTGTCGATTACTTATACCAGTTTCATGATAGGCTATTAAAGGACGCACATCTGTTGAAAGTTCCTTCTTTTTCGGCATATTAACGTTTTACACAATAAAATACTCGATCAATATCACTCGCACAAAGTACAATGTTTTCTTCGTAGAGACTGACGCCAAACTTAAAATCCGAGGCATTTTCTTTTAGTGCAGTACCGGTTTATGATAATAATTGACAACGGGAAAGGATCAGGATACCTGCTTAAAAAATTCCGCCCGAATATAAGAAGTGGGTTTCCCCTTGATACTAATGCTTCGTAGAATTCCATAAATTTGGTTGCCCTCAGCTACAAAGTATTGATATTTTTACATACACATTCTTAGAATATTATTTAAGGCAATATTAACATAAATTTACGGCACAAATTTACCTATAAGTACGGAAAATCCCAAAATATGTGAGTGGGCAAATACTTTTGAGCGGTAGTGTACGGACCTGATGATTGATCACATTATTTCCACGATTTGAGAAAAGATCCTTTGATAAAAATCAGGTGTAAAATGGGCGAAGACGGAATTATAATTTGGGCCGGAATCAGGT
This sequence comes from Nemotelus pantherinus, assembly GCA_963978885.1. Classification (NCBI taxonomy): domain Eukaryota; kingdom Metazoa; phylum Arthropoda; class Insecta; order Diptera; family Stratiomyidae; genus Nemotelus; species Nemotelus pantherinus. Next base: position 5,504,174 of record OZ022264.1, on the reverse strand, counting down.
ACAAAGGAAAAGCAGAAATTAGGTTTATTTGGGGTAAAATGAAAAGCAGGGATTATATTAAAATTATAGATGAGGAGATCCAGAAAAATGAAGTCAGAATTTTTGTGAAGATTTTCACTTTCAGCATGACAATGCGGCCATTGTAAGGGAATAATTCAATGAGGATAACATAAATGTTTTACAATGATCATCGAGATTGCCAGATCTTAATATAATTGAAAATGGCTCTAGTCAACTGTCCCGTACTGTTTTGCGTTCACGTACTGTAAGCAGTACTAGACGCTGATCGAAATAAAGAGCCCAACCAATATTGCCAACCAGAGAAGAGACAAATTCTCTAGATTTCGGTGAAATTTGACCTAGATTTTTGTACGTATTTGTAATCAGCTACCACGTAATATACTATCTGGAGAAACATACAAGAGCGTTAAACTGCCAAATCAAAATTTTGGCGATTTCGAATTTGCCCACAATGTACGCACTTCCATTCTTTTTATATTTAATATTCCAATGTCTTATCTTTTTGTAGCAGTCAATTTTCAAGCATCTTAAACTCATTAAGGAGTAGTTAGAAATGTTTTTATCCAATTGAAATTTCAATAAGTTCAATAATGCAGGTACTTGGGTTTACAGTTTACGTTGTTTACAGTTTCTGAAAACTTGGAAAAATTGAGGGATGTCATATCATTTTGCAGCAGAGTATTGATGACTGGTATATTGAACAACGAAGTAAAAATATTTACATATGGGTATAATAAAGTCGCTTGTTATTTTCTTCCATTAAGATCGTTGTTTTGTTGCTGGTGATACAACCAATCCTGGATCATGGCAATATCACGAAGATAAATATGTTCTGTACTCTTACAGCTTAAGATAAATAATTGTCTAAAGTATTGATATTCTTATATTGGAAAAATAATTTGGCCCTACTCCTACATTTCGAAACTGATTCAATTTTCACATTTAGGACAAAACGTTTGGTTCCTTCGAAAATCGCGATTTCGTGACTAAGCACAATTTCGCTGCATAGCTTTTGTATACGCAATGTATATGCAATTATCACAAACCAATTTCCCAACCAATTATATAGAAAAATCAATTATAATCTACAATATACCTGCTGGTGTGAGCTTCACAATCATTTAGCGACGGCACCTTCACCAAAATGTAATTTTTCAATATAGCCTGTAAAAAAATCAATTAAGGAAAATTAAACCCACCTTTAATTGCTGATCTTTTTGATTTGTTTCCAGCTTTGCGACGACTGAAGTTTGGCATTCTTGGTTGATCGACTGGCGATGAGCTGCCAAACAAATTATCAAATAATTCTGCTTTATTCTTGCGAGCCAGTTGTGCGAGCGAAATTGAATTATCTGTGGTTCTTGACGGAGGCTCGAAAAGATCTTCATAATCTGCAGAACCGGGCGAATAGGGCGATTCGGGCTCATTCATGCCGCCTGCACCCATACCCATGTCTTCATTTGACACATTAGCTCCGCCGTTTTGACGAGATATAGCTGCTTGCTTTGGCATAGGCAGTTTTGGTGGACTTGTGTTCAACATTTGACTTGCTCTGGTTTGGGGCTTGCTGCCCGTTATCAGTACATTCGAGAGAACAGTAATGTTCTTATTCGAAATTGTATTGTTTTCTTCAACACTGCTCATTGTCATATCGTCTGCACCATCTACTTTCATGGGCTTTGAATAAGCATTCGACTCCGTATTCATGTTCATCATTTCTTGTTGTGACATTTGTGTTTTAGTATTGATCAGCGCCATGACAAGTTCTACAGGATTCATATTTTTTTCCTGGCTAATAACTGGCGGCCGAGTTTCAATTACATTCGATTCCTGTACGTGAGGGATATTTTCGGGGGCGTCTTCGATAACAGAATCGTCTTGAGCCATTGGCGAATGTGAGGGGGATACTGACGGAGATTTCGTAGGATCGAATGGGTCGTAAGCATCTGGCGAACAAGGACCGGATTCGGGTGGTGTATTGGGGCCGATTTTATTAGCAGTATGCATTGGAATTTGTTCATCAGTGTGTTGGTCTTCTTCAGCTTGTTCCTCCATTTCTTCCTGCTCTTCATGTAGCGGATTTCGAACTTTAACTTGCTTTGATTTCGCCATGGAAAACTTAACTGATGGTGGATCGGGAGGTGTTTTCGGACCAAGTTGCGGCATCTCAAAAGGCTCTTCTTCCTCCATAGTGTCGGGATGTTGCATTTCCATTGCTGTATCCATTTCATTTGGTTGCAGCTCATCCGCTAATGTATCATTCTCACTCATTTCCGTATTGTTGACGGTGACGTTGCGATTATTTATGGAAGCTTCTTCATCGTCTGGTTCTCGATCACTTTCATCCGTCAAAACGATCACATCACGCGGCGATTGGGCTATTATTTGGAATGGTGATCGATCTAAATCAATGATTGCGATTGGTTTGGTGTCTATCTTTCTTCTGCGACGCTGCGTTCTCTCTTTGGATTTTTTTCGTTTACGTGTTTGTCGTTCTGCAGACCGGCGTTTGGTAATTATTTCTTCTCTTGTCGGAGGTAATGTTACAACAGTCGTTTGCTGAGGAGGAGGTGGATTGCTGTCTTTATTGAAGCTTACGCTCACCAGTATATTATTTCCAGATGCAAAGACTTCTTTCGACGGTGCTGAAGGACTTTCGCGCATCTCACTGCGTCGACGCTTTTCCTTCTTTCCTGAATTCTCACGCCGCTTGTCACTTTTCTTTTTCTTTTCGCGTTTCTTTTTACCAGCATTCACGGCGTTCTCTTTGTTTTTCAATATAACCGTCAAATTATCATTATTAGTGCCGATCAAAGGAGGAGTCCACGATGATTCCGGAGCTTGAGTTGGCATCATCGATTGATTCTCTTCGGGGCCAGGGCTTTGTGACCATGTGTCATTTTCGATTGGCGGTGACTTTGTTCTTTGACGCTTCTTTTTCTTGCGACTACCCGGCACACGTTCAGCAGACCGAGCTGCTCGTCTTGGAGGCGACGCGGGACTCACCGAAACCATACGTTTCTTATTGCGCTTCTTCTTTCGATCCTTAGGACGTTTTGTCTTGTTTTTGTGGCGGAGGGGACTTCTAGATCGACTTGCACGAGGGCTTCTTACCATAGGCGAGCGCGATCTCGAGCCAAGTTTAGAGTGTGATCTGGAACAGGAGCGTGAGCAACTATGCGGCGAAACACGACGCTTGGGACGTTGATTACGCCGATTAAACGGCCGCTTCGGCGATATTGAGTGCGAACGTGATCGTGACCGTTGTCGTAATGGTGTTCGCGAACGACGTCTTGGAAGAGAGGACCGTCGGAATGAACGTGACCGACGCCTCGATTTTGACTTAGATCTAGAGCGCCTTGGTGACTGGCCGAATCTTCTGCGCGGTGACACACGCCATGGTGGCGATGGACGTCTAGGAGATAATCGACGTGGGGAAACTCGACCAGCGGATAGTGGAGTTGGAGACATCGAAAAGCTGCGCCGCTCATTTTTCGGTGATGGTGACTTTGTTCGAGATTTAGTGCGAAGTCGACGCAAACTGTGCGATCGTGATCGAGACCGAGTTCGCGCTGGCCTTGAGGTATCGCGACCGTATCGATCCTTGTATGTTCTCGGCTGTCCTATTACATTCCGAACGTTATATCTTTCGATTTCTTTTCGCTTGAACCTCCTTTGATTACCTCTTTGCCTATTCCGATTTTCTTTACCTCTTGACATTGATCGTAGGCGATGTCTGGAGAAAGAACGCCTTCGCGGCCGTCTTCGATTATCTCTGTCTCGATAATTTCTTTCTTTTGTGCTCTTACTTATTTTTTTAAACTGCTCTCTTCTTGATCGCTGTCTACCGCGTTCATCTCTCTTGAACCTATCGCCACCTCTACTTGGACTTGCGTGTCCTTCTTCGTTCACTAATTCGCCATCTTCTTCCGAAATCATCTCCATTTCCATTCCGTCAATAACGCTCGCCGATATATCACCACGACTGCTGTCTATTTTATCGTTATCGCATGATTCAGCGTAATTTCTACATTCACCATTAGCTTCATCTTGATCAGTTTTTTCATCCAAGCACGGTGTGTATGATCGTTCTGGTTCATCTTCTTCATCGGCGTCGGAAGTTGCTTCCATTTGCGCTACGTTTAGCTTTGGTGTGCAGCCTTCCTCTGGTGTTTGAAGTTTTCGGCTCGGTGTGTGACTTTCAGCATCTTTGCTGTCTTCTTCTTTCGATTCTTCATCCTTTTTCTCGACGTCCGGAGTGAAAGCATCTCTTTCTTCGCTATCGGGCTCGTCGCTTTCTGCGTTCGGTTTTTCCTTTCCAGTATCTTCCTTATTTAAAGGAGTGGGAGGAATAGGAATGTCTCCGATACTGTTTTCTGGATCAGGAGGCATAGGAATTAATTCTGCTTTCTCTAGGTGCCACTGTCCCCAATCACTATCGTCATACAGTTGAGGACCGATAAATTTCTTCGGTTGATTTTGCTCGGCGGTAGGCAACGTTTGATCCGCAGTGTCACTCTCTGCAGACTCACTGTCACTTTCAGCAGATGAACTTCCATCTGCTTTACTGGTTTTACCAGCTTCATCCATAGTTTTTTCGATTGGCTTATTGGTTTTGTCATCCTCTTCCACTATATCCATTTCATCGCCAATATTGCAAGGTTCATCCTTATCATGCTCATCCTCATCATCGTCATCCATATCCTCTTCGCCCATATCCTCTTCATCCTTCTCCTTATCATCTTCATCCTTATCATCTTCAATCTTATCATCATCAATCTTATCAGACAGCTTCTCATCCATTTGTTCCACACTTTCATTTTTACTATCATCGAACTCTCCTTCATCCTCTGATTTACTAATTTTCTCGTCGTTTTCATCATTATCTTCTTCGTCGTCAGGTGCCTCAACAGTCGGAAATTCTGGCTCGTACATTTCGGACTCAGGGATCTTAATCGCGCTTTCGCTATCGTTAGCACCACTATTAATATTGGCTTTTTCCAAGCCATCTGGTATTTCATCATCATCGTCTAATTGCACTAAATCTTCTTCTTTCTCTTCGAACTCGTCTTCCTGCTAGTTTTGTGGTAAATGAAAAAGAGAAAAATGATATTTCTTTGTTAGTATAGTTTTCTTTATTTATTTTCGATTGAACTAAATTGATTTCATCTTAAAAAATTTCAAACTTACGAATAAACGACGACATTAAAAATTGTAAATATGCTTGCAGTATCCTAATCAAATAAACAATCGAAATTTGAATTTTGGCTCGGTGAAAATTTCAATAAAGTATTAATGTTTTCGTCAATAGTTATATAAGCTTGCTGTCACTACAAACAATTAAAGCGATAATACGATCATGATTCACTTTGTAATTGAAATGTCTAATACTGGAGACAGATTACAATCGAATCTCGTTATTCTTATTGGAGTTTCGCGAAACCAGATTCGATTGTACTCTATCTCCAGTATAAGATAACTTACTCCCCACTAGGTCAATTCGAAAACGCTGATTATTACCATACATACTTAAACGGAATCTTGTAAAGGGAAGTGAAAATGAACTTGAAAATGAAAAGCCAAAATTCGAATTTGATTGGGTTCTAATAACGAACGAAGTCAACAGAAAGTTAACGTAAATTTTTCATTATTTTTTCGCGAAAACACAAACAATGCATAATGTATTGCATTGCATATTTTTAGGAGTTATATGAAGTGGATGAATAAAACAATGTAGTATATTGGAATAGCGTTTTGCATAAGATGAACGGAAGTTGATCAACGTCTTTAACACTGAAGAAAACCGATGATCGAATATAGTTTCACAAATCTCCAATCTCCCTTACTTGACACACTAGGTAAAAGCTCAATGAGATTCGATTGCAGTCTGTCTCCAGTATTACAGGATGACTGTCAAGCTAATGGTAGGATATACAGCGGTTGGACCAAAATTGACCTGACCTAAAGCGCGGGCTAAATGAACTTAGTCCTCAGGTGTTTATACCAACCTGACCTAAAATTTGTGGACTAAAAAATTTAGGTGGAATTTGGTGTTTAGTCCGCGGACTAAACGTGCGCTGTATATTTTACCAATATGTCGAAAACTGCTTCTAGTGCCAAGCTTTTGTCGTTCTGCGGGAAATGAGTTTAGCTTGACGGGTGTCTATTACCGCTAGTGTGTATAAGAAATTTATTAGACAGTCCTACAACCGCCATGGCAGTCATCCTGTTAGACTGGAAACATACAACAATTGGATCTAGTTTTGCGAATCTGGTTGAGTTTTTATCTTAGTGTTTAAAACAAAGGAAATTTAAAAGCTCGAAGCTCACTAGAGATTCACGAAACCAGATTCGATTGTAATCTGTCTGCAGTATTCATAAGTGCACGAAATTGATTACTTTGTTTTGTTATTTATTTAAACGAAACGGGTTTTAAACCCTAAATTCATCAAAGTGTAAGCTTAAAATATTGAAAAGCATCAAAATATCAAGAACAAGATATTGAGATATGCAGTTGACAAAATAGACTTGATCAGTATTCTGTATTTAGTTCTAAGAGTTGTACGAAGAGATATGTGACATAATTCGACAGAATTATAAAAGACTAATTTCTTTTCATTAAAATATAAATTCTAAAACTTATTCTAAAATATTTCATTCAAAAATTTCCGAAAAATATTTGCTAAATATATTCATTCATTTTCTAGCGTAATAAAGGATGCTTTCAATCCAAACAATAGTGCGAGACGTATACAATTTCACGTTTATTTAGACAATAGTGCAAACTCTGTTTAAGTTATCCACCCAAGGAGCTGCAAACAAGACTCTTCAAATTTTAAGAGCCGTAAACGCATTTCTTCTTAATACTCAGCATGGTTCGAAATTACTTTACCGCACACGTGCTCATTTGTTTACATATCACATTTTCATTTTGTTTGTGATATGTTGTCTTTTATTTGTAGTTCCGGAACGACTACTCAAGCATTCTTGGAAATATTGAACAGATCATCTTTCGGAATCGGATTTTATGCATAAGGATTTTAAGACAGTAATCATTTTTTGTTATTGTTCGGATTGTTTGATGATTCTTTTTACAAATTTGATCGTCCGTATTCACTTTGTTGCATTTATTTAGATAAGCGCATGCCTATATTTTGAATAATTTCATTCCATCATATAAATTTTCAGTTTATAGAAAAGAATCGAATAGTAAGTCTATCATATAAAACGCATATTAAACAGCACGCTTGAAATGTGGGTACCAAAACAAAACTGACCTACGGTCTTGTTCGATGAAATTTATATATTGTTCATGTTTCGGAAATTCTATAGCAGTTTCACCCAACATGTTCTTTGTTGATTTACAGCTCTTTAACTGTCTGAAACAAATTAAATTCTCAATTTGCCTACTACTCAGTTTCGAATTTTCGATGGGTTCTTCAGTTATCAAAGATTCAGACGGCACAATATCGGTTCCTAATCGCATTATTTGCCATATTTGTTTATAAAAAAGAGCTGATTTTTTAACCAGGTGTGAGATCAAAGAATATACAGGTGGAAGATCAAAAAGCAAAGACACACTGAAACAACAGAAATTATTCCTGGTTGCCCTAAAAATAAAATTGATAGAATTTAAAGAGCTACAGTTGGTGGAAGTGGTTGTTTTGTTAATATATATATCTTAGTTAATACTAACATTTCGGAATGAAAATATGTTAGTACCCAATATGCTAGATAGAATAATTAAATTCCTCGGTTTTATCATTTCTACCAGAAAAATTAATATCACCCATTTGAAGTTTTACAGGATTTCGCTTTAAAATGAACCTTTATCCCATAAATTTTTTTAAATATTATTTATTAGTATTTAGCGCACACTCCTTTGGTATTTTTCAATGATAATATCCAACAAGGCATTCCAGTTATAGCATTTTCAGTTTTTGTAACAAAATCTTGGATTTCCCAGGTTTATTTCATGGCTGTAATCATTTCTGATTTAGCCCATGGGCACTTTTTTGATAGTTTTTGTTACAGAAAAAAACTTGCTCGAACGTTTTCAGTGGAGTTCATGTTTGTATTATTTGTTCAAGGACTTTGATGCCGTTGCTTCTTAGATATTTGGTAGTTTTCCTTCCCGTATAATACTAAAAATTATTAGCGAGATTATAATCAGCGAATCCAATTTGTTTCGATGTTGTTAATATGAAGCGGAGAACAAGTGGCTGTCCCTCTTCTATTTCTCTTTAATAAAAAATCGATGTTAGCTGCTTCTCCTCGGGAGTCTGCAACTTTTTTGCTGATTGTTTTCAAGAAGTTTTTATCGATTCCCAGGTGCGACCAAAACAATTTTTGCTGAGGATTTAAGCAAATCGAGGTATGGATATATTTATTGTCATTATGGAGCTCGATAGTGACAAGAGCCTTGAACCTGCCATCCTTCCCCCTAATTTTCTAATTAGATGTGTAGAACAACTGATCTCGCTCCTTCATATTATATTGAATAATTCTCTCTCCTTTCGGAATCTTCTTATATCACGCTGATTTATAAATGTGGCAATAGACGTTTGAATCAAAATTTTAGAGGCATCACAATTCTATCTGCAATTTCCAAACTATTTGAAAAGATCATTTATTGCAACAGCATCGATTTAGGAAAGGTCGTTCATCTTATAGCGCTGGTTTCCGATGTTTTATGCGAAATGGAGAATCATTCCATTTTGATACCCAAACTGCAGCAACTCGGAATCGCAAGATCTAGATTAAAGTAATTTGGTTTTTTCTCTACGATCGCTTAAAATATGTGAAATTTTAAGGTCTTATTTATAAAAGGAAGCTCGTGTTAGCTCTGGTTAATTATATCTTCTTTGTAAAAAAATTATATGACACCTGTCCGAGGTTTTAACTTACATTCCTTATTTACTGTATACAGACGATCTCAAAGTTTATGTCATCAAGTCACCATCCAACGCTTCCTTTCTTCAGTCAAAGCTGAGCTTAAGCCATTGGTGTTCCGCGAAAAAGCTCCATCTTAATATCGTTAAATGTCAAGCGATAGATAAACTTCCTTGGCAAAATTGCACGCGTACATTATACGTACCGCCTCAGCAACACTGCACTCTGTAGTGTTGACAACACATTAGATATCGGTGTCATCTTAGATGAAAAGCTGCGCTTGAATTTACATTGCGATAGAATTCTTTTCCAAGCAAGTAAATAGTTCGGCTTCACTAAGGGACGAGCCAAAAAGTTCAGGAATTTCTGTGTTACTAAATCCTTATATATTTTCGTCGCCATATAACTTTCGACTTTAACGACGTCGACAGAGCCCTTGAGAGCCACTAGACCCCAACGATTGCTTACTGAATACCAATACACAACAAAAAATGCAGGAAATGAGCCAATAAATAGGTGCTGCAAGATATTCAGTAGGATGAGCCATACCTTCTCCCCTATACGATTTCTAAAGCAACATTCAAACATAACCTTATAAAGGCCCTCTCATCCTAGTCATCACATCCTAACACTATAATATACCTCAATTGTATTTTGATAATTTTGCTGTTGACTAAACTATTTTCAACAATTTTTAAATTGACTAATCTTACTTAACTAAACTTGCATTAACATTAATTTTAAATCTTTTTTTGTTTAATTTGAATAATTTATCATAAAACTTATCAAATAAAAATTTAGCTTATTGAAAAGTTTAATTTTAAAATAGCATTTAAAGAGGTGATTTATTTGTTTGTACGTTGCACTCGGCTCTAGGCCATGCAAAATTTTAATTTGTCCCTGTTTTTGTTTTGTTACACCATCTTGGCATTAACATCTTGGTTCTTGCGAAGTCGTCTTGCACAAAATATATCGTAAATGTCGACGTCTTAATTTACGATCGCACTAACTAGAAACTTTTATGAAAAGGTCATAAATTGGAAATTTCTGTATACTGCTGAATCTCTTACTTTGAATGTTGCGAAGTGTCATCAAATCTATTTACCTTTAAAACATCTCGCTTGTTTCTCCGACTCCTTTCTCATTGCTGGAGATAGCTTCAAGGGCCTTGGTGTGATCTTTGAACTAAAATTCGACCTGCATATACACAACCATAGTCTTTCAATTTTTGGTTTTATCATTAGATCATGCAAATCTTTCAACCTCTTTACATTTGCTCGTCGCTTTCATCTGTAGTGTTTTGAAGTATTGTTACCAAATCTGGCGTCCTCACTATAGATGTTTGGTTGATGCGGCTTATTCTGTGCAACGCAGTCTCACCCGCTCATTATTCTACAAGTTTAACATGTCCTATAGTAAATACAGAAGGCGCCGTCCTAAAAATAGCTTCTCTTCGGTTACGCAGAATGGTGCTCGACAAATGTATCATCTTTAAACTTTACATCGACCATGTGATAGTTGATCTGTAAAAATTAATACTAGCATTTTTCTGCTGGAGATTCGAGACGCGTTAATAAATCCTCATTCTCTCTTAATAACACTTTTACTGATGTAAACTCCTTTTCATCACTTTTGCGTTTACCTCGGGGAGACAATAAACTAAATTTTGATTCACTAAAAACAAACGAAATTTGAATATTTGTTAACTCTTTTGCATCAGTTTCTTTTTATGTTTAATTTCCTTTTTTCTTCTTGAATAATTTTTTTGTTTTTTCGAAATAAGATATCTAATTCTCGAGCTTCCTATTTTTAATTTGTCTTGTCTGTAATTGGATTTTTTTTACTGTAGTTTTCGACAGTAAGTACAACCAATACAGTTTGGGCAAGTAAAGTAAAGGAACCCACGATAACCCTTGGCGGTTCTGGGAGTTGAAGATGATAAAGAGCTCCATTCACAGATTTTACAACCAACTAATGTATACGAATTAGATGCACTTTACCCATAATTTAATTCAGAGCCAATTCATTTAGTCTGGAAATAGCATAGGCTTGCCAGCTATTAAATAGACTTCCTGCAATATTTCTCAATCGAAATGAACCCATCAAACCATACGAGAATAGAATATCCCATCACACTATACGAAATAAATCATAAATAACTTCAAGATCTTAGCATTTAAGTTTAAAGTTTAAAGAAGCCAAATGATATTCGAATTGCTTGATAGATTTCGATATTTCGAGGATAGTTTTCCCTAGATAGAATGTTTTGTCTGTATCTATTGGTCTAAATTCCAATCTAATCTTAACCTTCCAGGTTATAATCCGGTGAATAAAGTAAAGTAGTTCCACTACAGCTCTTTTATGGGTCTGGATTTTGAAGTTAGTAGAGATTAATATATACGAAAGTGGAGTCATAAGTTCCATGATTAACGTTACTCCTGATTTAGTCCGATATGTGACCATGGTGGATTTGAGCCAGGGACTACATACCCGGCTACACAAGCTATAATCGTCTAGATAAAGAATGTATTTCAAACAATAAAAGTTTTAAAATTATGTCTGAAAATGAATGTGATCTTCAACAGCCACGTAGTTTAGGTATCATTAAAAAGGACAAATAGATAATATACTACAAGAGAAAGCATACTACATTCAAGTGAAGAGTGAAATAGATCATGGAAAAAGTTTAAGTCGTTGGACTCGGGACACTCAAATGACTGCCCGAGTCCAACGATGCCATCCCAACATTCAAATCAGTCACCGCCATAAATACTCTTGAAGAGGAATTGATAGACATATTGTCACGGAAACATAAGTTAAAAACGACTAGAGAAGAGACAAATAGACGAAAATGGGATAGTCGTATCATTAACACTCAAAATGCTATTCCCGAGCAGGTTGAACGAATTCGAACGATTCCTTGAAGACTGGCAGTTAGGGAAAGATCCTTATACCTCCCAAATTTGAGGTATAAGGTGTAAGGTTACCGAAAACTAGATTCCATTTGATATATTATCTCATATTCAGAAGGAAATACTTTTAACCTACTAAAAGAGTTACTATAGGAAATCCTAGATCACGACTAATGAGTAGGACATGCATGGACAAATTAGAAAAGAAACTCGAAGAAAAAAGCTTGCTTCTTCTTCGAATTCACCGCTCTATTTACTTGGTACTTGTTAATTGCTACCAAGAATAGATGTCACGGACCATTAACATGATGACTAATTCATCTTTTATTGTTTGTCGAAGCCAATCTAAAAGTCAAGCCAATTTGAATGTCAAGCCAATAAAGAAATATTTCTAAATTTATGTAACCGTTTTCTGAAACGAAATTCAGACAATTTTCAGGAGCGCTAACTATAAAATCAAAATGTTTACGCTTCCTCGGATAAAACAGTTCTGGTGATACAGATCTCCTTGTCACATTTGTTGAAAAAACTGATCTAACCAAAAAAACTAACAAAAATGTTGCTCTTTCCATATTCTGCGAATATACCTTTGGGAGCTTGCTCTGCACATTTTGGCAACGCGGTTCATGCATATTATAGACAGTGTGGCCAATTTAGCATTTTCAATGCTAGATTTAGCACCAATTTCACCTATTTAGCATTTAGCACTTTTTATTAGCATTGAAATTTTACGCTAGCACTGCTTTACACGAACGTTCGATGGTATTAAATATGCCATACGAACACTATTATTTTACATAATTGAATTCTATTCCCTTGACGCAATCTAGTTTAAAATCTTTAAGAGTGTGCTGCCATAACTTTGAAGTATCAGAGTCAATTATTGAACGTCCTACGTCCTAGCTCGGTTTATGCCAACTTTAACAATTTATCCGTTGAGTCAGATTCAAACGATTCAGAAACTGAAGGTGGCTTTTAATTGTGCGCATTTTCTCCCTTTAAATTTAAAACTGAAGTGAGTTTTTTTTTATTATGAATTATTGCTATCATAAATGGATGATATAAATGTTTAAGTTTTAATTATTTTTTTATTTGAAAATAAAACTACCCGAAAAAGCTACTTGATTTTTAATTCTATTGACACAAAAAGGAGTTTAGCATCGATTTTCGCAGTTTAGCATTGTTTTTAGCATTTTATTCAAAGCCATTTAGCATAATTCCAAAATTTAGAATGACTACACTGGTTATAGATACAGCCTATGGTAAACTGATATTTATCAAGAAGATCGTTGAAGTTATTAAAGAAACTATTACTTTGAACATGGTTAAATTTGGAGGTTCGAACCAGGGTGTTTTTTTGGGTTAACATAAACTTAAACCATGTGTCTGCATAAACTGTTCTACTCATTTATTTTCAATTTGTTGAATACAAAATAAGCTATCCTGCTACACGCCATCTGAAGTTTTGGGGAGTAGAGGTGGTAGCGACTCCATTTTCATAATCGAATCATTGTGAAGTGTGAAACGATTAGTTTTGCGCCTCGCAAGCCCCTGATTTGACTGAATGAGACCTAATTAGATCTAGGTTAACTGGAAGCTCGATCCCCTGTCTGTACTTGGATTCGAAACTTGGACCCCACAAGAATTCACAGACAAATAAACAAGGCCGATCGAAGAAGAAAGCAATGGATCGTTTCCATAACTTAAATAGAGAAAAGTCTCTATACGATGACGTCACGCAAATTGAGTTTGACAGCTTCCGTACAGTGTACATAGTTGAGAATTATATGGTGAAACTTGTGTGGAGAGATGGAACGATATAGAGAAATAGAAATGCCAAAGCTAATTGTTCTAAGGTCATTAATGGAGAATGACGGCAAATAGAGAATTTTAGTGGGTATGCTCTCCATTGCGGTCATAATATTGATATCTGTCATGCGATTTTAATAGATCTACTTTCTAAAGGAAAAATTAGTGTCTCTGCTTTTGCAAGTTAGAAAAAAATCGATTGGGGCAAATCCAATGTACTTCTTTTGCAAGTCCATAAATATATTTGTTGAATCTCTTGATATGAATGAATTATAATGACGATATGATTCTGGAGATCATAAAAAAATAGCTTTTGAAACAGACTTTACAGAGGATTAACAAAATCCACAATTACGGAAACGAATCATAAAATGATATCAGCAGAGATTGTATACTTGAGTTTCATATAAAGTGAAAGCCTCACAATGGACAAAACCAGTCACATCGAATAATTGGTACATATTCTCATGGAATGGCGTCCTACAGCTTAATGCCTATGGCCACCGAAAATATATGCACAAATATCAATTAATTTACAAAAACACGACCACGAGAAATGATTTTCATATGGAAAACATTTTAAATCTTAGTGGACAGAAAAACAAAAATGCAATGGAATCCATTTAATAATTTGTTTACGCAAGAAGAGCATAAAGCAACCATAATAGTACCAATGATTTTTCATCAATATTCAAGGATAGGCAGGTTTTCAATACAAATCTAATAAAAAGTAATAAAAAGTTCGGCTAGCAAAATGGACTGACGACTAGCTTAGGATATACATTAAGGCAAGTTTCTCTACCTTGTGCGATAAAAAAAAGCGATTTTTTTGTTTTTGCGAATAGATACATACGGATAGATAGTTACATGTTGACAGATACAGTAGATACATGAATTACGAAAGTTATCCCTTAAAATAGGGAGCGGTGTCGAGCGCGCTGCACCGCATTTTTTGACCTGGTGGAAGTGATTGAAGGTAGACGGGTAAAGGAATGACCACAAAATTGTTTACAGTTGGGTATCAAAGGCTAGTTCATGGCTAGTAGCAGAATCATTAAAAAATATTAACAATCTTTCATTTTACATAACTTGTAGCCAAAATGGAAAAAATCGTTTTTCTATTTCAAAATTGCATTACTTTTTCATTTTTCATTTTTTTTTCACAATTCTGGTAGGGCCCATAGACAAAAGTATATTAAATAAGATTATGTTTCAGAACATCTGAATCGACGGCAGGACTTCCACCACCAGCTAAAATCCGTTTCCCGCGCCACCATTGCAATACTGAAAGAGGAATTAAATATCACCTGGGACGACAGTGAGGAGATCAAGTGCAATAGTTACGTAAGCCCAAACATTTAAAAACCCCGATAGTTAGATGTTTCAGCACTAATCAGGACAACTGTTCAACACCATTGTCTAAGTTGATTTATAATTTATTTTTATTATTGTTTACGTTCATAGCTCATTCATAGTATTATTATTGTTTAAGTTCATATTTAAGGGCAGAGGATCCAAGATTTGAATAAATTTAGTGAGATAAAGGTTGCGTTATTTATAAATCCATAAATTATTGAAGCAACTCACTCACTGCAACCTAAAATATATTTTCTAAATGTATATATCAAGACTGGCGTCTGCAAGATATATCTTACTTTCGCTACAAGTTTAAGCTATTTGGATTGAGTGGCAAACCCCCCTTCACCTGGCACTGAATGGATTAACTAACGAGAGGTAGAAACATATTTAAAAGAAACTCAGTATATTGCCCAGAAGCATTCAATTTGCAACGACGAACCTGAATTTTAAAATCTTGTTAAATGAAATAGTTTTCAGAATCTGGTCCAAAAATTCAATTGAAGTACAAGGTTTTTCAATAAGGACTTCATAATTTTGTATTTAAATAAAACACAGAATAATTGAGATATCGGGCTGAAATTTTTTCCAATTGTAGTCAACCTGATAAACGAAACCTGATAAATCCAACGGCGTTGAATCACAAGGCCATTCTAGAGATTACACAATCACCGAATTTCCCTTGCAATAGATCAACTGTTTGGCCGGCTGTGTAGCATGTGGTATCATCTAGTTGGAATCACATATCCAATTCTGACCAAAAAAAAAGTCTTCCAATTGGGCGTGATAGCGAACTGAGCCAAAAATGAGCTTCATCGCTGAAGATGATTATTCGATGAAATTCAGGATTTTATTTTTCTAACTTTTGCAGAGCCCAATCGAAGAAGTTTCGGCGCTTCAAATGATCAAAAGGCTTGAGATATTTTGTTAATTGGATTTTGTAAGAAAGTAGGTCAAGACTGAGAGTTTCCCAATTCCTGTGAATGGCTTGGAATCGTCTGATTTTTCTCATTTTGAACTAAAGCACTTACGGCTGCGATATTTTCGGTACTTCGACCGGTGCATTTACTCACTGGTACAGGAACATACAATAGTGAATATGTTGTTTCAAATTTATCCGCTATAGCACCCAAAGCCTGTCTGGTTGGATGATTATTACGACCGAAAATTGGAGTAAGCACTGGTAAAGTTGCGATCAAAGAATTTCAGTAGTAATTTTTAATAATGTTGCTCGTTCGTTAACTTCACCATTGACACTGACAGATCATTACAAAGTTGAAGGGTGCGTTTGTATTAAAGTACGAAATTGTTATGTTCCTAATGAAAAACCTTTTGTAGTAAATTTCAGGTCCTATTTTCTGAAAAATGTTGGCGAGGCCATCAACATCGAAAATGTTGCAATAAACTCAATATTTTGGCAGATCGTTTCTCCAGGAATTGGATTTTTCTCCTTTTAATCACAAAAAAAGGAAAAAAGTCATACCCCACAGCATGGCGAAAGCTGGGCACCAAAGGTGGCTTTCAATATTTTAGCTACCACGTTCAACCCCTAGACCCGAAGGGTTGTCATCTGATTACTTTTTTATGTTTGCATGTCTACAAAATAGCAAATGCTCAAATCGAAAAAAAAAATGTTTGCTTCAGACCATCGCGACTCAGCTGAACACAAAGTAGTAAACGAGTTTCTGCATTGCTTTTGCAAGGAATCGTCCAATCCTTACAGTCCAAGCACCGCTGAGTCGGGAGATCCATTTAAATGCAATTAACTAGTTTCAAATACAATTTCCTACCAAATTGATCACAAAATCTACGTTTAGACGAAACCTAAATGCGTTTCATTTTAAACTTAATGTTTATAAAACATTTCTCTGAAATATAAATATAACAAAAGAGTATACATGAGCGAAGCGGAAGTTTAGAGCCACATATATGAGACTAATGAAGTGTGAAGATTACACTTCCTAGTCTTTTTCATTTCAATTGACGCTTCAATGGAAGCATCGCTTCATAGATTCGTCAGCGTAGGGTACGAGGAGCCGATACGATGCGACTACTGTGACTGTCCTCCTAATTATTGGAGGATGATTGAAAATTATTATCAATTTACAGAATCAAGAAACATACTTCTCTTGTATTTTTAATTTGATTAACCTTTAGCATATAACGAGGGATTATTTTAACACCATAACTTTGAAAATGCATTAAATATTACGTATAACACAACAAAATAAGTTGAATTTCACACCAGCTAGCGGTTGAATATTGGCCCGCTAGTTGGCAGTGCTGAAGTACTGCACAATTTATGTTTTTGTTTTTTTTTTAATTAAAAAAATAATCATTATTTTCACGTTGTGTGCTGAAGCAGTTAACGAAAAACATAAGCTTCAGATTGTCTGTCTCTCGATAAAAGGCTCTTATAAACTTTAAAGGAAGTAATAATAATCAAAAAAAAGGATTAAACGCCTCAATTAGTTCACATTTAACTTCAGACAAAAATTAAATTGAATTTCCATATTACATTTTCAAAATACGCGATGCTTTTTACGCCTAGCTGCAATCATTCTAGTCGATAGGGTGCATGCCGCAAGCATGCTACGACGAAGGTATGTCGCTGACGCGGCATTGGACATACTCTAATTGTATTGGAAGCTGCATGCAAGCGTAAAATGTACAGAACGAGTCTATAAGCGACGCCTCAGTTGACAGTCGGACTAACTATTTAAAGTTGTTTAAGCGCTTCAAAAATATATATATATATATATATATATATATATATATATATATATATATATATATATATATATATATATATATATATGCTGCTATATCTGTTATTTTATTAACAAGTGTTTTATCACAAGTAAAACGAATTTCATCACGAATATTGAGCTTTCATGAAGTATCTTCACTTAATTGGATCAAATCTACATTAGTGGACAGATAAAAATATTCAAAACGAGTGTTTAAAATGTCTTTGAATCAAATGTAGCGAGGCCATATAACTTTAGCGAAGGTTAAAACAGTTTTTTTTTTTATATTTTTTGTTTGTGATGTTTCCGGGAAATATCCAAGAACAGTCCATTAACAATTTAAATCAAATAAGGTCTGTTCGCGTACTTCAGCAAACTGCAGCAGTAGCAGAATTTGGCAGCTGGCTTCTTTTTGCTGCAAAATTTGACTTGCAGCAAGAGTACAAAAACGACTTTCTGCGAATCTATTTTAATATATTATAATAGATTCAGGTACGCGAACAAACCTATAAACTTCAGTGATTCGTGAACGCTCAACTACAGTGAAAAGAAACACGTCAGAGAAACATCCTGTAAGTACGCTACAACAGTGTTCGTTGAGGTTACGTACCAGGCGGCGGAATCTCCGGATAATGAACTTCCACCACAAGAGACCATTCACGAATTACATTTTATACAGGTGGATCAAAACCTGCATATTTCTGTACGTCAGGTAACATATTGAGGCATATTGACAGTGTCATAATATTTGTTGACAGGGTTTATTATGTCATAGCTCATTCTGAGAGTGAGATGTTAAGTGAATTCAAAACCCCGACCAACGGCTAATTACACGTTTTCATTCTTGGCAGCATTCTCGAAATATATAGTATGACTTAGCACAAATAAAAAATCATGAAAAACGTCTTATTAAACAAAATACCCTACCTGTCGAACATTGCCATCGTCAGCTTTGCTGCATTCTGTTGAAGTGACTGCATTACCCGCTACATTCGGGCCATTATCGGATGATCTCGCCACTTGAAATGATTCGGCCGAGTAAACCGAAAAATTCGGACAGTCCGAGTCATCATCATCTTCGTCATTACTATCGGCATAATCACTAGTTAAGCGAAATAGATTTTGATTCCATGGTGGCGGTGCCAAAGGTGGAATAATCGAGGTGTTCCCTTGAGTCGATAAGTCTTCGGCTTTCACAGGCGCAATTTCCGGCATAGCTAGCGGTTCTATTTCCATTCTATTCATTGGACCATAAACGGGCATGATTTGAGGAGGTGGCTGGGTCATTGGTGTGGATAGTAGGTTACCGCTGCTATTGCTTGGCAGCGACAGGGAACTGTTCATGCTAAAATTGACTGGTGCGGTCTGCGGTGGTGCGAGAGATTCACTTGGAGGCTTTACCGGTGTTCCGAACATCGATATTGGTCCGATCGAGAACATTGAGGGAGGAGGTTGCGATAAGTTTATGTTGTTGTCGCTGAACGGATTACTGGGCAGAATATCGGACAAGGAACGATTTAGATTGCTTGACGGAACATCGGACATGGAACGATTCAGATTATTCCCTCCACTGAAATTCGGAGGTCCCGAATATCGATTCTGGTTGTTTAGATTGCGTCTTTGGGCGTTGTTTTGATTTGGTCGAAACCTTCCACGATTCGAGGTGGAATTATCATTGCCGCCAATCCGATTATGCTGGAAGCTGTTATCCGACTGGAAATTATTGTTATCACGGGCAAACGCATTGAATAGTAAATTACTAGAGCTTCCACCACTATTCCCTCCGTAACTGTTATTTCCGCCCCGAAATTGCCCCCCACTTCCTCCAGTCGAATTTCTATAGTTCGACTGATTGTTGTTATTATTGAAGCGATTATTATAGCCACCATTATTGCCACCTCCACGGGGATACATTGGAGCTTGGTTTATATCGCTGGGAGGAGTTTTCTCTTGCTTTGCTCCATCCTTTCGAGCTGCTGCTTCTGCTTCTTTCTTATCAGGTAGCTTCAGTGTCCCGTCAGGCCCAATTGTTACCTTTGAAATACGTTGCTGACTGGTAGCGGTATGGAAACGTTCTTGCATGTCCAGAATACTTGACAATACGTCCGCCTGTCGAGGCTGATCCAAATCTCGAATCAAGCCTTTACGTCGCGACAATGACCTGCCAGATGAAAAACTATGAATCCGAATGGATGTTTGGGTTGCTGTTCCACCGCCAGAGCCGCGTCCAGCTTCACTCTCGCCACCTACTATGCTGCTTTCGCTCTCATCAGAGAAATATTCCAAATCATTCGCGCCGCCAAACAAACTAAATCGAGGCTGAACCAAGCCTGTGGCGTTCTCTTGCAATGCACGTAACGCTAAGTCATTGGTTGTTGCGTTTCTTCTGCGAGTCCCTGCAGTTCGAGACGACGTTTTCCGACTACCGCGCTTGCTACTTTTCCTCTTTTTCTTACGTATCACCCTTTTGGTGGTTTTCAATTGAAATTTCTTGTCAAAATTGTCAACATCGTACTCTACAACATAAGTTCGTCGTTTCCTGCCCTGCCTTCGACGACCGCTGCGCTTCCTAGAGCTTCGCTGTCGAGTGCTTGATGAGCGCGTTGTCGCCGTTACGCCTGAGCTACTTCCAGGCTGAGAGAAGTCCATTTCAGATGTTATTCGTGTACTGGCCCTCCTCGTGCGGGCTACAATACTGGCCCGAATTCTTTCACTTTGCCGCGTCCTTGGGATTCGTGGTTGACGCACCTCCCGGACACGCAAACGGGTTTGTGGGATTCCCATCTCACGAAGATCTTCATAGAGATCATTTAGGTCTTCTTGTTCATCCTCTTCCTCGGTTTCAAAGCAATTGTCGCAATGCCAGAATCCTTCCGGAATTTCAGTGAGTGGTGGATCGAGGCAATCCATGTGATACCCACGGTTACAGCCATCGCACAATAGCATGACATCCTCACGGTCGGGGCGTTCGCACACCTGACAGTATTCCAGCTCAGCCCCTATGTCAAACAATGATACAAGTTCCTGTGTTTCTTCATCTTCTATCGGTAAGGTTTCATCTATTCTAATCTCTCGGACAACCTTACGGTTTTCAATAGACTCTTGGACGACAATCGAGTCGAACGCCTGACGATCTATGGGACATGTTCGTACATTCCGAGCCCACTCCTCAATGCAGATCGCACAGAATATGTGATCGCAGACAGAAGGTTTTCCGATCTCCTGTTTCCGCAGCGACAGTAAACAGATGGGACACTTCTCCATTTCATCGGTGCTGCTATCAGATGCGAAACCATCTTCTGCTGCCTTTACCGTCGGAGCAGCACCTGCAGACAAGTGGACGCTCTGCATTGATTCTTTCGGTTGCGGTTCATCGACCGCCGACTCTTCTTCAATCACAGCTTTACGGCTGTTCCGTCCGCGAACGACAATCGTGCGTGCGATCTGTAACGAAAACCGCAACAAAACCGTTCAGTTCCGAATCATTACGAGTTTACACAATTACAACCAATCATGCCAGTCACTCTATCGCAAAATTCTATTCAACTTACCTCGCTGCCACTCGAAGAATCGTCGTCGCTCGAGATCAGACGCTTGCCGCAGCCACTGCCCGAAGGCCTAATGATAGCATCACCATTTGAATCACTGCCACTACTCGAATCGTCCGAATCGTCAAATTCAATTCGCATTACAATTTTCCGACTGTTTTTCTTATTACCTCGACGATGGCGGCTCCAATTCGTGGGTCCGTCATCACTTTCACCCGAGTCCGACATTTTTCTTCAACCGACACGGAGCTCCAACAGGAATCGAAACGACGGAACTCTATGGCTTCGAAGCCCAAGTTCGCTACAAGCTAACGAAAATCATATGTATTCTTATTTAAGCACGATCAAACGCAATAACCGACCTTCGACTCCGTAGAACGCGGCGCCTCACAATCACGGTAATTACGATTGCAAAAAAAGGTTCTAAACGCTACCCGAGCAGACCGAAAAAAAAAAACCGAATTTTCGCCGATAGAAAACACCTCTACACGAACCCCGACACTTTCAAGACACCCTAGACGTTGTTTTAAGCGAAATCGAAGCACTTTTCACAGTCCACTTCACCTTTTCACGCAATTTTCTGAGGAATTTGTAGCATCGAGTCCGTCCCAAAAGCCATTTTGTTAAAAAGTTTTATTGCATTCGTGTGGATATAGCTGTGTATGAGTGTGCTGTGCTGACTTCTCGTTGGCCGATACGGCTTTTTGACTGTGAAATGTTGGCAGAACCGGGCGAAGACATGTTGCTCAGGCTGTTTCTGAAGAGTACAAATATGAGAAAACTGCGAAATTACTTTTGATTGTGAAATTATGATTTTGGCTGTGATGATGTACTCATGTCACGGCAAAAATCGTATAAGGAAAAATCTTAAAGCTATTTAATTTGATATATAATGAAAACAACCTCTTGCTTAAGGTGGGCAAGAACTAGGACAATTTTTCATGTAGCTGAATATAGGGCTTAGACAATTTTTTTCAAAGCGAGTAGATTGAAAACAAGATATTATTACGATAATCATGTTAAATTAGATTGATGGATCGCGTCTTTTTCGCCAAACTCCAACAATTCTACATATTTCTTATCAAACCAAATGTTTGTTTTGCTACAAATTTTCGCGAAGTCCGAATCATAAAAATTAATGCTCTGTTTAATAAGTCGCTCACATGAGCGGATTGTGAGTATCTTCGCGTTGCAGGGGAATTTCCGGCAGGCCATTCTTTCGATTGTGAACTAAAAAGTCAACAAGATGGGTCGTATGCACGCTCCTGGGTAAATTTCGGTTTTCTGTTATTTTGAAACTCCATTGAGCACGAAAACCTTCACTAAATCTCCTAAAGGTCTATTAAAACCGACTAAGAAAGTATCTGCAACGTTACAACGTCCTGTGTAAATTGTAATTGTAGTTTTCGTGGTCAATGGTTTGGAGGTTAAGCTAGTGCTGTCAGTGTGATTGACTTCGTGTGTGCTTTCTTTCAGCAAGGGTATATCCCAATCTGCTCTCCCATATCGACGATCAGTTCCGTCATGGCTGAAATTGAATGCCGAGGATGTGAAGGAACAAATCAAGAAGCTCGGCAAGAAGGGAATGACCCCATCAAAAATAGGTAAGAAGCGGTAGCGATAGTAAACAGGACGGGACTTACATTGATTTTCACTTGCAGGCATTATTCTGCGAGATTCGCACGGAGTTGCCCAAGTTCGTTTCGTGAACGGCAATAAGATTTTGCGTATCATGAAATCCGTCGGTTTGAAGCCCGACATACCTGAAGATCTGTACTATTTGATCAAGAAGGCTGTCGCTATCCGCAAGCATTTGGAACGTAACCGCAAGGACAAGGACAGCAAATTCCGATTGATTTTGGTAGAATCAAGAATCCACAGACTCGCCCGCTACTACAAGACTAAGAGCGTATTGCCACCGAATTGGAAATATGAGTCAAGCACAGCGTCTGCTCTGGTAGCTTAAAAGTGCTCTCGTTTTGATAAAAAAATAAAAAAAAGTTAAAAAGATTTTAAGGATGTTTCTGGTGATTTATGTTGGCCAAGTTTGCTCTTTATAGAGAGTAGAACTCACACTTTTTATTTTTCGAATTTGTGATTTAAATGCATGGCTCGGAACCTGCCGGGATTGATAAGGATTAATAACCGTTTGACGAGGTCTTGTCAATTGGTTTTTGATTTGGAAAAATTTTGTTCGAGAAGGACAAACCTGCTGCAAATATTTTTGGCAAATCAAAATAGATTTCCTGCATTCCAAAAAACCGAAAACTGCAGTTTTCGTAAATATTTTTGAACACTGGCCAAGTCCTATTGCTTTGAAAAAACAATCCATTGGAGGACATTTTTTGCCTGATTGAATTCATATATGATCAATTTACTAATTAGTTGAATAGCACCTGTATCCATTATCAATAATCAAAAGTCCTTCTAGTGCCGCAATGCACATAAAGTTATGTATTTGTCGTAAAGCATTTGACTGGTCCTGATATTCACCGTTCTAAAATCTTTTGATCATCGCAAGTGGAATCCGCCCCGCTGCCTGTCTAAAAATAGGACATAAACAGAGAAACTTAAGGCGTCCGCAATAGTCGGAAGAGTATCAGTGCACGAGTAAGATTGAATCAAGAAAGACGTTCCATCGAGCGGACCGAGTTACAGTACTGATATTCCGTCAGCAATAATCTAGGACACGTCATGCGGCTAAATTTAGCCGAAATCGGACGCTCCATTCGATTATTTCGGCCCGTTGTGGCCAATCGGCAACGGTCACTGCTTTTCGGTTGTTCGCAATTCCGCGGTTTTCTCCTTCTCGTTCGCTTGGCTGCGTACGATGCTTGTCTAGTATTTATGCATTTTTGGCGTTTCTAAAATATTTCGGAGTTATTTCGAAGAAAAAATAATTTAGAGAAACGTTCTCGATTCGTGAAAACCAGGAGTTTCTTACTTGTGCGAATTAAATTGTGGAGAAATGTGTTTGAATACAGTGTCCTGCCCTTTGTGCCTTCAATCAAGCTTTTCCAACATCGATACTCTTCGACATAGTTTAGTAAAGGCCACAAGTGGTCCAGTTACATGCCCCATCTGTAATGATGCATTACTTGGACTCGACAAGCTAACGATCCATTTATTCAGTCATACAAATTCACTCTTATCCAATCCCAGTGATCTTTCCCATATACCGTTTAATGAGCAACCTGCAATCAACGAAGTAGTAAGTGGAAATTCGTTGAGCACACCAAATGAATCGAACGAAATTCTAACACTGCAGCTAGCAGAAACCTCGGAACTCGTTACAACGAGCACAACGGTGATGCAAAATTCTTGCGACAACCAAATAAAATGTGATATTTGCGGACTGTCCTTTCGTTCCGGAGATCTTTTGCGGATGCACAACAAGCTGATGCATCGCGTCTCTGACGAAATAATAGGCACAGGAATATCTGATATACATTACCAATGCCATTTGTGTGCAAAGGTGTTCAAAATGAAAGGATCATTGCGCGTGCATTTAAAAGTGGTCCACACGATTGGTCTTCAAACGAATAAAGATGGTGCGAAATTGAATATTTGTCAGAAAATCAGAAATGCAACTAATCAGCAAATAAATGGAATTCCCGCTTCGTCGCAGGCTCCGGAAATAGAGCAGACTGATACTATACCGTTAAATAATATGTGTAATAAAAATATGACCGACGATGAATTGTCTGCGGCATCGAAAGTGAACAAGACGAATTCGGTTGGAAATGGAAGCAAAACACCAGAGGCATCGAAAATATGGGAATGCGATATTTGCTCGAAAAGTTTTACCACGAAGTATTTCCTTAAGAAACATAAACGATTGCATACAGGTATGACAGAGTGATTGCTGATGGATTTATGATCCATTTTTTCTTTTTCCTTCCACCCCTTCGAAAACTTTATTCTACGTCTCAATATAAACTTATCTAGTATTTTCTATATAGTTTCAATGTACTGGATTGCACTTTCAACATTTAGTGGTCATTTATTTCAATAATGCTTAAGAAACTCTAAACTGTATTAAACAAGTAAACAGTAAAAAACGATGCGGTACACCGTGCTGAAGCTACACGGTGCAAGTAAGATTGTGCAAACCGCGATTTGGTTAATATTTGCAACAGAGAAGGTTTTTCTGTGAACGTGATAGTTGTGGACGAAGGGATGCTTTTCACCTCAGCATTTTTTCGCTGTTTATTGCTATGAAAAAAAAAGTGGTGCAGTCAGTGATTCCTGATTAGAGAAAAATATTCGCATGTAAAAAATTGATGATGGTTTATGTTATTTTAATTGTACCAATTGTAGGTACATGGACTGCTCAACTTTTTTCTTTTCTTTGCGGTATGAGCTTTGCAGCGAATCGATTTTTTATGATCAAATCCTTATCTGTGCCTGTTCCAGCCTAAAAAACTCAGTGATCACAAAACACAAATTAAAAACTCTAAAAGAAAATAGCACAGTTTACTGAATAACAATTTGTTTTATACAATATGATGGTCAAAATTATTTGTGTAAGGCATAAATTGTAGGCAAAGACATAAAAAAACCGTGTAACGTATAAACCTGAGATGTATTTGTGTTAAAAAATCATTCACAAATTGTTTATATACTACATTTACATTATTCAACAAAATAAGAAATTCATTGACGAATACTGTCTTAGAAGGTCTGCTGGCCTGAGTGCTTAGAGGTGGCAGGCGCCTTTCCCCCAACCCACACACACTGTCTTAGAACAATGTCTATAACTTATGATAGTGATCAAAGTTATTTGTGCAGGTGGTAAATTTCGCACGAAATGTGTAGGGAGTCTAGAAAAATTAGCTTTTCCTCTTCAACGAAATTGCCGCATTCACGTGATAAAATTTTTCATTATTCTTTTCTCGCGAATATTTTTCTTTACAGTTACCCACCGAACACACTTTTTTCATTACAAACCGAATACACTTTTTGCATTTCCGGCTGCGCCATGTATCACATTTGAGTTTTAATTAAAGCAGTTTTATGCTTCTTCAGATGTGCTTCATTTAAAGACGCACTTCCGATTGAACTTACTGCCTAGTTACTGTTGATCACACAAGCTTTGATGCAAAACTTATTGCTCGAACATTATATTGTGATGTAAGTGCTCAGACCCAGTTTTTCTCTTTTCCCCCTTGTTCGTTCAAATTTTAATACTTCTTAATCACATTTAACGGAAATCACCAAAGGTTTCATTTCTTTCACATGTATAGTAATCTTTTTACTCAATAAATAATCCATCCGGTTAGTCGGGCGAAGTTTGAAATATGACCTTAAATTGTTGTTTCTATTTTAGTGAAATGATGTTTTTGTCTAGTTTTTGTACTAAAATATAAAAAAAACGCAACATTTTCTTCTCATTGATATTTAACACATTATCTCTGGGTTATTTATTTATATTTAACCAACCAATTGAAATGTGTTGTGCTTATCAACCGGTTAGACGTATGAGACTGTCTATGCTCCTCCCATTTTCCTGATTATCCAAGACAAGGACTTGTGAGGTAACCACTTCAAAAAATATTCATCATAAGAACTCCTTTTAACACTCATCCTGTTTTCGAAATCAAATCTCTTTTATCTTATTTCTAATCGTGTTTTAAAGTATTTAATATTTCGATAAAAAAATTATGTTCTTAAGTACGAGTCTTTAATCTGGAGTTAGTGCGATACCAATTTCGATGTTGATGAGATATCTTAATATGCAATCAGTTGCACGTGTTTAAAATTTATTTATGGAAACACTCAACGATCGCATGTAATTTAATATGCCGTAGTCTTTTCATTCCGTTAAATGACGAAGTAATTCAAACCATTTAGGGGGTGCAGGATAGGATAAGCACTTGTCTTTCAAAATTTTGACATTCCTTCTGAAGAGCAGTTTAAAGAACGAAAAAAAAAAAACGATGAAAAATTAGTGTGCTATTATAAGAAGGAATCCGTCGACAATGATGAGAAGTTATATGCAGTTACCGTAGAGGAATCAATGCTGAAATTTCATTTTAAGAAAGAAATGAAGAAAGAAATGAAAGAATTTTTAAATTATTCTGTTTGGACTGTGGTTGTGTAAATTTCATTAAATAAACAAATGCACGTATCAACGATAAGTTCAATAGTTTGACTCCCAGTCAGTAGCCAACACTAATGTAAGGGAACACAGCTATAAAACAAACAAAAAAACACCGCTCATGCAATAATGATGAAAAAATGTTTGCGGATAAATTCCTTAAAAATAATATGCAAAAGGAAATTAAAAACTGCGAAGAAAACAGAATAAAATGAAAAAATGAGGAGAGTAAAAAAAAAACAAAGCTTCCTCTTTAGAGTATCAAAGTTGTATACACTGTTGATATCTTCGGGTTTTGTTCTTATTTATAATACTGAATTCTTTTATACACACTCGTTGCAGGTGAGATGCCCTACACTTGTAGTATTTGTGGAAAAACTTTTACATTTCAACAGTCTTATCACAAACACTTACTGTATCACAGTGATGAGAAACCGCATGCATGCCAAACATGTGGACGAGCATTCAAGGAACTCTCAACGCTACACAATCACGAAAGAATCCATAGCGGCGAAAAACCGTTCAAATGTGAAATTTGTGGTAACTGAAAATGTTCAAAAAAATAAAATCAGTACGCTTCATCAGTACGTTATTTTTCTTTATAGGAAAGTGTTTTCGGCAAAGAGTTTCGTATTTAGTACATAAACGAATTCACACAGGAGCTATGCCGTACAAATGCACTTCGTGTGATAAGAGCTTCCGTTACAAAGTTTCACAAAGAACTCATAAATGTGCAGTTCAACCACCAGGAACTGTTATTCTGCAAGGTGGCGATCTACTTGAGAAACTACTACAAACCACATCACTCATATCTGCGCAAAATGGTGAAGATATTTTAGCAGAACTGACAATAGGGCAACATATTACTGAAATAAGTGAAGTAGAATTGGTGCGAAATGATTGTCATGACGAGCTGATAAAGTCGATTGACGAAATAGTTTCTGAATCCTGCGACCGAATGGGAATTGAAAATGTTCAAGGTGAAGGAAATGTAGTGGAGACTAATATTAATAGAAGCAACGAAAATCCGAGCAAGGATCGTACACCATCGCCTTCTGAAAAATTAGAGCATCTCTGCTTATATTCGCCTGCAAGTACGACGTTAAATTCTGCGCTGGACAAATTTTGCGAAGAAGCTTTGCAAACTATTCTAAACCAGACTTAATGATGAGGTTTTTT